>JARHVA010005169.1:207500-420000 GCA_037957365.1 Torreya grandis | reverse complement strand
TTGTCTTTCTTCAAAATTTTGCATGAAAAACCTAAATTTTATCACTTATATAGGAAAATATAGGTTTATAACACCATATTATACTATTTTAATAACTCTCTAATGCCTAAACTTCTTCTTGGCATCCTAAAATTGATAAAACTTCTAAAACTCTCAAATGGTTGCCTTCTTGACTACAAGATGACTGTGTCAAAATGGAGGGAGATTTCACTCTTTATAAGATCTTTAATATGGAATGGGATATTTTTTTAGGTCATGGATAACATTCATACCAAATTTTTTACTTTGACTCAACCTGTAGATGCTCCAAACTAAGCAATTTCTCTAAGGCAGGCTCTAATGTTGATCATGATTTTACATAGGGTTAACTGTACTAAAATATTGAATAGTTTCCATTTTCAAACATTCAAAAAAATATATTTGATTGGTATAGTATGATATAATGAGACTCTTCACTAGATTTTGTGATTAGATCTGACATATTTTAGCCTTTAGGCCCATTTTGGCAAAAGCAAGTGACACATGTCTGCTTGGTCAAATTTCAATAATGAGTCATCATCCTATTTTGACTTGGTTTTTGATGTATATAATTGAGTATAAGTATAAAAAACATCATTCCAAATAGTTTCAATGTAATTTATGACTTGATATTTAATATTATCTTACTAATTCAAAAATTACTCTTTGATTCTCATGCTTACTAATCACTTGACATATGTACCTATTTGTTGAATATATAGACACTTTTCTTGATGATTTTATACTCCATTATAATTTTAAATCATTCTCTACCTCATTACACTAGTTTATTGACAAACTTTCTTGTATTCTCTTCACTAGTTTTGACTAGGTATAACCCTTTAGGTTCCAAGGACCAAATCTCACTTTATGTTTCAAGAGTATAATAATAGTGATTAAATTTTCTTAAATGGTCAAAAAAATCATTCCAAAACCTATTTCAAGTGTCCAAAACTACTTTTCCTTTCGATACTTCTCCTTGGGTGTTCACTATCCTTCACACTATGTAGCCCATTAGTTCTCTAGGACCATTCCTTAGTTTATGCTACTAAGAATCAAATTAATTACATTTATGGTCTTAAGTGATCATTAATAACTTGTCTAAATCCTTATCAAGTGACCAAACACTTTGTTCCATTCCTGCTACACCTCAAAGTCACAATACTTTGTCTAGGATTGTAGCCCTATTTTCACTATTTTCCATTTATTTTATTAACCTGTGTCCTTTCTTGAAGAATAAGAACACTTTAGGTCACCCTATATCACCCTTAAACTCCTCAAAAAGTTACAAAACTTTACTCTTCTCATGGTTATTACTTACTTTTATAGAAACCCCCAAACTATGCCTAATTAGGCCTATTCTAACCAAAAGTTCTATATTTTGAATGATACAAATTTTCAAAGGCTCAAATCCTCACAAAAATTTATTTCATATTATCCTCTACCTCATAAAATAGGCTAGAACCATTATTTGGTTTGTTCTAGGCTTAAAACATCAATTTCTTAATTGATTGTCAGCCAAAATTGACTATGTACAGTAGGGGTGATACTAAATTATTATGTATTTGATTTAAATTAGTATTTAAGATTAAAAAAGGCCTCATTTAGATAATAAAACTCTCAATATGCCAGTTAATACTCTTAAATTCCCTTTATCAAGTCTTAAGTCCTATTCATGGAATGACATGTTTACTGTCACAATGTTACCTGTACAATATTTGAAAGTTGACATTATTACTTTATGGTTTCAAAAAATGGTTTATTCCTATAAGAGCCTATAATTTCATATTCTTAAACACTCCACACTATGTATTTGGTTAGGCTCTTCTTTTAATATTCTTGATCATTGTACGAGTATAGGTTCATAGACCTATCTGTGACAATCTGCATGTATACAAGAATGTAATATTTTCCATCATCTACCATCATTTAAAATTAACTAGGAGTTATTACACATTATTTAATGGATTCTATACTCCAAAATATATTTCTTAGTTATCTTCATACCATCACATACTTACTACCATGCACTATTCTACTTCTTTCCTAAAATACAACTTTTTGGCAGTAAAGAGACGACTTGTTGACCTCCAACTAGAAAATTTTCCTCTGAGACTAGAAGGTTCCAATACACTACTTAAATGACATATAAATAGTAAAATTACACATTTTATCAATTATTTTTACACCCAATTCCACCCACAAGTGTTTTTTCACTACTATTTTAGAACATGAAAACACTAACAATAAATGTTGTCAAAGTTGAAGCTATGATCCAAGAAATCAATTTTCAGTTCTTTTTGGCTGAAAAATGACATTTAAAAAATGTCAAAATGGGTGCATAACATCAAATACCATGTTATTTTCTTCCCATATATTTTTGATGACAAACCTACCACCCATTTTGGGTTCAAGAATGCCCTTCCCAATACAAGAAATATGTTGATTTTTAGCCTAACATCAAGCATGCATAAAAGAAAAAATGTAATTCATATGGAAGAACCATCAAATAAATAATTCTCATGATAAATCCATATAATTATATGATAAATATATTTTTAATCACCTCTAAGAGTAATCTGTGGTAGAAGTTACAGTAAAGGGTCCTAAAATGCAAGTTTTTGGCAGTGAAGAGATAACTTGTTAACCTCCAACTAGCAACTTTGCCTTTGGGACTATCAGGTGAAAACCCACTAATTTTAACATGTATGAATATTAAAATTACATGTTTTTGAATGAAAATGACACCCAATTCATCTACAGGTGCATTTTCATTACTATTCTAAAGCACCAAAACACTGACAACAAATGTTGTCAAAGTTGAAGCTACAGTCTGAGAACTCAATTTTTGGTACTTGTTGGATAAAAACTAGAAATACCAACATATATAGAGGGGAATATAAAATATATTACTAGGTTCTTGGCCTCCCATCTAGACCATATGACAAACCCACCACCCGTTTTACATTCAAAAATGCCCTTCCTAATACAAGAAAGATGTTGATTTTTAGCCTAACCTTACACATGCATAAAACCAAAACTTTAAGTCATATGGAGTAATTTTAATATCCATAATTTTAATTTTTAATCCATATAATTTCTGCATTAATATATTCTAAATCATGTCTAAGAGAAATCCATGTTAGTAGTTGTAGTAAAGGGTCCTAAAATGCAACTTTTTGGGCAGTGAAGAGACAACTTGTTGACCTCCAACTAGAAAATTTTATTCTAGGAATAATATGTCTAAATATACCACTTTTATCACATATATATAGGAAAATTAAAAAATTTTAAATGATTTTTACACCCACTTCCACCTATAAGTGCATTTTCACTAGTGTTTTAGAGCACATAAACCCTGACACCAAATATTATCAAAGTTGAAGCTATGATCCAAGAACTCAATTTTTGGTGATTGTTGGATAAAAAATAGAACTTATAACATGTAAAAATGGGAATATAACATCTAGGACCAGTTTCTTGGCCTCCCATATAGCCTGGATGACAAACCCACCACCCATTTCAGGCTCAAGAACACCCTTCCCAATACAAGAAAGATGTTGATTTTTTTCCTAACATCAGGCATGCATAAAAACAAACTACAAGTCATATGGATGAATTTTAATATTAATTTTGTGTATGTTAAATCTCTATAATTTCACTCTTAATATATTTTTAATCACCTCTAATATAAATGCATGGTATAAGTTGTAGTAAAGGGTCCTAAAATACAATTTTGTGGTAGTGAAGAGACAAATTGTTGACCTCAAACTAGAAAATTTCAATTTTAAACTATCACATGTAAATCCACCACTTATATCATGTCTAAATATGCAAATTTCATTTACTCCAATGACCATGACACTCAATTCCACCCACAGGTGCATTTTCACTACTATTTTGAAGCATGAAAACACTAACAATAAATGTTGTTAAAATTAAAGTTATGGTTCAAGAAATCAATTTTTGGTCCTTATTGGATAAAACTTGGCCTCCCATTTGGCTTGAATGATGGACCCACCACCCATTCTGGGCTCAAGAATGCCCTTCCCAATACAAGAAAGATGTTGATTTTTAGCCTAAATTTAGGCATGCATAAAACTAAAATTGTAAGTCATATGGAGGAACCACAAGATCCTTCATGTGTATGATAATTTAATATAATTTCACATTAAATAAAGTTTTAATTTACTTTAAGATCAATTTTTGGTAGAAGTTGTAGTAAAGGGTCCTAAAATGTAATTTTTTGGTAGTGAAGAGACAACTTGTTGACTTCCAACTAGCAAATTTACGTCCGAAATCGGAAGGTACAAATCCATCACTTTTAGCATGTATAAATAGGATAATTACATGTTTTAAAATTATTTTTATACCCAATTCTACCTATAGGTGCATTTTCACAACTGTTCTAGACCACGAAAACATTGATATCAAATGTTGTCAAAGTTGAAGCTAGAGTCTGAGAACTCAATTTTTGGTTCTTCTTGGCTACAAAATGTCACTTCCAAAACGTCCAAATGGGTTTATAATGTATATGAATAGTTTATTGTTCTCCCATATTGTCTAGATGACAAACCCACCACCCATTTTGAGCTCAAGAATGCCCTTCCCAATACAAGAAAGATGTTGATTTTTAGCCTAACTTTAGGCATACATAGAACCAAAAATGTAAATCATATATATGAAGCATAATATCCATAATTTTCATGCTAAAGTTATATAATTTCACCCTAAATATATTATAAATCACCTCTAATATCAATCCGTGCTAGAAGTTGTAGTAAAGGGTCCTAAAATTCAACTTTTTGGCAGTGAAATGATAATTTGTTGACCTCCAACTAGAAACTTTGCCTCCAAGATTGGAAAGTGAAAATACACCAATTAAAACATGTATAAATATGAAAATTACATGGTTTACAATGAACATGACACCCAATTACACTTGCATGTGTATTTTCACTACTATTTTGGAGCATGGAAACACTAACAACAAAAGTTATCAAAGTTGAAGCTATGGTCCAAGAACTCAATTTTTGGTTCTTTTTGGATGAAAAATGGCATTTAAAACACATAAAAAGAGGCATGTAACATCCATAAATAGGTTCTTTACCTCCCATATAGCCCAAAATACAAACCCACCACCCATTTTGGGCTCAAGAATGCTCTTCCCAATGCAAGAAAAATGCTGATTTTTAGCCTAACTTCAGACATACATAAAACCAAAACTATAAGTCATATGGAGAAACCATAAGATATTTTGTGTCAATGGTAAAATTATTAACTTTAATTTGAATATATTATAAGGTAACTCTAGGAGAAATCCATGGCATAATTTGTAGTAAAGGGTCCTAAAATGCAACTTTTTGGTAGTGAAGAGAAGTTGTTGACCTCCAACTAGCAAGTTTGCCTCCGAGAATAGAAGGTGAAAATACACCACTTTGAGCACATATATATAGAAAAATTACATGTGATCAAATTATTTTGACACCTACATCCACCCATAAGTGCATTTTCACTACTGTTCTAGATCATGAAAACACTAACAATAAATGTGTTTAGAAGGCTACAAGGAGAAATAAACTTGTCATGAGCAATTATTTAGGAGCATGGAAATGCTAAGTAATTTTAGTAAGCTTATCTTATCTTCAAGAACATGAAATTAGTTACTAATGGTTCCAATCACATGAAGGTATAATTTGATTTGGCACCACTAACCTATAAAAAAATGTTAGTGAGTAATTAAAGATGGAATTTATGCACGTACGAGATACAAAATTTAAAAAAATTGGTAAAATAGATTACATATACATTTTACAAGTCAACATAACTACACATTTCAATCTAATGAACCACTTTTATATGAACTAATATTAATATTATCAAGAATAGCTTCATGGTCTAACTCACGAACTTTCTATAAATTCTTATTTATTGGCCTCCCATGATATTTTTGTAATTGAATATTCATTACAAAAACAAAATTTGAATAGTGTATAATATTCATATGAATTTAAAAGTCTTAAAACAACCATACATTGAATTTTTTATAAGATATAATTGAATCCAAGTTCCAGTGACTACCACATATTTAGTGGGATAATCAATGCTTTCTCCATCTACAACTGGGGAAGTCAATTTTTTCTTTCCATCTGCAAACTGACATAAGTAGTAATTTGTTCCCTCTTCATTGTCCTCATCTACAATAATTTCAAAAAAATGGCCTGCATCATAAAAAAAAATTAATGGCCTTATGAAGATAGATTATGAGAATAAATAGTACAATTTTTATTACTAGATCAGATTTATGGTCAAAGTCATGTGAGGATGTAATATTTGTAAGTTGAAATTATAGTGAAACCTAATATATATTAATTAGAATTAGAGGTTTGTAACTCTATTCATCCACCCACTCATGTGACTCACAATAATTCCAAAAAAATTCCATGCATGCATAATAAAAGAATGCCAAGTGTCATGTATGAATAGTCCAAGAACCTGCATTTGAGCTATGAAATGAGTGGAGCTCACTTGCTCATGTTAGAATCATACAATCCTCATAGTTTTCCATGTCTTTTTTCTCCATTAACCAAAAATGTCTATGATCAATAGAATTTTATTGAGCACCATGACATATGTTCTCATTACACCAGTCAACCATAGTTTTTATATCAATCAAATTAGAAAAATTATCATATTTTAACTCCTCCCTAGTAATGACTCTTTTTATGCATCCTCTAGCACCATCATGCTCCCCTTTTCCATGGCCAACCTTAGTGAAAATACAAATATGTTCTACACCAATGTTAATGTGCATCTTGATCAACCAATATAACATTCATGCATTTTTGAATTGTGATGTGTAATTGTCTAACCAAATGTAATGCCATTTGAAAATAATGTTCCTTTGAGTCAACTATCCATAGAACTTCTCAAAACAACCTTGCACATACTCTATATAATGTGATCAATCGTCATTTATAAAGAAATGGTACTCCCTTAATATTTTTTGATCTTCCTCTATACTATTAGGTGCATGCATGAATGATATATGCATGAACATGGCAATTTGTGTTCAGTTGTAATAATGGTATTAAACTTCCATTTATGGTTTGAATGTGTAATTTTAAGAAAATTCAACTACTGAGAAAATATAATCAAGTGGAAATGTGTAATTTCTTAGCTTGAAATGTTCATCCAACAATTTATCCCTATGTATGTACCTTGCATACTCATAAATTATTTTTTCCATGAATTTGACCATAAATTCTTACACATGTATCTCTTTTGTAACAATCACACACCTTTTAGATTCTTTACCATCTTTTACTTGATAAGTCATAGATTTTTATTTTCTCAAACCAACTAATTCCTGTCGAATTACACTTGTATAGTACTCATGGATACTTTTTTTTCAATTTTGGCAATCCATCACAAATGTTACAATTTCCATCCAAATATGCTTTCTTATAAAGGAACTATCCATATGGTCTTTCACAAAAAATATTTGAAATAAATTCCCTGGCTGATTTTGGTAGAACATTTATGCCACACTCATACAAAATTTTAGCAGTATGAAAATTACAATGAATATAGCAAAACAAAATCATAGTGCATTGAAAATTCAACACATTGCCTACAACAACAAATGGTGCGTGTGTGATTTATTTTTACATAAAAATGTTTGGCCATCTCAAAAATTCTTTGACTAATAGAAATTTGTGGATGTTTTTCCAAAAAATTAGAGTATAATTATGTTTGAGTCATATCCAAGAAATGTTTCAGATGTGGTTCATGATTACAAGAACCAACTCTTATTTACACTACAACTCTTGCATTAGGAAAAACTCTTGTAATATCTTTCCAAAATTGTGCAAGTATTTCAAAGCATCATCTATATACTTTTCCTTTCATGGAAGTATACCATAGAATTCCAAGAGATATTTAATATTGGGTTCATTAAGTCTTTCACATCTTGCAATTGTTTTCATTAATATTTTTCTATTTATATCAAATGTTTGACTTGTTTTTGAAATCAATTGTTTTTTCCCTATTTCAGCACTTACTTCACAAGTCATTGTATGTTGACCAATATTGCAATACTTTTTTCATGATTTTGGGCCTATTATATGATATGAATCATGTATATTTTCAATAGTTTCATCATTTTCATTATCCATGTTAGATGTTTTTAGTCCTAATGAGTACATTATAGGTCTCATCTTAACCATTTTCATCAATGAAATAAATAACTGACATCTTTGATTATCATACTCCATTCTATTAAAAAAACTATCCCAAATTTATTGAGCCAATCTTCTTGAATGGTTGTTAGACATTTTTTTATGCATTGGTTTCAAAATATTTTCATCAACTTCAATTAAGTACTTATTTTTTATACACATAATTCTTGGATTGTTGTTGGTGGAATCCATTTAGAGGGTGTTTCAAAATCATTATATGTTTCAATAAAATTTTATTCGTAGTTTGTTTCTTTATTATATGTTTCCATGAAATTTTCTTCACTATTAATTTCATCATTATTTGAGTCCATTAAATTTTCTTCATTGCTTGTAGGTAAAGTATCATGCATAGGCTCTTCATCAACATAATTGAAAACTTTAAACTTTGAATCTAAATTTTTATCTTTATATAATTTTCTATTGTCAATTTCATCATAATTTAATTCATTATTGTGAATTTCATCATAATTTAGTTCATCATTATAAATTTCATCATTATTCAATTGATTATTGCTATTTTCCTCATTATCTAAGGCATTTGTCTCATTACGGTTAGTGTTTATACCTTGTCTAAAATGAAATGTTTGCATTCATAACTTTTTTTTTCTTTAAAATCTTCTAATTACTCTAATGTTTTATTTTTCAACTTCTTCCTCTTCTCTAAATGTGAACTGAAGCCCATTTTGACAAAAGCAACCAAGAAAGTACATAGAGTATACATGGAATGTATGTGGGGACAACAATTCTGGATTAGGGATAAAAATAGACATTAAAAAGTGAGTTTTTGTTTCACTTTAAGGAATGCATATGCATTATAGAAACACATATGCATTCCTTGAAGTATAGGCATATACTATAAAAATAAGAAAAAAGGCTCATATTCAATGCATTTTTTCCATTATAATACTATAATATGATGTAATAACACTCAATAAGAATACAATACAATGAATAAATCCCTAATATGATGCAATAAGATTATTAGATATTATAATAATGATATCATATCTTGTAATAAGGCTCAATATGATGCAATAAGACTATTATACGATGTAATATGACTATCATGAGATACAATAAGACTATCATACAATGCAATCAATCTCCAATATGATGCAATAAGGCTATCATATGATGCAACAAGGATCAATATGATGCATAAATTCCCAATATGATGCATAAATATCTAATACATGATGTAATAAGACTCTTGATAAGACTATGAAGTAATAAGACTAATCAATGATGTAATATGGCTCAATATGTAAGACAAAATGAGCTAATTTTGCCCAAAATACCATCATAGGTCCTTACAAAACTAGGTGAATCAAAGGTTCACAAATTGGAACTAATCACATTCATGTACTTATGCATTTATGATGAAATCAAATAACTTAGGGGTTGTCTTTTTTATAAAATTAGGATTTAGGGTTAGGGGTTTAGTGTAATGGGTTTGTACATGTGCATATATCATGAAATTAGGGTTTATGGGAACTATACATGTCCAAGTGATAAAATTAGTGTTTACAATCAACATGTATTAAAACATGACCTAATTTAGCCATTTCAATCACATCATAGTCTCCAATTTAGGTTTAATGGGTTGAAATTGGCCATATTTGCATTTATGATTAAATTAGGGTCAGTTAAGTCATATATGTTGCATCTAGATTATATAATTGATTGGGCCATAAATTTGGTTTAGGGTCTCAATTTTTCCCAAATCACATCACTAATTAGACTAATCGACTAATTGGTTCATTTCATGATAGATAAAATCATACTTAATTTTATCCCAAATCATATATAATTATCTTATAGTTATGTCAAGAAGGGGTTTAAATTATCCTCCCATGCCTCCTCGATTGAATCACCCCTATAATTGAACCTTGTTGTGCTATGTGTGTACTTCATACACTCAAAAGTTTTAAAGCTATCAAAGATGCATCAAGCCCTAGAAGTTTCAGAGTTGACGATGCCCTAGGAGGCCAAATCCAATTACATATCACCATATGTAACTTGTACATACTCAAAAATGTCATCACTATTAGAGGTATCAGGGCCTAGAATCATTAAAAAACTCTATCATATCCATGTGAGGCCTGATCTATTTTGATAAATCACCACATGTGTATCTTGTACACACATATATCTATGTTAGAGATTTAATTGTCACTTGTCCTAGAAGCATCATATTTATCAGAGCCTTAGGATGCCTAATATACTCAAAGATTTACACATGTGTAGGTGTAGTATACTTTGAGAACTGTTAGAGTTGTCATATATGTACATCTTTGATACTTACACATGTTCCATTAACAAGTCAACCAATCCAACTAAGGCCTATTCTAAAACTTATCATATATACATATAAGCTAATAATATTTAAATATTGGCATCGATCCAATCAACTCATGTCTCATAAATAATTCAAATGTTTTGAGCCTCTAACTTGTCATTACTATACAAAAATTGTCACGCGGAACCCTTTAAGGTCCCATATGAATTGAGAAAGCACTGAACATTATCAATTTTCTACATGTATGTATTCAAATTATTTATATCCCTCTACCTTGAATTACCTCTAGATCACAAATTACATTCATATTAAGTCCTACACATAAGGGAGAATATAATCTAGTAATGGATGAGCCTCAACCTTAAACCCTAATCCTAATCAATAATTCAAAGACATTTACTACTTTATTATGGTCCACATCATAAGGTTTAATCTCATTACAATGAAATATGAACAAGACAATTAAGGATATATGTATAAAATATATAATTTTGAAACCTTCAGTGAGGGGGTACACATTAGTATTCAATTTTGATTAACCATCTATATGAGGTGATCAGTTCACCATCCACATGAATAATTATTGGGTCTCTCTGCTCAGCATCATCCTTAAGGGGAAGGAGGTATCATATTTAGGGGACATTGTCATAGGTTTAATGTATCTTGAATAAGGTCAATAGAGTTTGAGATAGGGTAAATTATACATATGTTATACTTGGTCAATGTCAGGCCTATGCCATCCCTTAATGGTTTTGAACAAAGTCCCTAGTGCATTTAGGTATTTTCTAAGCTATACATTCATCACTACAGACATAACACCTTAAAACCACATCTTATAAAAAATAAAATGTGTACCCAAATTGACCAACATATTTAATACAAACATGTACATACACTATAGCATCATCCTACTTTCATATCTTACCATCCCAATTACATAGTACAAGTTATAGAACTCTATAGTATTGATAAGCACCAAGTGTTGTATAGCTTATTTTTGATATTTCAATTGTTACATTTATGGTGTGGATAGGACTAGTCCCATGTCGAAGACACACTCTTCAGATGATGTGGGAATGGATGGATTGGTTGATGGTTATCCCATATGTGATGGAGGGGTAGATGATGGAGGTGCACAAAATGAAGGATTAACCACATTGTCACAAGGGATCTTAATTTTTGGAAAAATTTTAATAATGTATTTGAATAAATTAGTGGAATCAAATGAATAATTTTAAAAATAGAAGACTTTTCTTAAAATTTCAATTGGGACCTCAAAATGCACCTATTGAATTAGATACACTAAGTGACCTTGGAGGAAACTTAAGGGAATTTATTCAACACATTTTAGGAATGATTTTGGGATAATCCAAGGCATGATTCATAGGTATTGGGATCCATTACATAACATTATTGAAATATATATCCAAGAGATGCACTATTAAACCAAGGGATCGATTTTTATTTCTACTTACACAAGATTATCTATACTACATATTCCAATTCAACTGGTTTTCCACCTAAACAAATTAGTTCAAAATTTATAAATAAATGGGTTTGGTCAAAGATATCAAAGAAAAAAAAAGGGTAAGATAGGATTTTATGAAAGTATGATAATATCAATAAGAAACAAAAAAATTAAGGGCAAGTAGGATTTCAGGCAAGTAAGGTTGTAAGTTATATCCTTTCCTTACTAGGGGAAAGATCCCAATAGTTGTGCATGTTTCAATTGTCGAATAAGGATTTTGTTAACATGTGTTCTAGTGATAAAACATATTGGTGTATATAAATATTAATGTGCACCATAAGTTTAACATGTAATATCTAATACTTGTTTAACATTTATTCTATAAAATTAAAAGTAAGCAATCACATCTTAACAAGTAAGAGTCAAGTATTGATACTCTAATGCACAACGATTGGTAATATAAAAGTTAAGTTTTGATCATAGGTTTAAAAAATAAATTTTATGACCTCTCATGATAAAATAAATTATATTGTAAAATGTATAATGTGTTAGACCTTGAAACCTTAGTTATAAGTATTTATGATGACATATTGAAATGGGTAAAAAATTCAAAGTCTAATGTGATGTTATGGCACCTTAACTCACTATCCAAAGCTAATGGGACATTTCCCATAGAAAAAATATGAAATTTGACATTTCCCCTATAAGGATTCATGGCTAATGGGACCTCTCCCCTATAACAAAAATGGAATTTGTTTATTTTCTTTTATGTTAAATCAATGTGTACACATTATATGTGTATGCATTCCATATTACATTATATAACACGTACACATTATAAAAAATGTATGAATTATATAACACATATGAATTATTTCAATTTTAATTTAAAAATGAGCATTTAGTCTAAAAATGGCTTGTATTTCCAAGAAAAAGTCTTGGGACTGTGCATCTACAGCTAAAACTGAGAGTTTTAGGAAAAACCAACAAATTTAAACTTTAATCTCCAAATACACTATGGATTTAGACATCAAAATTCAAAAAATTATTACCATTATGATGAGCACATTGTATTATTTCTAAATGTATGCTTTTTATAATTTTGGGGCTATTTTAAGGGTTCAAACTATATTTATTCTGACAACACCTTTTGTAGGCCATTACATGTCATACCCATACATGCCTATTCATGTTTATCTAATTTTTTTCATTGATCCAAGTGAAAAACAAATTATATGGTAACAAATGAGGCCTAATTCAACTCACATTAAAAAAAAAACATTTTTTTTGAGGTAGTTAGGGTGGGTCGTATGACTGGCTATCTATTTTTTGTCAGTTTTTAGGATCTACTTAAGTGTAAAATTAATTTAAAAAATATCCATAAAAATATATACAAAAAAATTAGTAACAAACTAGAAGATATTATATAAATATTCAATAAAGGGTTTTTAACAATATTTAATTAATCTCAAAAAATGATGGGCCACATGGCCATCTATCTACTATTTTTTCTTAAAAAAATAGGAGGTCCTCTTAAAATTTTAGATGTTTGACCTATTTATATTTAACCATTTTTTTAAAAAAATAGTTTTTTGGAAACTAGAGTTGAAATTCTAAAATTCATATTTTTATACCATCTTCAAATTTTGAGTGTAGCCATCTATAATTATCTACATAAGTTCACATTTCTGAAATTTCAAGAAAATCATTTCCATAGGTAGGCTCTTTTTTAACCCCTAAGTTGGTGTTCTTACCCTATCATATTACTAAGGCCTCCCAAGAAGCACATGACAAAAATACTTGGGGATCATGTCACAAAGGACCTTTTCCTTGTATCTTCCAACTTGAAATTTCACCCAACTTTGCTCACTCACCAAAACTTGATGACCTTTGTGTAACCATGAGACCTTGTATGGTGTGTGGTGAGGCAAATTCTTCAATCCAATTTTACTAACCATTTCAATAGAAATTAGATTATCTATACTTCCTAAATCTATGAACAATTTACAATATTTACTTTGGTATTTGAAAGAAGTATTGAAAAGAGTTTTCATTTGTGGTGGCTCCTTCTCCTTGGGTGTCTTGACCAACACTCTCATTAGTTCCTTCATAAGTGATGGAGAATAAATAATCTCCTCATCAATTCCCTATGCAACCTCATTTATTCCTTCAGTTCTTGGACTCCCTAATGGATGATCCTCTGGGCACTTCCATGTTATATGTCCAACAAACTTGTTGCATTTGAAGCATCTTCCTACAAAACCACCTGATCATCTACCCCTTGATGCATATCAAGCCCTGAAATAAGGCCTTCTACCTCTAAATCCTCCTCTTAAAGTAGATGGCTAATCATGTGAGATACTAAACTCTCCTTAGCTTCTTTGTCAATATCATCTGCCTCCTTGATGACCCTTACCCTTAAAAATTCTACCTTTACCTCTATTTTGTTGGTTTTATTTCCTATTTAGTTTGTATTAAACTTTAAAAGCCAACATGTATCATTATTCTAGTGTATTTAGACTAGCAAGACTCAATTCATCCTGCAAGTTATATCCCAAACCTTTGAGATACCTATCCACCTTGTCATTTTCATCTTTCATATATCCTGATCTAATGCTTAGTTTTTAGAACTCTTCATTGTACTATCTTACCCTCATCTCTTTTTTTTTCAAATTTTGAAGTTTCATGTACAAGTTGGTGATGTATTCACTAGGAAAGAACTTGTTCTTAAATTTTTCAACCATTATATTCCAAGACTATATCTTGGATTATCCTTTCTTCCTTATCTCATCCTATATGTAATCCTACTGTACAAATGCATGACCCTTTAGCTGAGTCCTAGAAAACTTCACTTGTTCTTCTAGTACATATTCAAAATTAAATTACTTATCCAAATCTCCTATCCAATCAAGAATTTAATTTCCACTAAGGTTACTTGTATATATTAGAAGATATAGTCTGGGTTTAGATACTCCCCCTCTCTCTCTCTCTCTCTCTCTCTCTCTCTCTCTCTCTCTCTCTCTCTCTCTCTCTCTCTCTCTCTCTCTCTCTCTCTCTCTCTCTCTCTCTCTCTCTCTCCTTCATCTTCCAATTCTATCTTCCAATTCCAGTGCCTATGGTTATTCTTCCTCTTGGTCACTCAAATCACCTATGACTACTCCCATTAATTTATTAACCTTAATTTTTGTGATTTTGGAATCAAATTTGACTATGAGGTTCCTCAACTCTTGCAATATTACATCTCCCATATCACCTACTATGTTCCTCCTTGGTAGCATCTTGTCTTCTCTTACATAATTTGTCAAACAAATTCTAGATTTTATTCCTCTTAGAGAATCTCTCCTTATCCACCTAATTATAGGTGTATTATTTTTGCTTTGACACCAAAATCATGTAAAGAAACTTTCCAAAAAGTATTAAACCTATAAAGTATACACACTTGTCTCGACTTTAAAGGATTCCTTGTAGATTTTTGTTTGGATTTTCATAATTATGTAGATGATCAAGGATTAATTACCATAAAATAAGGCCCTTTTATATAACACTCTATTTAATTTTATCTCTCCTATAGTTTTATTGGTTTAAAACCACTCTTAGATTAGTTTTCTATCCGTTGTCCTCTTCAAATTAGGTTTCCTCAAGGCCTAATTCCACATAATCCACTATATCTATACACCAATTATTTTTACAAGCACGAAAATAAAAAAATATTTTAGGACACCTTGAACACTAATTAATCACAATTTCTTGGATTATTTGGCTAGTTACAACTCGTAGAAATGGATTTATAGTTTCAAAACCCTAAATTAGGGTTTCTCTATTTTGTACAGACCTAAGAGGGATTATTTAAGGATTTTGAGTTATATGAGTAATTTATATGCACTATGAAATATTATTTAACTCTTTTAAAACCATACACAACCTCTCTAATCACCATATATCCTCTCTGATCACTTTGCTACACTTTTTTAAATGGTTTGTGCTTGACTGTTCAAGTTTGTATTGCTTTTATAGGACTATGTTATGTTTTAGAAAAATAAGTATAGAAATATGAAAACAAAATGAACCAATAAACTTCAATAAATAATAAAAAAATATTACCAATTCATAAATATCTTCATAAACTTGTCTTTATTATGTCTTCTTTCATTGACCAATTACACACAATCAACTTCCAATGCACACACACAAAAAAATAGGGTCTAAGCACTTTTATTCAAAACTAGGAAATTTTATTATTATTTATTGAAACTAGAGACTTTTAAAACTCTCATTAATGATTATACATGAAAAAAATCCTTTTTTATTCCTAAAACTACTCTAACTACCCTTTGGACCTTCCAATGGTCATTAAAGAGCTAGTTAGGCAATAATAACACATACAAAGTTGATATTTCATATAATTATGAGTTTGGAACCATGGTATGGATTTATGGATTTTTTTAAGAGGAAATTATAATGATTTTATACATTGAAAATTCCTTACACATACCCCTATAATACCAAAATTTTGGAAAATAATTTAAATTTTCAAAAACTCATTTTGGCAGGAAAGTGCAAATTTGAATATTTGACAAGATAAAACCAAAACTAACACCTATAATTGAAAAATAAGGATAGTATAAGAATAATAAGACATAATATACCATCATAAATCCAAAATTTAACAATAAAACCAAAATTTTAAAGAAAAACTAGCCTAAAAGTGATGTTCTTGTATCATTATTCCTTCTATTTACCATGTTGGTACCCAACCTAGGATTGAGATGATCAGGAAAAGGTAAAACTAAAATAAAATGAAATAAAATATGTTATTAAAATAATCAATGTTGGGTGATTAAATTAACCTCTACTGAGGCTATGGACACCTAACTGGTAGTAGAGAAAGGATTTATGTGGGATTAAAGATATCCATTAGGGCTATAAATATGTGGATAGTAATAGAGAAATGCATAAGTATTCACTCCAAGGTATAATTTACTATCTTGATGATATAAACTACAACAATAGGTCCTCATAAATTTTAGGAGGAAAATTAATACATAGCATACACTAGTCAATCAGATTGTCTAATTTATGTTTGTAGTATTTTCATTCTTATCTTTGCATGAGTTATTTCATGTTATAGCCATCGGGTTAAGATAAATATTATGGGTTACATGCAATATTTATGTGTTCAAAAATACTGAAGATCACTTTATATTAGAGTCACCATTTTTTTATTCTTTCACAACACATTCTAATTTCATCATGAAATCATATAACCTCTTTTTTCTATAGAGTATAGTATTTTACTTTAATAAAGTTTGTTCCTTGGGAATGTTTTATATGTTTATCTAATGAAAAGGTTCTGAGTAAGTTACAATAAAAATCATGTACTTGATTCATTATTTGAACTAACTCTAAACTTGAATGATTCATTACATGCACTTGATTCAAAAGAGTTTGCCTGTGGGATTGTGTTGATAAAATTAATTGATTTTATCTAAATATAATAAGTCTTGATCTATCTTGAATAATGTCTTAAGGTGCACTAAATTTTCCTTTTGAGACCATTTTCCCTTGGATTTATTAAATTTATCTAATTTTATCAAATTTTATATTTCATCGTAAGTGTTTTTGGCTCATTTCTGCATCATTTTAGATTTAAGTGGCTAATGGTTTACGTGGTTTTACCTTTGGACTTAGTCACCTAATTCATAATCGACTGAATTGGCTAAGAATTTATAAAATGAACCAATATTTATTCGCTAAATCCCATTAATATATGCTTCTTCTAGAGCTAAATTAGCAAAGTATTTTAAATGTTTCATTTTTATACTTAGTCACTTACTACATAATAGGTTAAGGTTAGATTTATGTTAGATCAAATGGACATTTTATTTCACTTATTGTATTTGTATTTTATTTTTAATTTTTTATGTTTAATTTTTAATTTTTTATGTTTAATTTTTAATTTTTGATTTTTGATTTTTGATTTTTGATTTTTGATTTTTGATTTTTGATTTTTGATTTTTGATTTTTGATTTTTAATTTTTGATTTTTGATTTTTGATTTTTGATTTTTGATTTTTGATTTTTGATTTTTGATTTTTGATTTTTGATTTTTGATTTTTGATTTTTAACTTTTAAGTTTTAATTTTTAATTTTTGATTTTTAACTTTTAACTTTTAATTTTTAACTTTTATAAAATGAATCAATATTTATTCTCTAAATCCCATTAATATATGCTTCTTCTAGAGCTAAATTAGTAAAGTATTTTAAATGTTTCATTTTTATACTTAGTCACTTACTACATAATAGGTTAAGGTTAGATTTATGTTAGATCAAATGGATATTTTATTTCACTTATTCTATTTGTATTTAATTTTTAATTTTTGATTTTTGATTTTTGATTTTTGATTTTTGATTTTTGATTTTTGATTTTTGATTTTTGATTTTTGATTTTTGATTTTTGATTTTTGACTTTTAACTTTTAACTTTTAACTTTTAACTTTTAACTTTTAACTTTTAACTTTCAACTTTCAACTTTCAACTTTCAACTTTCAACTTTCAACTTTCAACTTTCAACTTTCAACTTTCAACTTTCAACTTTCAACTTTCAACTTTCAACTTTCAACTTTCAACTTTCAACTTTAAACTTTAAACTTTAAACTTTTAACTTTTAACTTTTAACTTTTAATTTTTAATTTTTAATTTTTAATTTTTATACTTCACCATTTTAATTCAAATCAAAAAGATAATGGCTACTTTATATTGTCATAAGACAATAGTCAATTTGTTTTTTTGTCAATCGAAGGCAAGTGAGGATTTTCCACTTCTCACTCTCTCCCTTCTATGTGACACTCTAGGGCCTTGGGGGTTAGTAAAATTTAGGCTTGTAGTAAGGGTCATGGGTAAGCAAGATGTAACCATGTGGAAAAATATTATCTCCTCATGGACTCAAGATGATCTATGCTCAACAAACATTCATGGTACCCTAGATAAGTGAGATGAAGACACATGTCAATAACTTAGGGCCTCATGGTAGTCATCACCCCTCAAACATAAAACCAAGTCCATGAGCCCCCAGATTAATAAGATCATCCCATGTTGTGAGATATCATTGCATATCAATTAAAGAATGTTCAATATGTATTAATACCTAATTTATTAGTATATGAGCATTTAGAAACCACATGACATGACCATGACAACTAAGGTCACACTATAATCTTATTCAATAGGTATATGAGCTTAAACTTGGTGGACATCTTATTCCTCAAAACTATCAAGTGTGAAAATGGACTTTGATTTCTTCAAGTTATTTAACTATCTTTAGGGTTCATTTTATATGAATTTTAATTAATAATTTGATCTTGATCTATTTCCTGTTTAGGTTAATTAGTAAGGTTATTACCATGTTTCACCTTTACATTTAATGAATTTTGGGAATTATAGACTGAAATAACTTAGGATTTAAGTTAATGAGGTGGTTTTAATTTATTTTTATGGTTTTTTTCACTTGGATTTGATTAGATTAAATAATTATATGAATCATTTATATTTTTTAATTAGTCAATTTTCTTAAAAATGGAACATTTTAGCTATGAAATTGGTGAAAGACCTATTTTATTTGTTTAACTTATCTATCATTTATTGTTTTTTGCTCCCTTAGCCATTTATATTTCAAAATTAAAATCTTAATGACCATGTTTGTCTTTATAGGTCCTTGGGATCTTAGATGAAAAATATGTATTACATGTCAAAATCTCACTACCACACGACTCCCAACCATTTCAGTCCTCATGTTAATTATTTCAACCTTCAAGAAAGAGAGAAGAAACCATGTGGCCTAATATATCTCCCTACTTCACCATGGCTCCTTTATCATTGGGTCATGACCTTGGGTTTTAGGATAGGTGAAATTATAAAAAGTGGAATGATATTTCACCTTTGATTTCCCAAACCAATTTTTACCATTAGTCTATCTAAGAACCTCTAGGTGAATGGGATGATGCCATATGGAAATATTATACTTCATCATGACCCCATGATGGTTAGAATAGTTGGGATAGGTAGGAGACTTAGTGGGTGAATGAGATGATATCACATGGTGTAATCCCACTTCACCATCGCCCCATAAAATTATATACATATTAAAATCACTAATAATCCTTTAATACTTGAGATCAAGCTATTTTTTAAGATCTCAAGGCCCCATGATAATCAAATCATTTTGAATGACAAGTCAAATCTAGAGAGTGTTAGATGAGTGAGATCATGCCACGTGGTGAGATATCCCTACACTAGATCCTATGAATAGTCATAGGACATTAGGCCCTCCATCTAAGTAGTAGCTAAGCATGAGACTACCATGTAATATAATTCTAACACATGATCACACACTAGAATATTTGAGTAGTCTAAATCAACCATGTAACATGCCCTTCCCAAGGTAGATAGTTGGATCTATACAAGAAAGATTTAGACTTGGATTTAATGGTTATCTTAGCCTTTAAAGGATATCAAATCCCAAAAATTTGATTGTGGGTCCAATCTAATCAAGTGATAAGGCTATGATTTATATTTTTCCATTGTAAAGATCATGTGATGTATAATTTAAAGGCAATAAAATGGTGTCCTTGACCAAATAGTGTCATGTGCATTAGGATCAATAATTGAACATAAAATATAAAATATGATTAGAAGAGGTCTAGTCTCCAAATACATGTGATGTTCCCAACTATAGATATTAGTAATATCATAACAACATTCCACTATGTAGGTTTTAAGTGGAATTTAATTAACATGGCCCTTGATACATTGATCATGGATAGGATCAGACCTAAGTTGGTCGTAGGTGGACCTAGTTCATTGAGCTATCATAACTTCCCATTGGTGGATTGGGAATTATTTCCATGGACTAAATATAATACCAATTTTTAATTTGAGTTAAGGGTTAGTTCATTTAGAATTAGAGGCTATAGTAGAGGAGCCAAGCCTTTAATTTCTTACATTTCCTTTTTCCTTAGGTAGTTTTTTTTTTTTTTTTTTTTTTGTGATTTTTGTTGTTTTGAGGGATATTTTCTATTGTTTTGACTAAGAAGGGTGAATCCCAAATGTTGTTTCTATTTAAATATTTAAAAATGGAAGTTTGTGAAGTTAATGTATATTTCCTACATGCATATAGTTGTTTTGTTCCTCTTTCTTCATAGTCTAAGTTTTCCTTATAATGTAGTACAATATTTTTTCATGATTGTGTGAATACTAGTCATATATAAGAGTGGTTTCATTATATTTATCTAATCTAATGAACTAAATTTATTTCTATTTAAATATAAGCTCATTTTTATTTCTCTCTACCATATATCTTTTGATTATTTTTTATTACCTATTAACTTAGTTTTAGAATGGTCCAACTATAGTAAGTGATTTAAGTTTTCATCTGGAGTACATGAACTCCATTTATCTCCTTTGATACATGATT
The DNA here is from genome assembly GCA_037957365.1 of Torreya grandis. Lineage (NCBI taxonomy): Eukaryota > Viridiplantae > Streptophyta > Pinopsida > Cupressales > Taxaceae > Torreya > Torreya grandis. The sequence continues at coordinate 398,507 of JARHVA010005169.1, read as the reverse complement.
GAATATAAAATATTAAAGGCAAGCACTAGTCAACAAATAGTTCATCAAAAAATCTGAATAAATTGATTCTTTCTTATTTTATGTTTTTTTCATAGGTATTGAAGTGAATTTATGATAGGCCCCTTATATGGAGCAACTTGCATCATCGAAATAAGGTATATAGTTCACCTTGACCTGCTAAACATATACTGTGGAGAAGTATTTCTCAAGACTTCCTTTTAGGAGAGGTGGAGGGGGTAGGGGGTTGAACCTTCCCTTTTATGGCTACATATTTCTGTGGATAGAAAACACATCAACATAGTGTAGCATCCATATAATATGGCATTTATGGTTGATCCTCCATAGCTTCTTTGGCTTTATCTCCCTTATATAAATATGCATTCACATTAATCCAAGTGTCTTATATGTATTGTTTCTAATCAATCACATTATGATAAATTTATGTGGATTTATGAGAAATGGTGTCAAGGATATGATAATATTATTTGAGTATTTATAAGATTATTTATTTTTTAGACTTAAAATGTTGATCTTGGGCTCAAAGGTATTACATTTTTTACATATCCACCAGTCCTTTATGAGTCAAGAAAGTAAAGTTGTGATATTTTTATCCTCAGATATCACTTGGTATCATAAGTCTTGGACATCTAACACTAGACAAGTATTATATATGTTGTTATTGGCCTTGGCTAACCATGTATGTAATCTATGTTTTCATTCCTTAGATGAATGTTTTTGTGTTCCATATTTATTGCATTATGCATAATTAACTCTTAAAATGTAGAATCTCCCTAAATATGATTTACCAAGGTGATTTAGGTCAAATTGAATGATGCCTCTTACATTATCATGATTAAGGACAATAATATTTTAGAATTTGGTATTGGTGCTAACTATTATTAAATTTTTACCATAAGGAGTATGAATGTTGTTTTTCATAATCATGGAGCTTAAAAATCCCATAACCATTGGCTGGTTATCTGCGATATATCCTATGACATCTCTTATTGTGCACCTCATTGGACCCATCTAGAGCTTTGTGATGTGCTAGAATATTTTTTGAGCTTTAAAAGTCAGTTAATTTTTTTCCTCCTTTGGTTTTTGTGTACTTTGTTCTTAAGGTTTTGAATTTTATGTCTCAACTGTAAATTCAACATTTTTATTCAATTTTTGCTCTTCATTTTGAATTAAAACTAACTCTAGATACATATTTTCATATTTTTATTCTTCTTCAACTTGTTATGTATCATCCTTGATTGTGTTCTCTTTTCCCTTTTTCTACTTTAAATATTCCTACTTGTGTAAGGATTCTTTCTTTTTGTCCTTAATTTCCTTGATTGATGTTTCAGCCTCTACCTTATTTTTCTACACCTTTTTTTCTTACTCTTTATTCATATTTGAATCTTTCCCATCCCGTTTATTTTTATTATTTATATCTTCCTTCCTATACTACTCCTCTTCTTGTTTATCATTTTTCTCTTCTTGTTTGGCCTTTTCCTCTTATTCATTTTCTCTTGAAGTTTATTCCTCTACCTTCATAGTTTCATGTGATTATTTCTCTATAATATCTATCCATTGATGTTTTTGATTCATTTTTATTACATTTTAGGTTATGGTGGTGAAGTTCATTTCTATGTAGTGTTTGTCTCAAGCCAGACCACATGAGTGGTGGTAAAGGGGAAAATGATGGAGAAGGAGGTAGGGTATGTTTTAAGGACAAAGAAAATTAATAAAAAACTATAATGTGATTACTCACTAGCATATTCACATGAGAAGGTGGGAGTAAATTTTTTTAATGTTGTTTGGACATATGGGTATATATAGTAGGTTCTTATTTTTCTTCCTACTCTTCTCTAGATTCTTGCTTCTCAACATCATACACTATGATGAAACATCTTATGCATTCTAAGACTGTAGGTGATGTACTAGCTATTAAATGAGTGTGAGGTCTATGCATTAGTGTTTTTATGGGACTTCCTTGTTGTGGTTCTACATGATCCATCATTTTTTTATTTTATGGTCTATAGTGGTATCCTCACTACAAATGATGATCTTGTACCTGTTGATCATTAGAAAATGATCTCATTATATGATTTATTTCCTCCTTTTTCTATGATTGTGTCTATAATTGTGGACTTAATAAGTGTAGATATTTGTACCAATAGTATAAATCAAAAATTTATTATTTATTGGGAGGTGCACATTATCTTACATAATAATAATTTATTCTCCTTCTCCTCCTCATGAACATCTTTACCTATGTCCTCCATCATGGAGTTGTATACTTCGTACACAATGATACCAATGTTTTAAAAGTTAAAATTAGTAATGATCATGGGCACACACTTTTTAAGAAACCATGGGTTTATTATACAAGTAAAATTCTTAGGTGGTTATCATGATCTATGAGTTGGAACTTTTCTCTTGCATATGTCTTCTTGTGATGATATTATAGATGGTTATGACTGTTGCTATTGTTGTGGTTAAACTTATCCTTATTGTTGAGAAAATGTCTAATCTACACCTAAAGGCATGGATCAAAGTGGTTTACGCATCCTCATATCTAAGGCTTTATTTATTAATACATTTGCCTTTGCATATAAAATGGTGATGAAAAATGGTAATAGTATAATCAATTCCTTATGGAACTCTTTGATTCCTATCTAAATGCCATTATTAATCTTCATGACCACTATGAGCAACAAAATATTTAAATACATATGTACTCACCTAAGATTAAAAATTAATTATGCCCTATCATTATTAGGTTATAGAGCGAAAAGCTGCACTGATGCAAATAGGGGAGGAGGTTGCTGAAGGTTTCTGAGTTGCAAAGCAACTAGCGTCAGTCTGATCAGTCGATGTTGATCAGGTTAGTGAAGAGAAGCAACTGATGTTGGTTAGGGATCGGCTGACGTCAGTCACCTCCAGGCAGATAGGGACCAATGTTAGTCGCCTGTGTGGTTTAAAACTGCAAGTTTTATGGGTAGTTAGTTAATGAACCAAGTGTTTGCATGTCAAGGGCCAATTTAGACTAGAAGTTGTGGATCTAATTATTGTAATTAGATGTCTAATTATTGTATGCATGAGATCTATACAATAGACTCATAGGCTATATTGTAAAAGGGTGCTAGAGTGTAAGAGAGTAGAAATTAGCTCCTTCAGAGAGAAGAGAGCATGGTGTGTTAATCCTAGTTCTAAAGGGGTGCTGAGTGTGTATGATCTTGGAGAGTTGCAGGTTTGCAAGTTTGGGTAGAAGATCCACTGGGGTACTGGTTGAAGAATCATAAGGACTTGGTGAGGCAAGGACAAGGGTTCTTCAGAGTGTAGAGATATCTACATGGTGAGTATGGTCTGTTAGTGATTACAAGTTGATTGTAGGAGTAGGGAGATCTACTTGGAGTATGGTTGTGTACTTGGTGTACTGGCAGGGTTAGTATTGACTGGTTGGAGAGGTGAACACCAACTCTATATTTGAGTTGATTGTTGGGACCGTGAGAGAGAGGGAAGAAATCCTTTAAGTGTGGCAAGACTTAGAGGTGGAAGAATAAGTGGCATCTTCCTTATTGTATTTTCTTTTGAGTGATTATTAATACAATTATGTATTGTCTCTCATTTCCTGTGTTGTTTCATATTTCTAGTTACTTATTCATTCTGGTTAAATTTTGTGTTTAGTTGCTAATACAAAGGTAATCATATATACTCTTATTGGGGAGAGTAGGATCCTGACAGTTGGTATCAGAGCCTAGTTGTAGGTTCTAGAGCTTGATACCACTTGATAGTTGGTATCAGAGCCTTTGGTTGGGTTACTAATAGGTGGTTCAGATTTGGTTAGTGTTTGTTGATTACAGGTCACTCTCAAGGGTTTCAAATTGAGTGGGAGTATAGCAATGGCAGAAGAAAGTAAGTTACGAATGGAGAAACTAAATAACACAAATGGTTTGATTGATGGAAAGAAAGAGAAGGTAAAGGAAGATTATTGGTTGATAGAAGATCAACGTGTAGAAGCAGATGTTACAGGGATTGTTACACAGGGTGCTCTGGATAAAGTAGAATCTTGGTTTACAGATTCTTTTGCCTCTTTCCATGCAGCTTGAAATAGAGCATATTTTCATGGGTATGTCTTTGGAGACTTTAGAGAGATTTATTTAGGAGCTGGTGAGCCTTGTCAAATGGTTGGCAAAGGGGAAGTGAAGATGAAATTGTAGACAGATAACACACGAGTGTTGAATGAGGTCATGCAGGTTCTAGTCTTGGAGATGAGTCTAATTTCTTTAGGAAAGTTGGGTGATGAGAGATACACAGTAACTCTCACAGTGGATGCACTTGAATTAGATGGTGGTAAGAAAGTAGGTATCCTTTATCTATCTACTTATATTACTGACTCACCTTCTATTGTAGAGATGTGGCTTTATAGGCTTGGTTACATATGTAAGAAGGGAATGCATGTTCTTAAGTAGAAGACATATATCTTTGACAAAATTAAGAACTGGAAAGCCTTGGTGTTCATGGAGGACATGACAGACAGAGATCAGCTATGGGGACTAAATTATTCTAAGCAAGGCTGTGTTAATTTGATTAAGGTTTTGACCCAAAAGGAGCTTGCAGGTAAAAATTCATCACTCACAGGTGAACACAGATACCATCATCGATCAGGGGGAACCGATGTCAGTCATGTGTAGATCACCAGAGTCAGTGGTGTCAAGAAGCAAGAACTAAGGTCGGTCATACAAGAACTAATGTTGGTAGAGGGTACACTGGTGTTGGTTAGGAAACCAATGTTGGCAGATAGGGTCAGTCACAAGGAACCAATGTTGGTCGGGTACAGATTGGGAGATGGCTGAGATCGGTCACTGGAATGGATATTGGGCAGACATCAAGCTGTTAAGGAGTCTCAAACACCCATATGGAGGTTAGAAAGGGTAAGTGAACCTCATATTCATTATTCACCTTCTTTATATTACTTTTTGCTTACTGATGGTCAAGAACCAGGAAGATGTGAAGAGGCAATGTAGGTAGAATCTAGAAACAATCAAAGCTTGGCATGGATGAGGAGTGTGAGTCCTTGGAGAAGAACTAAATAGGTATTTGTTGGTGGAGTTGTCATCTAGAAGAAATCACTGAGAGATGGATGGATTCCCAAGTTAAAGAAGAGAGTGGATGGATACGTGAGACAGAAGGCCAAGTCATATGGTCTTGAGGAAGCTGCAGGATAGTGGTACAAGTTTTGACAGGTGGATGACAAAGCAGGGATTTAGTCAATGTTAGTGTAACTATTGTGTTTGTTCTTACTAGGTGGATGATGGTCACAACATTATCCTGTTATTATATGTGGATGGTTTGCTAGCAGGTTTGTACATACAGGGTTTTGCTGAGCTAAGGGTAAGGTTAGTTCAGAGGTATGTTAGGAAGAATTTGGGAGCAGCAAAATTCTTTGGCATAAGAGACATGGAAGATCATAGGTTGATCTCCAGTGGGAGCTGATGTGAAGATGGTGTTGGTGAGGTTTAAGATGCAGCATGCAGAATCAGTAAGCACACCAAGGGCTAGACAGCTCAAGTAGAGCTTAGAATAGTGTTCGAAATCACATGAGGTCTAGTGTAGGCCTGAGTTTTCCCAAGCAGTGGGAGTTGTCAGAGAGTTTGGAGCCAATTCAGGGAAGAAGCACTGGAGGGTAGTTTAGTAAATTCTCAAGTATCTAAGAGGGATTAGCAATAGGGATTCATGCTATGGAGGGTCAAGGTCTTCACTACATGCAGTTGTAGGTTCGGATGTGGTAGGTTACTTGGATGACAGGAAAGGCATCACAGGGTGTGTGGTGGTTGGTCTTTAGGAGTGAGCTTGAAGAGGGATACAAGCTAGGAAATAGATTAGATGGGGTACATGTATAGGTATAGTGCAACTATTTATCTCCAAGTGGGAGATTTTTAGGTTGTGGAGCCAAAAGCTTCATTGATGCAAACAACGGAGGAGGTTGCTAAAGGTTGCTGAGTTGCAGAGCAACTGGCATCGGTCTGATCAGCCAACGTCAGTTAGGTTAGTGAAGAGAAGCAACTGACGTTGGTCAGGGATCAGCTGACATCGGTCTGACATCGGTCACCTCCAAGCAGATAGGGATTGACGTTGGTCGCCTGTGTAGTTTAGAACTGCAAGTTTTACGGGTAGTTAGTTAACAAACCAAGTGTTTGCATGTCAAGGGCCAAATTTAGACTAGAAGCTATGGATCTAATTATTGTAATTAGATGTCTAATTATTGTATGCATGAGATATATATAATAGACTCATAGGCTATATTGTAAAAGGGTGATAGAGAGTAAGAGAGAAGAAATTAGCTCCTTCAGAGAGAAGAGAGCATGGTGTGTTACTCCTAGTTCTAAAGGGATGCTGAGTGTGTATGATCTTGGAGAGTTGCAGGTTTGCAAGTTTGGGTAGAAGATCCACTGGGGTACTGGTTGAAGAATCATAAGGACTTGGTGAGGCAAGGACAAGGGTTCTTCAAGGTGTAGAGATATCTACATGGTGAGTATGGTCTGTTAGTGATTTCAGGTTGATTGCAGGAGCAGGGAGATCTACTTAGAGTATGGTTGTGTACTTGGTGTTCTGGCAGGGTTATTACTGACTGGTTGGAGAGGTGAACACCCAATCTATATTTGAGTTGATTGTTGGGACTGTGAGAGAGAGGGAAGAAATCCTTTAGGTGTGGCAAGCCTTAGAGGTGGAAGAAGTGGCATCTTCTTTATTGTATTTTCTTCTAAGTGATTATTAATACAATTGTGTATTGTCTCTCATTTCCTGTGTTGTTTCATATTTCTAGTTACTTATTCATTCTAGTTAAATTCCGTGTTTAGTTGCTAATACAAAGGTAATCATATATACTCTTATTGGGGAGAGTAGGATCCTGACAATCATTCCACCCACCATTTATTAAAATGGCCAAGCTAAAAATAATATTTTCTTGTTCTATTCCATCTGAGATTCACAAAGGTGGTGGAAAAAAAATGGTCTACATTTGGTGAGATGGGACTATTAATGGAATTATATTAAGGAAATATAATTAATAATATTATAAATTGGTATTAGAGGGTTTTTGATTCATTAATGATTACCTTTTCCATGTTTGTGATCAGCTTGCTCATCATGAACTTGATTTGGTTGAAGTCCTCTTCACGATGGGTCATGTGACATGCAATATCAATGATCCCTTTTATTATTCGATGCACACTCTTGGTTATTTTAAATATTATTTAGGTGATGCACCCAGATAACACTCATATAGAATAATAATACATTGAATAAATTATTATCCTTCTAGATTCTCATGAATACTTTTGTACTATCTGAATGGATAAGAAGGCTACTGGTCTTATACTACACTAGAGATTTCCCTCTTTTGGAAGTCTTGTTACCTATACAATTATTATATTAATATGAATGGTGACATCATTGGATAAATGTATTTCAAATTCATTTTATTGACTTAGAATATTCATCATCACTTCATATAATTTACTAAAAGTGTGGAGTTTAATAATTCACTTGCATAAGATCATCACCACCAATTTTTAATAGCTACAACTCTTAGATATGAGCCTATTGCTTGATATTGGATAAAAAATTATACAACATAAACTAAATCATAGACATCAAGTTCATATTATATTATCTACCATAACACCAACCCAATTCCCTTTTAGTACTTATACAAGTTTTAAAATAATATTAACTTGTAAAACAATATTAGAAGGTGGGATCAATCCATTGTTATTTTTATATATTGGTGAAAATGATAATTTTGTGTTCAAGTAGATGACTATAAATCAAAACTCAGAAGACTTTTACTTTCTATTAGTTTCAAATGTGTTTCTCTTTATATGACACTATTTACATATTTTTTATTTTCTCCACTCGGGTGAAACTTTTCATTGAATTTAATAAGCTATTTTCATGTCATTATGATTTCCACTTTGAATGCCATCAGTTGTGATGTGATCTTGGTGATTCTATGTATAGGTTCATTTTTTCATATAAAAAAAATTTTGTGATGTGATGCATTATATTTTCATTTATCATTAACTTCCTTTGTAGTTACCATTTTATACCTTTCGTCGATACCCTTATATCAATGTTTCATTCTCAATATTAGTTTTTTGACTTATAGGTTAATTGATCTATATCATTTTATTTGTCTATTTCTTCCTTTTTCTGACTTCAATTTTTGGATTTTTGTATGACTAACTGTGATTTAGAGATCATAATTTACATAGATATACTAAAATATTGTAAAAAAAAGGAAAAATCATTAAAAATATCCTAACTACATGGTTCTATTTAGCACCCAAATTGTTTTTCAACATGAGATTTATAGATATAATTGGTGGTAAGTCTTAATCCTTAATTAATTTACTCACCTTGAAAGGGTGTTTATTTTAAGTTCCTAATAACTATAGATCCCTATTGCAATACTTCATGGATGACATATGATCTTTTCCACTAAATTTGTAACTTTTTGGATATGCCCAAAAAATTACTATCATATAATAACACTTTATGTTCTTGATGAAACTCATTATATTATAGATTGTGATGATGCCAGGCATTCTACACTTTATTGTTTATTCCTACATCTAAATTTATCTTTGCATATATTTCCTAATCTATTAACCTTACTTGAAGTGAGTCATGATGTCCTAATTTCATTACCAATACATTTTGTGGACTAAAATCTATTTATTACATTGGATTAACTGCTTCCATTACATAGACTAGTTGAAATGGAGTGAATCATGTTTCATGTTTATACTTGGTCATATATACCTATAGGAATATAAGAATTTAATCCTCCTAGTCATATATCTACACATTAAATATTTTCATAAGCATATTCTCAATAAATTTGTTTTATGCTTATATCTTATAATTATCTTAAGGATGATAAGTCATGATATTATGGTGTGATATCATGAATTATTTACTCATATTCTTGATGGCATTATTCAATTAGTTCATTCCTCTATCTTTGACTAGCTTCCCATGACATCTGAACCTAGTTAGGATGTTCTTGTATAAAATATTAGATATGTATTTGTCACTAAAACTTGTTATCACAATATATTCTACACATTTTATGAAGTAATCCATCATATTGATTATACATCTGGTATGAGTATGCTCACTAAACATATTAATAGGCACTAAAAAAATTAATTCATAATTATTCAAATGGTTTCTCCACTAGTGTTGGGTTTAGAAGTTTGTCATTCATTGGTTTATGCCTTCCTACTCATTGGAAAATTTCATAGTGTTTTACAACATTGTGAACATCCTAAAATAAAATTTTCCACTATAACCCACTTTATAATATCTTCCTTGCAATAGATTCTATTTGAAAGTGTCCTTATATGATTCCACTATGCGCTTATTCTAAAAACTTTGATCTCTCATGATCCAAGGCTATTTTTCACAACACATCCTTAACCATATTATAAATAATTCCATGTGACTAAATTATTTTTGTCTTTATGAACATAATATGTAAGACTATGTCTTCCATATTTTTTAGAATTGTAGTGACTCTAAACAAGTGAGCATTTATTGAATCATCCTATTTTTATTATGGTTATTAATCATTATATATGTAACTGAGATGTTCATACCATATGTTTTCTTCTCCCAGTTTTAAATTTAATTTAAATTGGAATTATTGAAATAACATTAACCACCTATATATATATCCTCCTAGTATGTTCTTGTTCCCCAAATATCATAGAGATTGGTGTTATGTAAACAATTCAAATGGTGTTTCTATAAAATAATTACTAAGATTATGTAGTTTAAAAACCATAGCCAAACCTTCTCACTCTATATTAGTATAGTTATTCCCAACTGCTAAAATTTTCTTACATGTAAAGTAAATAGGGTGATCTAAAACCCCATTTCTAGGTTGGGACAACATATCACCTACTTAGGTTCCAAAAATATTTATATAAATGTGAAATGGATTATTCTAGTCTATAAATAGCAATATTGAGATAATTACTAATATATTATTGAAATTTATGAAGCCTACTTGGCATTGAACAGTCCATTAAAACCTTGTATCCTTGTGTAGTAGTATTTTCAATGGGGCAGACATAACTGCATACCCTATGATGAGATAGATATAATATATAGTGTACTATAGGAAAAATCACACTTTATAATAAATTATAAGAGGTGGAAATCCCACAATTATTTCTATTTTGGCTTAGTCAACTAGTGCACAATTGCTACATAATACATATCCCAATAGAACACCAAACATAGTAAATAAAAAATCACTGCTTTAAATTCAAAAAAATGCACATAGATTGAAATAATTATAACATAAGTCACATATTATAAATTTTATATTTTAATAATTCAAAAACAACCCAATCATCTTGATAAACTAATAGAAAGTCATGGATCAATTCCTTTAATGTAATGACTACATCTCTAGAAAAAATAGTAGGATCATTTTCTCATAACAAAAGGAAATACCTTATATATAAATTAACCCTACTCTATTGTAAAATTGGTATTTTTATGTTCCTCTTCTATGATATAAATTTAATGTTATCCACTAAAACCATTCATGAATGAATATACTTCATTCCTTATAACTGACTCAATAATTTCATTTATGATAAGAATACAAAATTGGGTCATTAACATAGGTGTTGTTTAATGCTCTATATTAACCATAGAATTTTATATCTCTTGAATTATTTGGTTGAACCACCATCACAATTACACAATTTTATTTGTATAATAGATAGATAATCCATGCTTCATATAACTGGTCAATTTTAGCCTTGATTTTAAGTTTCATAATTATATTTTTATTTAGTATAGGAGATCATTGATAAGCCATGCACACTCTTAGAATTATATGTTAATATCATCTAATGAACATAATATACACTTGAATTATTAAAACTTCATGGGGAATATATCTTAGTGATATATCAACAAATGGATCCCTTATGAAAATTTATGTTGCATCCAATACTCACCTATGGTGTTAGTTTTGTACATAATATGTACCAATGTTTTTAATTAATTAGAATAATTATTATTGATATATATTATTTGTAACTTCTAAAAGAGATTATCTCAACATCCTTTCCCCTTATTTCTCCTGAATATTTATATTTCACAATTATGTATATTTTGTTTTCTCTACGATGTTAACTTTAGGCTTCTCTATTGGACATTTTGGATCCAAACATTCATTTAAATATAAAATAATTCTAATTGTCACTATATTTTTCCTAATATTAATTTTATATAATCCTATTACATTATTTCAACAAAAAATATTCTTTCTACATGTTGGACATATAATTCTTTATAGGTCCATATCTTTTGCCTCCTATAAACTTTGATCATATCTAGTTAATACATCTTCCCCCCATCCATGAAATAAAAACCTATTTAGATTTTATAGATATTTTTTCACTATAATATTATCATCTTCAAATACAAAGGTTTGTATAAATTCATTTTGGACTTATGATTTTTTTAGTCTTACGATTGCACTCTTAATTAATGTACCATTCTCATAGAAAAGGTGTTAGATTATGTTGAAATGCATGCATCTTGTATCTTGGTTCCACACTATGTGAATACCATATATATATGCACATATGAATGTGTATTTCAAAACATTAACCTTCCCTTGAACAATATCCATTGATCAGAGATCACAAGTGCTACTAGAAACGGATATTGCATCAGTTCACATGTGTCTTCCTAATGAAATTTATTAGAGAAATGAACCATCTAGAATTTCACAACAACACCTTTAAGTGAATATTTAAAATAACTAAATTGGAGATTTACATTAGGGACATGGTGATCTAATCTATAAATTAATTTCACTAAATATTATATGTGAATTATTATGGATTTTTTTTGTAAAAAAATAATTCTCATTGGTCTTACTTCATGTTATTTTCATGGCTAGTTTAATAAATGTGTATCTAAATCACCACTAATTCAATACACAACTTCCCATTGTATAGCACCATCATGCATGTGTTATATATAATAAGTATCTATTAGAATAACATGGTCCAATAGATCTACATCATATTTATCAATGATCACTTTGATAGAGACTTTCACTCCTCTATTTGGAAATGTATAACTTGATCCATGGATTTGATAGGTATTTATATAAAATTTTATGTATATTTAGTTTTGGATTTTATTTAGTCTTCTATGTGAAGTCAGTAAACCTTATGGATTGAAGAGCCTATGATTTTTCTTATAAACTCACCTAAAACTATCTATTATCTTCATAGGCATATGGTGAGGTAGGATACTTATAATTATGTAAGGATTACTCTTAATTTTTTTCAAGGATATTATTATAATTATATCTCCTTGGTGTGCCTCCAATTGATTAGGTACTATACTAATGGTCATCTAACCACCATATGCCCACTTTTTTCCAATGAGTGAAGAATAGTGAGTTTCATTAGACTTCATATCAATGGATTCAAAATACCCTATTAAAATTAGATTATGTACTTTTATTTATACATATTTTATATTCCCTATAGGATATACCCTTCTATAATGTATGATATTCAGTGTAACTAGGTTGTATGTCAAAGTGGGTTGTCTAATAGCCTACCATGTAGATTGTATAATCATGTTAACTATTCTACCAAAGTTCAATATAAAATTTGGGACTTAATATTTTTTAAGTTAAATATCTATTTAGGAATCAACATCCTACTATTTCTTGGTTTTCACATACCACACCACTATTTCAATTCACTCCTAAGCTCTTCTTACATAGTCTAATAGATTATGTAATAGGTTAGTGATATTTTTTAATATATCCTAATTTCATAGAGTAAGCACTAGTTTTATAAGATCCATCAAATATGCAACTCTATAAAAATGGAAACATAGATGACCTATTAATCAATCCTATCTCAAAGAAGATAAATCCTACTTACACTTCTATTTGTTGCTACATTAGATATTTGGGGTCATGACCAAGATGGATTTGCTAGACCTAACCAAGGGACCTCTTTCCATAATAACATCACTAGAGAGTGTTCCAAAGCCTCTAGTCAAGAAACACTATGAAATAACCCTAGATAGGTCCTATATTTTTTGTATTCACTAAGTAAATGATAGGTAAAATCTAATCTAGTGCTCATAAAAGCTGGTGGCAAAAAGTGGGGATAGTAAACATAAAATGTAAACATAAATAGAGTAATATAATTAAGATATGTATAGATATATCTCTAATTTATGGAGATAACAATATATTAAAAATACATTACTTATGCCACTTGTATATACTAAAATAGAGGAGCAAAGTTAGAGACTTACCTTGAAGATGAACCCATTAAGACTCAATATCTCCCTTAAACAAAGGTGTTTTTCAAGAGCCTATTGTGGTTTGTATCCATCACTAAGAAAGTACTAAGCATCTAATAATTTTCAAAAATATAATATTATTCTCCAAAGATAAGCCCTAATCAATAAATCCTCAAGTAGAATGGTCAGAGAGCAGATTCTAAATAAGCACAAATGAATAATTAACTCTATTGTATCACTAAAAAATGGAAAAATGAATGTGTACATATAGATGAATATAACCCTAAATTTTTTTTAAAGTTTACCTAATAGGATTGGACTAATATGACTTTGTATCGTTAATTGACAAAAAAATTTAAGTTTTAGTTTAGGTCGGCCAAGGTAGACCTAGACCCGTAATGTGCAAATATGAATTTAAATAAAGAGTCAACCTAGGCTAACATTATATAGTAAATATCAAAAAGGAGTTTAGGCTTAAGTAATGGATATATAAGGTAGTGAATTTCTTGTAGGAGTTTGTAAGAGAGGAGGGAAATCTTAGGGAAGTGTATAGAATAAGGTTTTATTTATATCAAGTGGTGATAAAAGGAAAAATGATCATGTAAATCCCTAGTCATCTACCCACCCTTTCCTAGTACAGATTTTAAGGGGTACACTCTGAGAGATTGAGACTCAATGGGTTATTTAAAGAGAGAAAACATCAATAATTGATAAAATTTATAAATATTATGTGTATACATATGCCCCACTTGAAGTTCATAGTGTGTCACTTAGGTAAAACATGGGATGGTGCTTCGAGAAAAGATCATAAAAACACACAATGTTGAAGCTAAATAAATTGAAGTATTTCAAATAATAAAATAACTAAAAGTAAATGACTACAAGGGAAATAAATAAAATAAATGTATGTTTATCTTGACTTACCTTTATCACTATAAAGTTATCTAATTTGTTTGTATTTTTGACTATGGAGGATTTAGAGACTGCTTTGGACAAATCCGAGGATGCAAAACTAAAAATAAATAACAAACAAACACAAGAAAGCCAAGATAATTGAAATGGTTTAGGCAAGATGTACATTGAAAATTGGTAAACTAGGGTGAAAATGCCAAGTTAAGACCAAATGACCAAGTCATAAATTTAGATTAAATATGGTAATAAAAAAATCCAAGGTTACTAAATGGCCAAAGAAATCAAACAAGTAAACCTTAAGTAAGAAAGGTAAATAGACCAAGTCAAAATAAGGATACAATTGAAAATGGTAATCAAGCATCAATGTGAAAGTAGTAACAATCCTTAAACAAAGATGGGAAATAAAAGGGTAAAATAACATTGATGAGTGAGTAGTACAAATCCTTAATTATGAATGGAAAAAGTGCATAAAAAGGAAAACATCATTGGTGAGAGAGAAGTAACAATCCAACCTCACTCAATAATGGAAAAATGACATTAAAGTAGGAATGGATGCAGTTATCCAAAAACAAGGAGGTACAATAATGGAAAATTTTCAAATAAAACAAGGAATGTCTAGAAATCTAAATCAATGGTGGAAAGAATGTAATCCATAGTCACTCAAACATATTGTGTTGTTTTAAGGATACGTAGAATTGAAAAAAAGTAGTGCTAGTATGTTTTTAAAATATGAAGAGAAAATATAGAAGGGGGAAAATATATTTAGAATCAAACTTTCCTATTAATGGGGGACATGAAATGGGAGGTAGGGAAAATGAAGGGAAAAGGAAGAGAAAATCTTTATCAAAGTCAAGACAAATTAAGTTTGTCAAAAAAAGAAGAATTTAAATATTAAGAACTCTAAAGAACATTTATTAACCACAAAAATCTCAGGTCACCAAGTGAAGTATGAAGATGATCCCATAAATTCTATATGAATGAAAATTAAAATGGATTACCTTCCCACAACATGTTCCCCATTCCTTAGGACCCCTTAGATAGCTTTTGGTCTAATGCAAAGATTGGATACTTAGGTGAGAAAGTAGGTAACAACATAAATTATTTTTAATTCTCATATCCAAATCTACTGGCCTATTTTACTCCAATGGACCTAAGCTCTATCATGAGACAAAATGTGGAGTTTGAGCTTCAATTGAGGATATGAAATGTACTATTAATCATGTCTCTTCATGTGATTTTGACTGTTGAATTTGTATGTTGCCTTTTGATCATTGTATTTTGTTTTAAATGATTTGGATTTTAAATTTGTATGGATTTTTATATTACTACTCTATATGGATTCATATAATCAAACATGGGTACTCAAAATTACTATGATTTGAAAACTTGGTAATTAGTTGCTAAGAAAGAGAACTTAAATAACAGGATGTCTAAGAGTCTTGTTAATTCATGTGAAATAAAAGTGTTATCTTGAATTTGAACTTATTTTATCCAAATTGGAATGAAAGGATAATAAATTAAGGTGAATGAATATGAAATAATTTGAATTACTTCAAATCACAAAAAATGTGACAAAGGTGAAAATGGATACAATGACAGGGAAATATGATTCCCTATCATAATAATGTATGGAAGTGTAAGGAAACATGGTAACGTAGTTTGTTATGAATTTTTTATCTATAAAAGAAACAAAAACTGAAGCTAAGAATATGGGATCTCAAACTTGTAACCATTTCTTAACATTTGAGAAAAAGAAACAATTGGTTAAAAGGTGTTTGAAAATAAAATAGTGGTTTTATGAGGAGAGCATGGTCCTATCCATGGTCTTACACTACAAGTCATAAAATAATAACCCAAGAGTGTGAAATAAAGGTAAAAATGGTATTTGTGAATAATTTATGGTCCTATCTATGGTATTACACTTCAACTCACAAAAGAGAAAATCAAAATAATGAACAAAAATGCAAAAACAAAGTGGTGTAAATGGTATTTATGAGGAGGACCTGGTCCTACCCATGGTCTTGCACTAAAAATTAAAAAAGAGAAACCCAAGAGGGTTTAAAAATCATTGTAAAAAAATAAGTTAATCAAATTAAAAGGAATTCATGAGGAATATTGGGTCCTATCCATAGTATTACAATACAACTCATGAAGAAAAGAAACTAAACGACTAAGAGAAGGAACTAGGGTTTGTGGAAAGATAAACTAATATAGAGGGTGAGCCCCATGAATAAACCCTCCAAAAAATTTAGTAGGTTAACATATAAAAAACATGATAAGAAGGGAAAGATCTAAGAAATGTATAGTTTTAAGAATTGTGTGTTAGTGGGATCTTTGAAAACATGACAATCATTAGTTTAGAGGCTATAAGTACTAGGACTAAGCATATATTTCATGAAATAAGGGACCTACCATTTTTGGGCATATTTGCCTTATTTATCATGGGTATAGTCTATTTTAAGGAATATATCACCAATATTAAAAGAGTGAACTTTAACCTTTTTGTTATGTTACTTGGTGAAAATAGACTTGTATTGGTAATTATGTTACATAACAGATAAATAGTGTTTATTGAGAGTATTAGGATCATGAAGGAAAGATTTACATAATTCCTCAATGGGAATGATATCATGATTAGATATACATAATGAGGGAAGTTTAACTTCTAATGGTAGGACAAACTTGGAACCATATACTATAGATAACAAAGTTACCCTTATGGTAATATGAATCTTAGTACGATAGACCTAAATTATGGGATATAAATGAAGATACCAATATATGTGAGTTTCATGGATGGTTTTTGGAAGGATTTTATTTATAATTTTATTAGTGGCCTCGACTTGGCCATTTAACTATGGATGATAAGGTGTGAAATGTTTTTGGGATTTTTGGTAATTTAACACATAATTAATTTATGTCATTATTCTTGAAATTACCACCATTATCATAAATGATTGTATGGGGAATTACAAAATGATAAATTATTTGGTTAAGGATAAGGTTGGAAATATTAGTTCCCATGACATTGATGAGAGGCATGGATTTTAACCATTTGTTAAAATATTCAGTACCCATGATGATAAAAACTTAATGATCTTATGACCTTAGTAGTTTTTTGATGACATCTAATCCCCACATGGAAAATGGCCAAGGAGATTCCATAATTTAGATCTTAGCTAGTGATGAATGGATTAGATCATCATGGAGCTGGCAAAAATTACACATTTTAACAAAATTGATATCATCTTTCTTGAGAGTAGACCAAAAGTATCCCATATGTATGAATTTGTGTGTTGTATCATGTCCACTATAGTGACCACCACATATGTCCCCATGTTATTGTTAATAAGAGGATGAATCTCTTTTTGCATTACATATCATAATATGGTACCTTCAACATTGAGACAACAAAATGTGTTATACCAAAATACATATTTAAAAGTTTTTTGTAAGTTTTAGTATTTTCAAAAGAATATGTGTCTAAAGGATAAGTTTGATGTTTGAGGAATTAGATGATTTTTTTATATAATGGGATATATCAGATGGTGAAAACCTCAATATGATAAATAAGTGAATCTTGTAGTTGGATAGAAGATGGGGACTTTCTTATTTGAATAAGAAATTAGGAATCATTAAGAACTTGATGTGGATGAAATAAGGATGATGAATAAGAAAGAGCATCAGTGATAGAGTTTTGATCTATTAGAATGGGATCGATGGTAACAGAGGTGAATCTTTGGTGAGGGTAGTATCTATTTGATGATAAATAATAAAAATTTCACTTTTACATTGATAATCGCCATTAACATGATGATAAATGAGTTGGGAATTATTGGTGTATGTAAATGTATCATAGGGTTCTAATAGTGTTGAAAACACTTCTCATTTCAATATTCAAAGATTATTTTTCATGAGTTGTTGGTTGTGATCTTCGTAAGATATGGGTGGAGTAGTGGCCAAGCTATTTGACTATTTCACAAAATGATTATGAAAGTAGTTGTTGGGAGCAACCTTGGTCCTAAATTTTTGTGAAGATAAATGTTATTTTAACTAAATATAATGAATAATGATTAGAATATAAAGTCTAAGACTCTAATATAGCATGAATATTAACAATGAGGAATTAAACTACAATTATTTGATTAAAAATTTAGAAAATAGGTAGGGTAAGGTAGAAAGAGAGATGTTTCTATTCCATAGTAGAAATAGGTCTTCCTGTTTGAACACCTTGATATTTGAACATTTATCTAACCATATTTTTATAATGGTTTGATAACTTCTAAAATTATAAAATGGTTCTTCTCTATCATATTCCATTTGGATGATATCAAGAAACCTAGAATTGGCATATTTTTGATCTCATTCCATATACTCCTTTATAAACTTGTAAGTTGTCAATTTGAGAGTTATTGGAAAGATTGGTTCTTGTACATATACCAAGAGAAATGGTGATAATTTTAGAGATTGTTTCACTCTATTTCTATCTATCCATAGAGGATACTTTAGTAATAGATGTCATGTTCTTGGTTGTTTATCTGAAGACTTCTTAATATCTTTAATCATATTCTTATTTATAAACTCTAAAAATCCATTACCCTGAGGGTAATGATTAGATTAAAACTTAATAGATATTTAATTATCATAGGCCTAATAAGTCATCTCTATAGATGTAAACATTTATCCATTGTCATATACCAATGATATTCACATCCCAAACCTAGTACAAATGTTTTCTTCTAGGAATTTGATAACATCTTCAATCTTACACTATGTTATTGCTACTGCCTCTTTCCATATTGTACAATAATATATGGAAGTAAAAACATACTTTTTCCCAACTAAATAATTAGGGTTGATAACTCCTATAAAGTCCAAACCCAATTAATCAAATGGTTTGTTAATGAAACTAGCCTCAAGGGCATAATTGCTTTAGGTTCCTTTGTATTGAAGATTTGGCATTGATGACATTCCCTTACATGTTTTTGAGAATATTTGAAAATTGTTGGAAAATAATATCCTTTCATTAGGATTTTGTAAGATTTTTTTTTTCACAAAGGGGTGTCCACTTCAAAATTTATCATGAAAGGTACTTAATATTTTAGCTGATTTTTCCTTTGACACACATCTCAAATACACTGATTTATAGTTCTTCTTGTAAAGTATCCCATCCTTGATCAATAAGTGAGATAATTTGAGACTCAAAGTTCTTATTTTTTGTCTACTAAATGTATTATCACAAGAACCATTGATTAGGAAATGAATGATTACATCATGCCAGTCATTTGGGTGAAACTTTTATTGGTCAACCTACATGATGCACAATCTAGGATTAGTGTTGGCAATCAATTAAATTAATCCCTAACATCTCAAAAATTAAGAATTTTTCATTTCAAGATCATATTTATAGATTATGTAAATCCACTTCACTCTTCTTTCTCCTAATTCACATTGACTTAGCATGAGTTTGGTAACAAGGTCTAGTAATATAACATGCACTTTATTCCTAAGAATATAGTGTCTAAAATTTTTGACTACCTTAACCAAAGTAAATACTTGTTTATTAATTAGGGAATAATTTAACTCATAATTTTTGAATTTATAACTCATAAATACAATTGGATGATAACATTTATCAATTTTATGAGTTAATATAACTGCTATAGTATGTTTAGAAGTAAAATAATAAAGATAAAAATATTTTGTAAAGTTAGGACCTATCACCACAGGTGCATGTCATATTGTTTCCTTGATATCCTTGAAAGATTTATTTATTTATTCATTCCATTTGACATTTTTATCCTTATTTAGCATATTATTGAGTGGTTTCACAATCCTTATAAAACTCAAGATGAATTTCCTTACAAAATTCATCTTCTCAAAGAAAAACTTTTAATATTTTATACTATTTGGGGGTTATATTTTATATATATCATTGAATCTATTTGGATCTATAGAAATCCCATCTCTACTTATCACATGTCCTAGAAATTTCCCTTCAGTTATGTAAAATATGATTTTCTTAAGGTTAAGGGAAATTCTATACCTTCGATACCATTCAAATACTTGTTGTAAATAGATTATGTGATCTTCCATGTTCTTGGAAAACATAGTGAGATCATCCATTTTTATAATGATACATTTACTTATGAGACCTTGAAATTCATGGTCCATATCTCTCTAAAAGGTAGTTCCTACATTGATGAGTCCAAAAGGCATCCTCTTTTAAGAAAAATTGGCCCATTTTGTTGTGAATGCATTCTTAATTATATCTTCCTTATTAACAAATACCTGAGTGTAGCTTGAAAAACCATCTACAAAACACATCATGGAAAAACCACTAACATTTTGAATCACTTGGTCAAGAGATGGCAAATGATAATTATCTTTTTTGGAATATTTGTTCAAGTTGCTAAAATCTATGCATAATCTAATCTTTCCATTTTTATTTCTAACTAGTACTATATTAGCTACCTAGGTAGAATGTTTAATTGGAACAACTATTTTTTCATCTAATAATTTATTGACCTCTTTATAAATCAATAGTCTTTGCTCCTACCTAAATGGTTTAAAATATTATTTCAAGCAAATGATACGAGTGATAAATCAAGGATCAATTATATTCAATTCTTCATAAGACCATGCAATAACATCCTTATACCTAGTCAGTATGTCTCTAGCATTTTTAGACTCTATGTTTGTGCATGTTGTAACAAGGTTCACTAGCTATAGTTGACCTTGAGTTCCTAGGTCAATTACAATATAATCCTTACCATTTACTTTGGGAAATTTATTATTTTCATCTATATTATCTTTATCAAATAGTATTTCCAAGGAAATCATGCCTTTGGGAATCTTGTTATCATTTAGTTGTATTATCTTGTCATCAATTTTATCATCATCAAGAGAGTTCTCATTAACCTCATCAATAATATGAGACTCAAACACTCCTAAGTTTTTCATGAGTTCAAGGATTTTTTGGTCATCACTAAAAACTTGTGGATGATTAATATTTTTAGGTACAGAGGGACATGGGACCAATTTAATGCTACTCCTTCCCAATTTGGAACCTTTATTGGGCATCAAGTTAGTTATAGCTAAAGCTAGTTCATCAATAGATTGGTTTCCTTTTATAGGGATTGAAACAATATTTAAAGCATAAAAATAATCAATGAAGTCCCATACTCTAAACTTTTATTTCTTTAGATAAGACAATTTGCATTCATATGTACTTATGACTTGATTGATTACTAGTTCAAAATAACCATATACTAGTAGTTCTTTAACTTCATGTTTAATAAAAAATTACAATCCTAAGATCAATGCTTCATACTCTACCAAATTATTGGTATACAGAAACTAAAGTTTTTAAGAAGCATTATATTTTTTCCCAATTGGATTGATTAAAACTACTACTCTAGATGAGTTCTTTAATAGTTAAGGTTTTTAACAATCTTAAGGTAGCCTTAAAAGACTTGATGTGTTCTTTAATAGTTATAATGCATATAGGACTAAATGAAGGTAAATATTTCTCTAGATTTCTTGGTAAGTCATGTACCTAACCAAACACATTGATAGAAGATCTAGGTAACCAAGTCATACGTTGATGAGGATTGAATACAATAACAAAAATAGGTGAAGTAGGTTGAGATTTATAAAATTTAAATTTATCTTTATCCACTCTTATTTTCCTATAAATTTCCAAGGAAAGAAGGGGTAGCCTTGTCTCAGACCTTGACCTAGTTCTTATTCATGGTAGTTCCAACTTGTAAAATCTAAATCCTATTCAAAATACAATGTAGAAACCATATATTTTCAAAAAAAAAATGATCTTCAGATCTTTGAAAATAATGATTTAATTATTATAAATAAGTATATTTGTACATTTAGATTTCTAATTTCAAACAAACATTACACATATTCATACAAATCTTTCAAAGAATGACTATCTTTAATTGTATCAGCTTAAAGATAAATCCAAACTTGTGAATATCATTGATCTTTACACTTATAAGTTAAAATAAACATATATTTACAAATAATCAATTGATATTTTAACAAAATTACTATCACTAACCTTAAATATGTTAGATTCACAAAACATAAGCAACCTTTGCAACAATTTCACCTAAATCTTCAAAAAATTACTATCTTTAATTAAATAAGCCTAAATACTAGTCTAAAACCATGAATATAAATGATATTTATAAATTTAGGTTAAGAAAAAAACATATATGTAAAGGATCAATTGATATTTAAATAAAATCCACTAAAATCAGCTCAAAATACTTCAGATTCACAAATATTTAGCTCAAGCCCTCCTTTTAGCACTAATTCTCCTTCTTGTTGATGCATGAAAATATATCACAATATTTTGATAGTGTTGAAAACACTTCTCATTTCAAGATTCAAATAATCTTTTGTATGAATTACTAGTTATGATCTTCTGGAGATCTATGGTGGAGTAGCGCCCAAGCTATTTAACTATTTCAGAAAATGATTATGCAAGTGGTTATTGGGAGCAACCTTGGTCCTAAATTTCTATGAAGATAAACATTATTTTAGTCAAATATAATGAATAATTATAATAATCTAAAGTCTAAGACTCTAATAGAGAATGAATATTAACAATGAGAAAGTAAACTACAATGATTTGATCAAAAAATGAGAAAATAGGTAGGGTAAGGTAGAAAGAGAGATGTTTATGTTCCTTAGTTCATACATCTTGAGAAAGCTCTTATTTCATCAAAAATATGCATCTTCAAACCAAAATATGACATGAAATTACCAAATAGCATAGATCCTATCATATACCAAGCAAATGTCTAAGGATATTTGGAAACATGTAAATTAAAGATTAGACTCACTTTAATATTTTACTTAGATAAGAAAATTGCATTTACACATCTTTTAGAAAAGAAATGATATTGAAATAAATCTAATAAATTTTAGTCAACCTAGTGTAAAGCTTAAATTAACAACTCTGCACTAATACATGCATATATAAAATTCATAAAAGTAGTTCAAATTGAAACATTAAAACAAAGACTTGAGGAAGTAGCCATGATAACAAATAAACAGATAGAATGATACAATCTTCATATAATCCTCTTTCTTATATTATTTGCTCCAAAATTTTAAAAAATAGTTTTTGCTCTCAAAACTTCCTCCCTTGTTCCAATGATAATGCCCCCTTTACAGGTTGGAAGAGCAACCTATGGGGTATTTCGGCTAGTCATTATCAAATGGGAATTAGACAAGTGTCAAGGAAAAATGTCCTCTTATAAATATTATCATAACAATGACACTTTTCAGATGTGACTAACATATAAGCATGTGCATTACATATTGTACATGATTTTAAAAAATATTATATTCTTTTTAAATTATTTACATGGTTTTTGATATAAACGAATATTCTAAGGCAACCCTATTGACTTTGAGATGCCCCTAAAGCTATAGTCTTTTGATTTTCTTCCAAAATCTTCATGGATTTATTATATTATTCATCAATCAACCTGATATTTATGATTGGCTCTATGAATAGCTCCTTTGTTTTCCCTATTAAATATCAGAAGATTTCATCCATTCTATCCATGGCTTCTTTGATGCTCCTTGCATTACTAATATTTTCATTTTTTGACAAGATAAAGTTCAAGATATGCTTATTGTGAGCCCTTGTGGTGCCCTTGCTTCTACTCTTGACCTGCTAGATGAACTTAGTAGCTCTTTATTGTAATTATTCAATAATTATTATGCCTGTTTGACTAGGGATGGTTGGATCCTTAATCAACCCTCCTAATATCTATATCATTCTTCCCTTTAGTTTTTTGAAGTCTTGTAAGATACCTTTAATGATTTTTGACCACTTATTTTTTACCCTATTTTTCTCCATCATAATTATCATGACCATATTTAAGTGTGATGGGCTGACCAATTTAAGTTTAGGGATCTAGTTTTCCATTAGTATATTGATTAGTGCCTTTACTTTGTTATCTGACCCTCACCAATGATTGACTTGGTTCAGAGCCATGGCATGATTTTTACTCACCATGTCCAATTCAGACATTATTGCATTCAAATAATTAAATGTCTCATAGATAGTTATTTCAAATTTATTAAAAATATCTACTGGTATTGATATAATAGATTATTCTTCCAAAATTTTCTTCTCTTGTTTGAGTCATTTAATTTAGCATTTCTTACTAGGATTGGGCTATCTCCAAAATATCTTCTTCAAACATGGGGCCTTTCCATGGTCTATGTTTCCTCTTTTGAGTTAGTTGAAACAAATTCTCAACTCTTTGGTGTAGAATCTCCTAACCTTCTTCTATGATAATTGATTTAGTTACTCTTTATAGGCATGTAATAGTTATATCATACCTAACTCCCACTGAAGAGTAGGCCATACGCTTAATTAAAACTTTTTCTTGTAACTGGAATACTAATTGAGTTATAATAACAAGTCTTCTTCTTCATTTTTCAATGTTATTATCTAAGGATTTAACTCCCATTATTGAGGGATATCTATGGTCTTCACTATAGCCCATGGGTGATAGGTAGTAGGAAGCTTCTCCATCCTTAGTTTATATATGAACCATTTAGGTATAGTCGATTCATAGATTGGGTTATCTTCATTGAATATGTTAATGTCCTGTAAAGGTAAATTAAGTCTATAAGACTTGGAGCGTGGTGGTACCTAATAACTACCTAGAATGATGGCCCATTTTCTTTCTTTGCCTTTTGGGCAATTATAGTCTCAGCCTTCTTCTTGAGAGGATCAATGATCACTAAGTCTAATAACTCCTCTTTTTCCTTTTCTTGTTTAGATTCGTAAACATTTCCATCCTCTATATCTATGTCTATTTCATAGGTCATAGAGAGTATTCTCAATGCATCTTCAAGAGATTCCTTTGGATCTAAAACTGTCTTGTGAATTTCTTCTTGTTGAGGCAAATCTTGTTCTAATGTTCCAGAAGACTCAAGGACCAAGGATCTTGAAGAAAATTATCTTGGTATCCTTTCTTCAAGCCTATGCTCTATTTATATGTTGACTGGGGGAAGTCTAGAAGGGCCGACATCTACTAGATGATATTTTCTAGGACCAATCTACCATTTATCTTCCATCTTCTGATCTCTCAATAATCTAGATTTAAGCTCTATATTATGTTCCTTTAGGCTTTTAGTAACTTCATAATAGGTGGTTCCCTTAGTGTACACAAATTAATATGCTCTAGGTTCATGTTCATAAAGTATAGCTATAATTCCTTTTCTTTTCAAGTGTTCCTTTAACCTATCACTTGGATACCATTGTCTATTGTCATCCTTCTAAAAATTGAAAGAAAGATTATGTTTTAAAGCCACTTCAATTTGGTCTCATTGTATAAAAATGGTTATACCAATAGTCATGGGAAAACCATGGAGAATTCCTTTCCTCTTGGTCTTGAATATCCCATCTATTCCATTAAATAATTGGTATGCTACTTCCTATTTTAACAACCTATCTAGCACTTATATTGGTAGTTAAAGGGAGGCACATTGGGTTCCCTCTATTCTAATAACCATGGAATCAGGGTATAACCATATATCTCCCATTATCTCAATCGACTTTTTGACTAAAGGAATTATCCTCATCATGGAGAGACCATTGATGGTTTGGCTCAAAGTAGGATATACACAATCAAATATGAATTGGATATGGTCCTTATATTTGTAAATATGTAATTTTAAGTATATATTAGGACATAGTCTAGGTGTCATTGAGGGACCACTCTCTTTAGTTAAGGATTTTAGTTATGGCACATAGGGCATCTAAAAAATATGACATCATGAAGAATTTATTTTTCTTCTTTTTTTAATACTAGAGATCTACCTAGTTCAGGATATGTTAATTATTTCACCTAAAGGGGGTACTACCATTTCCTTAATATTGAAATACATAAAAGGCACTCATATAGGTTCCACATGTGTAGTATGTGCAAATCCATATATTTTGTTCAACATGGTCATAACCATTATGAATCCTTGTCTGAATTGGATCATAGGGATTTTATTGTTAGGATCAACAATGAATTTATCACTAGCTTCTAATTATTTCACTATGATTTCCTCCATGGTTTGTTTCTAGGCCCATACATTAATGGAGGTGAGTTTTATTTGGGGCCTAGGTAGTTTATAATAGGATTCAAAGGTAATAGGGGATATGTATGCTATTTTTATCAAACTAGGTTCATGAATAAGCATACCCTTATCAATTTTAGCATGTTTAAAAATAGGATTAAGGATGTTGATGCAGTGTAATACCTCTAGCTTGGTGGTAGCATAATAAAGTCTTATAAACTAAATTTACATGATGTTATCATATAGTCTCTTTACCAAAAGTAGCATCTCCTCTTCCTTGGTTAAAATTCCTTAGTTCTCTATGGTATAGAACAAGCTCAAGTAGTTATTGTCTCTTGTATTTAGTAAAGAAGCCATGAACTCTATATCTTTAAATACTCTACCTGCTACATCTGATGATAAGTATAATTCAAACACTTAGTTTAAATTAGGTCTATAGGTTTCCATTGTTATGATTTTGATTAAATTTTCCACTTGTGAATGATAATTCAACACTTTTGGCTATCTAGTTAGACTCTTTAAATAACTTTGATTATCAAGCTCTATGTTCTAGCTCAAAACAGTGAATGCGTGAACAATTCTATGGATTTTTTGTACATCTGAGCACTTTTATGGGGTTTAATTGATATTTAATGGTGGAATATGAATTTTAATTAATTTCTTTGGTAATCCAAATCATATTTTGATCTCATATTTATACATTCGCATGTTTGGGTCCATAAAATATTTTGATCTGACATGTCTACCTATGTGGTATCTCCTTGCCATGATATTTATTTAATTTTAAAATATGACCAATATCAATTTAAACATGTGTCTTCATCTCATTATCCTTATAAACTTGATCAAATTTCCTCCATCAATCCCCTTAGGAGTCTCCTGGCCTCGACTTTCAACACTAGTCATTGATCTTTGATTTGGGATTTTAATATTGTGATACTTGGTAGCCCTACATGCCTTATGTAGACCTTAATATAATTTTACATTCAATTAATGCTGTTATTCTATGTGTTAGCCTTACATGAAATCTAGGCTTATTGACTTATTGACTCTACTTGTACTATCAATCTCCATATACATGGTTGAATGTATATCATCATTTTTTGATATACATGAATAAACATGCATCATTGATCCATTAAACAAATGATAAATATGGGTCATTAACCTTATAACAATTCAATATGATTATGAAACATGGAATCCCCACTTTCCTTCTCATGATCCTTTGACTTAACTTTGTGCTCATTGTTAAACATCCATACTGACTTATTGACCCCAGTCTTCAATGCAGATCATTGATCAAAATTTGTACATAATAATATGCATAGTCAATATTGATCTGAGGGACTTCAACTTATTCAATTTGAGTGATCACTCATGTTCTATTAATCATTGATTATATTTAGTGAGGTTTTGACACTTGGCAACCCTACATTCAATTCATACTTGTAAATAGTAAAATCAAAGAATAAATGTTTGGGACATATAACAACTTAGCATAAATCTTAGATTAAAGTTTTAATGAATTAATAAACTCAATCAAAACTTAGGCTAAAATTAAATTAAGACTAAGATGGAATAAAGTGACCCATAAAAAATATGAATTCATTTTAATAAGTACTTAGGATAAAGTAATTTAGACTAAGGTTTTTAACATCATTTAAACTTGGATTCAATTAATCAATTAAGGACCAAATGTTAACATAATGACTCAAATGGGACCATATTAGTTAACTAAGGTTCAAATTAACATTTAAGGATAAACCCACTAAATTTTTTTCATTCTAATGAAAATCCATCAATCCTACAAGATATAACACATGGGTCAAATGTTAGCAACATTAGATAAGATCAAATAAAGATTATGTGTTAGCATATCAATGTAAGATAAATCAAAACATGATACTCAATAATGCATTTTGATCAAGTTTAATTCCTAATTTATAGCATAATTTTCAAAATTTGAATAATTGTCCTCATTTTTTAGAAATGGGGGATGTTGACCTCAACAAGAGTCACCCAAAGTGTGCATGTATAGAATATCTATGTCAAGGTTTGTTCTCATGATTAATATTAATTATTCATATTCTACCATGTTATTATTGACATAAAAGGTAAGATATAATTATAAAGGGATTATTTTACCATGAGGACTAGTTAGAGTACAACCTACCCCATCTCCTTGGATACATTTAACATCATCAAAATGTAGGGTATAGGTATCTTCATGAAAATTGATGGTGATCTTAAGAAGTTATTAAAAAAATATTTTAGATTTAGTAGAATCAAGAATAATCATTAGTAAAGTTGTGAAAGTAATATTTAAGAGAGATATCTTGATTGAGAACTTTAATATAAAGAATGTTATCATTGGAGAGACTATCTTGAAGATGATTAGTATTAGCTATGGGTGCCACTATAGTATGGTTGACAATGACTTTCCATTTGAAATAATTTTTTATGATGATGCAAAGGTCAAATTCCATAAGAGAACCATCCAATTTCAAATTCTTTCCCCAGGTAGAAAGTTTTTGGATAAAAAGTGATGAAGCAGGCTAGAAAGAACTATGAAGTAACTTGTTTGATAGAGCATGTAGTAACAATGCTTTTCAGTTGAAAAATATATATCAAGGTAATCACATTATACTTTGGTATAACATTTTTATTAATCAATGAGGCCTTAACTAATATAGTAAATAACATGCTCTATTCCAATATCATCTTATTGGGTAAGCATTACACCAACTAATATGTGTGTATAATTGTATAAAATAAAAGGATGATCATTCAAGGATGGATTAAGGGTAGGTAGATGGAGCAATGATTATTTCATGTTTTTAAATGACTTTTGACTAGGATCAGTCCATTTAAAGCATTACCTTCTTAAAAAGGGAATTAAAAGAGTATATGTCATAAGTCATTTTAGGGATGAATCATCAAATTTCCCAAAGATTACCAAGCTAAGTAAAAATGTATTGAATGGAGTGAGGAATAGACATTTTTGAATATAATATTAATTTTAATATGATCAACATCAATACCATAAAGAGAGACTAGGAATTCTATAAATTTACTAGATGTAATGCTAAAAAGACAATTTTAGGGCTTGAGTCTAACTTTGTACTTTATGAGCCGATCAAAGATGGTGGCTAAATTATAGAGATGGGTTTTGTAACTTTTGTATTTATCAATAAGATCATCAGCATAGGTTTACACAATCTTATGGATAAGGGCATGAAAAATGTGGTTCATATCCCATTGATAGGTAGCTTCAATATTTTAAGGCTAAAGCACATTTTAACATAGTAATAGGTGATCCATTCCATAGTGAATTTTATCTTGTATTGGTCTTCAACGGTGATTGAATCTAATTGAATCCCCAAAAACCATCCATAATGAAAAACATTTAGTATCCATAATTGGAATCTACGATGGCATCTATTAAAGGTAATGTAAAATTATCCTTTGGATAAGTGAGGTCAGGATTGCATAAGTCAATGCAAATGCAAATAACTATGGTAATTTTTTTGCAAACATGAACAATATTTGAAAACCATTCAGAATAGTCCATATTTTTAATAAACTTTGAATCTAATAGTTTGATAAATTTTTTATGAAATAAGGTGGAAACTTAGGGGAAAATGTTTGTTGTTGTTTTTAATAGGTTTGGCATAAGGGTATATGATTATGTTGTATACTAAAATACTAGGATCACTAATAGGCATGTCCTCATATGACCAAGTAAAAGTCTCATGATATTTATCAAATAATAAACTAAAGGTATCATGCTTGGTTGGTGTGATTTTTCTAGAAACTATTATAGATCAAGGACATGAGCATTTCCCATATTCTATTCTCATGGTTTCTTTGATAAGAATATCATTTTAATCTTGAAAATGATATCGGTCATTGGGAAGATAGGAAATGGGATTGGTTTTGGGATAAATTCTATTAATGAAGTTGTTAAAACAAGGGGCATTTCACTTAAAATTTGCAAGTTTGTGATGTTTCTAAGGAAGTTGAGGCTCTTGGGCATGGACCAACTCATGTATGGATTAATCACTAGGTAGTATAGGTAGAGGTCCATAATATTCCACATATACTTCAAGATAAATAATTTTTTTACCATGGTGATCATACTCAAAATGTATCTAGCATACATTTTTTGCCTTAGAGTCAAGAGTGATCTTAAGAGTAGGTGAAAATGTGGAGGAAGGTTGATTGGATTTAACTAGATTGAAAATAGGTGAATCTTTGGAATCATTAATGGGTAGAGGATATGGTAGATTAACCATTTTGATAGAAGGTATATAAGGTTTTGAAATTTCTTAATTTGTGAGAGGTGAGGTTTATTTAACCACCCAAGGAGTATCGATAATTGGAGAATTAACTAGAGGTACATGACCTTCAAGTTCTAACTTAATATCTATGGAAATAGTATGAACATCATGGCTAAAATCATGTATCTTAACTAAGGTTTTTTGATAGTGTTGAGCATCCAATTCCATTGATTGAGCTTGTACCATAATGTATTTATCATCATAATTTGGATAGATATTATATGCTTGTGTCTCTAAATGGACTTATAAACATGAGATTCTTAGATTGCTAAATTTATGAGGTGACATGGTTGAAGGATCTTGAAATAACTTGGCCACTCCATAATCATTATAAGTGAAATAAAATTTTATATAAGATGTTTCATGTTCATTAAATGGAGGAGGGAAGTTGATGATCTCATCGACAAGAGGTATGGTATGATCATGAGGTAATAAGGAATGAAGAAGCCACTCCAAAATGTAAGGAGGTAGATTGGTAGTATTGCATGTGTTTTTTTAATAATTTGGCTCATCACTGTAAAAATCAGCAAGAGTGACTTGTAAGTCAGGATTCATATTGATGAATTTAGGTAAAGGTGTACTATTAATTTTAAAAATAGTAGGAATACGATATTAAGATTTAAGATTTAGAATCTGAATACTCTATGGGTTAGGATCAACCTTGTGTTTATACAATTTGACATTATGAAAAAACTTGATAGATTGGCTTCCAAAAGATAAAATAAACTCATGTGATGAGTCCATGGGTGACCTAGGAGTATATTATAACATAAATGTAAATTGAGAACCATAATCTTAGTATGTATAGTTTTGGGTTCAATAGTAAGAAGAAGCCAAATACAACCAATAAGATTTGTATTTGTCTTTTTGAATCCACATGTTAAATGAGTTTCCTTGAGATGATATTTATTATACAAATTTGTTAAATGATCCAAATATATGTCAAATTAACTACCAACCCTTCATCTAATAATAATTTTAAAATGAGGGTAGTATTAATTGTTATTTTGATAAATAGAGGTGGATCATTAGCTAAAAAGAAATTTTCATCATTGATCATATCTTCTTCAAGGAAATCTATGGAAGATTTTGAAAAAGGACAAATAGTTTTAATGGTATGAACTTTTATTGGTTGAAGCTCATGAGAAAGTTGTTCCTCTTCTAAGGAAGATGGTTCTTCAATGTCTTGGAGTTGTTACATGATGAATTTTTGATGATAGGGATAACTATTAACTAATTCCATGAGAGGAATTTTTTAAGGCATAGATTTGAGTTCCTCTAAGAAGTTCCAATGAGTTTTGGAAGAGGAAGAATTAGCATAATGCTTGGAAGGTAAAATAATTTTAGGAAGAAGAGAAGTAGTCAAAGGTTCATATTGAGTAAGTGGTTCCTCATTGATTTATGAATGTATGTTAGTGGTAGTAGTATATTTGATAATTTTCTCTTCTAATGATGGTTTATTTGATTTGGTAATGAGATCTTTGTGGGATAGTTTACATTGAAAATTGATGTTAGTTGCATTCACATATAGGGAATTGGTATAGTATTGATCATAGTTGGTGTCAATAACACAAATATCCTTATTCGATTATTAAGGGTTGGATGTAGAGAAATTTATTGGATTGTTAGAGGAAGAAGCTTTGGAAGCTTGTTTATTTTTAGAATTATTAATATAATCATGATGATAGATTTTATTCATGGAATCATGATTGAATGAATCACATATCATAAAATAAATAGAAATTTTTTTAATCCCCCAAAATGTTTCATGGGAATGATATATATTAACATGAAACCAAAAAAATTATTAGGATCATACCATTTGGGTGGATTATTAGGATATGTGAATGGTTTGAAAGATGCTAATATTTATTTCATTTATTGGATGATTAATGATGTATGAGAAGATTAGGGATTTTATGATTTGGATACTCCTAGTTTGGATTGATGAGGCTTGCCAAATATTTCATTGGTTTAATGTTGGAAAGATCCTTGAATGGTTTTAGTGTTAGGATCAAGCTATTTCATTGGGAAGTCTTGATTCTTAGCTTGGTCAAGAACATCATTTAAATATTGGGGATAAAAATTTAGAACCTTGTATTAGAGTGAAGGTGATAAGGTTATTATGAAAATTTTAAACAATTTATCATCCATCATTTTATGATCAGCCTTTTGAGCCAAAGATTTCAATCATTTGATAATATCATGAGTGGATTTGATAAGAGATTGCTTAGCATTGATGAAATGATTAAGAAATTTTTTGGGAAGATCATTGTGTTGGAATTATTTAACTAAAGGATTGATTGACTAAATCCTTAGGTTTCCATATATAATGTTCGGTAAGTGGGTTATACCATTATAATACATCACTAGTGAAGGTTTTAACAAAAAAATTAGTTATGGTGAATGTATTAGTTTGGATCCACTATTTATAAAGTTTATTGAATGCCTTAAGAAAAGATTTAGGGTCTATAGTCCCATAATATTAAATACTTGGATATATATTACCAATATCAATAGAGATAATTAAATGGGATAAAGAATTTTTTTGAATGTGTTGAAGCATATTATTATGCATGATAGGTTGGGGAATAACATTTACCACAACATACTTAAGAGGTGGATGGATAAAATTTTGGCTACTTTTGGGAAGAAGAACGAGAGGCTGATTTTCCATGCTTATCCAATGGTGTTGTAGTTACATCATTTGGGAGGTGGTAAATGTTTGTATGATGTTAATTTATTTCACTATTTGCACAATAATTTGAGTTTTATTAATTGGTGGGTTAGTGTTGCTAGAAGTATTCCCCAAATTGGTATTAGGGGAGGGTTGATAGGTGATAGATTTATTATGGGGTTATTTGGTAGGCTTGTATCAATTAAAATCACAATATGGTAATTTGTTTGAAGGTGCAAATTATATTGATAAGTATGAAAAGGATCTTATCCACCATTCTCATATATTAGAGTGATTTGATCCATGTCTTAATCAAAATATGATGTAGGATAAGAGGTGCTCTAAGAGTTAGGATCCTCTTGGGTAGTGAAGGTAATAATAAAACAACATACCATTTAGCATCCAAATGGATTTATTTTATCCAAAAAATATTCTTACAGGGGATTTCATGATGCTTAAATAAATAATCTGAGATCAGGAAGTAAGGAATAAAAATATGGATAGGTTCATCCACACACAAAATAGTATCATCCAATAGTTATAAAGTTGACTAGGTCAAAAAAGTATATGAAAAAAGGTCCATAAAATAATATGTAAAAGACAATCAAATTGGTCGACTATTTTCTAATAAAGATAAAACTAAAATAGGCTAGAAGCGTACATAGTCATATCATTCAACTTTGTAGTACATATGAATAAATAGAACAAAATGAAAAGAAAACACAATCAAACATGTTGACTATGTACTACAAGATAGGAAATAGAATAGGTTGATAAGATACACAATTAGACAAGCCAACTATGCACTGAAGGGAAATAAGATGAATAGACTATAAGAGAATGTGCTGATAAGGATGAGGATATTCTGAAAACAAAGAAATTTTTTTCAAGATAATATTTAAGTAAATGAAATGAAACACACAAGCAATTGGATCAATGTGATTTATCTAATTGGAACACATAACACAAACCTTTCACTAATAGTAGTTAATGCAATTTTTATAATAAAAAATATAATGATCAAATACAAAGTAACAACTTGAATGTAAATGCTAACTAATTGGTAATTTTTAAATGTTGTTAAGTTATAAAAAAAAATTAAATTAATGTGATGGGGAGTTGGTTATAAGAAGGAAGTATAAATAAATATATAAATAGTTTCATGTAGTTTAGGATGAAAGGAATTTGTATCGGTGATGGTACTAGCTTAGTATTGGTTCTTACCCGATCACTTCACAATCCCATTATGATAAGCCTATTAGGTGCCTTGTCAATATATACCATCAACCATGTGTTTATACTTGGCAAAAAAATCAATTCAGCTTCCCCTTTAGTGATAAAATACAAGTAGGTAGACTTAGTGAAGGAAAAATTTTAATGCTTATTTTTGTGTGTAAAGTGATTTGGAAGTGTGTACAAAAAATAAAAATAGAGTGTCTAAATTGATGAAATGAAAAAACATGTAATTAATCTTTTTTTGTTTTTTTTTTGTGTAAAGTGATTTGGAAGTGTGTAAAAAACATAAAAATAGAGTGACGAAATTGATGAATTGAAAAAACACTTAATTAATCTATATTTTTTACTGTAAGTACATAAGTAAATTAAATGAAAGGTGAAATAATTACTAGAAAAAAATGAGTAATTCCTTTGACAATGAAGAGTATAGAGTTAGTTCGGGTGACACTATATGAAGACAATGTAGAACAAAGTCAACACAGTTGCTAATATTTTATAGAAGTGAAATTTGGAATAACACAGTCAAATAGGTTGACTATGTCTTTTAGAGAAAAGATAAGATACAAAATTGTGTCAATATGGTTGACCTAATTTGCTCTACGGTTAAGTTTTATAGATTGAAAACTTGTGAAAAATAGTATTGTAAATGAAAAAGTGAAATGATAGAGAAGGTAAGAATGATTCTCGATGGTTTATAGGATGTTTTTTTTGAAAGATTTATGTTTTATTTATCAAGTGCTGAATTAAATATTTTTTGAATAGAGTCAAATGGATCAACAAAGTTTTCAGTATATGTGCGCTAAAAAATAATTTTGGAATAATGTTGGTTGGATCGACTATGTCTGTAAAATTGTATGCTAAAAAAGAACTATGAATATATTTGATTGGATTGATTATGTATGAAATCATGTATATGAGAAAGAATATTGTGTCGAGTTGATTGATCGAGTCACCTATATTTAGATAAGACTTTTACATATAAAACATAATCATTTTGGGGTGAATTTATGTTAAAATTATGCATAAACTATTAAAACTATACTAACAAGTTCAATACAATACTAAAAAAATGAAAATAAATAATATGATGATAAAATGTGAATGCATGAAAGAAAATATGCAAGGGTTACTTCACATTAGGTTCACTAAAATGTATACACAGGAAATAAAACTAATCTATTAATAAATCCTATGTCAAAGAATATAAATCCTACTTACACTTTCATTTATTGATACATTAGATATTTAGGTTGATTACCAATATGGATCCTCTAAACCTAACTAAGGGATATATTACCACAATAACATCACTAGAGAGGGCTCCAAATTCTTTAGTCAAGTAACACTATTCAATAACCCTAGCTAGGTCCTATGTTTTCATATTCACTAAGTAAATAAAAAGTAAAATAAAATCTAATCTAGTTCTCACCAAAGCTTGTGGCATAAAGTGGAGATAGTAAACGTAAAAAGTAAACATGTATAGAATAATTCTAACTAATTTATGTATAGATATAACTCTAATGCATGGAGAGAGAAATATATAAAAAATCCATTACTTATGTTAGTTTTATCTACTAAAATAGAGGAGTAAAGTTAGAGATACTTACCTTGAAGACAAAACCATCAAGACTAAATCTCTTCCTTGGCCAAAGGTGCTTTGCAAGAGGTTGTTGTGGTTTATAAGTATCAATAATAAAGTCCTAATCATCTAATACTTTTACATAAGACAATATTATCCTCCAAGTATAAACCCTAAAATAACTCCTTAAGTAGAATGGTCGAAGAGCATATTGTAAAGAAACACAAATGAATAATTAACTATGTTGTCTCCCTAGTAAATCGAGAAATGAATGTGTATATATATTCGAATCTAAATTGAAACCTTTTCAAAATTTTAACCAATAGGGTCAACCCAATTTGATTTTTTATTATTGTTTGACAAAAATAATTTAGGTCTCTGTCTAGACTGACATTGTATGGTAAATTTAAAAAAGGATTTTAGGCTTATGTAGGGGCTAAGTAAGGAGGTGAATTTATTAGAGGAGTGTTTAAAAGAGGATTTAAAGCTTAGTTAAGTGTATAGGTGAATGTTGTATTGATATCAAGTGGTGGTATAAGTAACAATAATCCTACAAAGCAACAATGGTTTACCCATCCATTTCTCATTGCACCATTTAAGGCATACACTCATAGAGATTGATACTCAATGGGTTTTTTAAAGAGAGAAAGAATAAATAATTGATAAATTTTGAAACTATTATGTGTATAGAGTAATTAATCCATCTTGTCATAGTATGTAAAAAATATGACCATACATTTATGCAACTATAAGTACAACATTTCCTTTAGAATTATTATATCTTTTGATGTTCTATAGTAAATATGCTACTTTAAACATCATAACATTTTACTCCATAAGGTCTGGATATTTTTATTGCCACACCTTTATTATTAGAGGCTTATACAACATATTTAAAGGTGAAATCCTTGCCCTGTCTAATGGTTTCAAGTGATAGCTTATATATATGTAGGGTATATAGCCTGAACATTTACCATATTCTCATTATGCATTAGTTTCTCCTTTTTCTGTTTCTCTAGGCATTGTCATGAAATTTTACATTTTACAAAAATACCCCCAATTGCACTCTCATGGGAAATTAGAGGTATTTTAATGAAAGGGATTAATTTTTTTTACAAAATGGACACTAAATCCATATCATAATGGATAAGGCTTGGTTTGTTTAATTTTTCACTTATTATATGTGAAGAGTTCAACGTGAATGAAGTTGCATCAAATATTAATTATCCTTCAAGATTCTAAACAATGAGCCATTTAGTGGTTTTAAGATTAACATTGTGGATGGATATGCATTTGAAGAGAATATTTTGGTCAGTCTTAACTTTATAGCTTTGAGTAAAAAATTTGGGGGTGTTGAAGATATCTCAATGATTTTTCTTTCAAAACAACAAGGTGAGCATTTTGATTTCAACCTAATGTATGAAAATATTTTAGATTCATTATTTCCTATTATGTCATTTCATGATTTTTTTCCATCATGGAAAACATGATAAAAATGGAGATAGAGTCAAGGATACAACTTGTAGTATAGGGTAGGAACATTAGTATTACATGTCAGATATGGGTGATATTTCGAGGGTAAAATAGGATAGTGACTTTGATATCACTATTGAATTATTAATCTTTTGCATTTAGATGGAGAGTAAATCCACGAGGAATCATATAAGGTCTATTTTTCATTTTAATGATGTTATGAAAGATCATTGTTCATGATTTATAGATCATATATTGGAGCTAAGTCCCAAACATAAAGATAATTTTATATATGATGGTCTAACTAGATAGTCACAATAGGGTGCTTGATGCCTAATAAAGCTACATATAAGTTTTCCACCCTAGGATGTATAAAGGAGAATTCATGAAGGCTAATACAATGGATAAAGCAAAAGTGCCTTTTACATATGGAATGGACCTCATATCAAATAAATAATACAAGACAAGAAACAAGGTTTGAAATAAGATCATTATCAATCTGTTTCAAACTGTTTTCACTTTTCTACATTCAAAGAAAGTAAGAAACTAAAAGAAATGGTCTAGGGTTAGAAGATACCTAGATGAGGTCTTACGCACTGTTATTCAGATGTTGTGAGAACTCCTCTTTGGTTGTGGAGGATGACACCTACAGAAGAAAGAGACTAAAACACATAAGTTGTTAGATGGCTAGAAAGTGGACTGCCAAGCCGAAGCTTGATCCCAAAAGTGCAAAGACTTTCTGGAAGGGAGGTCAATCCACTAATAAAAAGAAAAATATTGCTAGGAATAGAAGTGATAAAAGACTAAATCAAAAGAAACAAAAGCAAATTCATACCTGAAGGCTGATGTCAGTCTGGTCACAATCACCGCCATCGGTTAGTCTACCAACGTCGATTGTCAAGTCTACTAACATTGGTTATGATGCCGACGTCGGTGTCTTTGTGGCCAGCGTCAGTTAGGGCAGTAGTCTTTGGATGAGGTCTGGTCAGGTCTAGATGGGTTTATGGTCTGTGAACGAGTCTGTGGTCTGTTTGGGGTCAGCAAAATGGCTTGAGGTGTCTGAGAGTCTGTTTGGAGGTCTGTGCAGGCAGAAAGTATGGTCTAAAAGAGGGATCAGATAGAAGACAGAGGCAATAGGGAGATAGGGATTAGAGAAGGCTTTTCAGCCTCTCAGGGAAGAGCAGGTTGGGTCTGGGTAGTAGTATGAAAAATAGTAACTAATAGTCTACATAATTGAAATGAAAACACAGAGGGAATACTTACCTGTTCCCTACTGAAGAAGAAAATGTTGTTGATGCTTGTCCCTATTGCTGATGCTGCTGGTGTGGAAGTCTTGTTGCTGATGCAGAATACCTGTTGTTGTTGTAGCTTGCTATGTGCCTGAGAGAGAGAGAGAGAGAGGTCTGAAGATTCACGTTCGAGGAAGACTGGAAGATTGGTGGATTGAAGAATGAAAGGTTAGATTGAAATATGGTCAGATCCACATTTTGGAAACAGAACACAATTTTGAAGGTAACTAATGCCGGCAAAACCGTTGATGTCAGCCGACTGCTGACAGACGTCGGTGGCTGGAAGGCGGGTAGAAAGGCTAAAAATAGCCTTTTGTCTGTTTTCTCAACTGCCAAGTCAGTGGGTCATGGGAAGAAATGGTCGAAGGTGGAGTAAATGGATGTGAGAATGAATGGGATAATGAAATGGGGGTCTAGGCATTTAAGACTTGGCATGGAGTAGTGGAGAGAATCCAAGGAGGGCATCCAAGGGTGGTGAGGTGTCATGGGTGAGATGGCAAAGGGGAGAGAATTATTAATTTAAAATAAGATAATTATTTTAAATTAATAAGACATAGGTTAGGAGTGGTTAAGTGGACCAAGGGGACTAAGGGGGGAGGATGACCAAGGCGTAGACATGATTTCGGTGTCTACATTTGCCCCTTTTTGTCTTGTTGGTTATTTTGGATGAAATGCAAGGCAAAATTAGGAGTTGGTTTCCCCAGGTATGGGATGAGGTTGCTTTCGTCCTATTGGTTGTTCTGATGAACTGCAAGACAAAAATGAGAGAGTTGATTGCCCTGATTATGGGATGAGGTATTCCCCCTCAAAGTAGGAGTCGAGGGAAGGGAACCTAGAATCGGGTGCTGATTTGATAGATAGTTGATGGATATGGTGAATTTTGAGGTGAACATTGCAATAGTTGAGATTACACGCATACCACTTCATGAGATGGTCAGGTCAAATTATCACAGGTCAAGGGTTGAGGAGTGCCTAAATTGAAATAACCGGGCCCTAGCATTTGGTCATAGCTGATTGGGTTATTCGATCCAAGTTGTAGCTCCAATGGTCATCATGTTCCAAGTATCCCAAGCTCAGGAAGTGCTCCTAGAAACATGAAAATATCACAAGTAGTGGGGATCAACTGGCTTACGATCCAATACTTGTGAGGGTCAAAATATGGGTTGCAGACAATTTGGCTAACCATTCATGAGGCAGCATACATGCAAAAACAACCAAGGCAACATTGTCTTGGAAGTGGTCAAAGGAGATAGTCGTGATCTCCATGGTCATTGGTCGAAGATGGGTCGAGATAGATAGCTGGTCGAATGAATGGGCAGATGAAAGAATGTGGCCGAGCTAACCTTAGAAGACGTCGTGTGATCTGAGTGCTGCCTACATAGCCCTTGTGTGAAGGGCCTCAGGCTAATGTAATTCTCCCTGAAAGGGAGGAAGGGTCAAAGTGGTCGGTGATTGGTTGTGGTCATGGTCGAGCTCATGGTCAAAGGGTAAAAGGGTTTGTCCATCAGGTAGATGAACAAATGAGGGTGGTCGAGCTAACCCCAGAGGACGTCATGTCATCTAAGTGCTACCTACATAGCCCCGGTCTTAGGGCCTCAGACCAATGTAGTTTAGACGAATGGTCAAAATGATTGATGATTGGTTTTGGTCATGATGAAATGATGAGGGTAAGATGATGTTACAGCCTTTTCCATATTATGTGATGGTGTATTCTGTAACATTGGTTGAGTGGTCTTTCATCCCTAGCAATTTCCATATTGGTAATGGTGTATGCTAAAAATGAATTGAGGTCATTTATGCTTCAACAAGTAATGGTTTATGCTTAACATAAATTATGTCTAGTCGATAGTTTCCATGTGTATTGGTGTCCATAGAAACTATGTGAAATAGACTAGGTCATGTCGGTGGTCTGAAAATGTTTGGGTTGGTTTGGGTTTGGTTGGATAGATAATGATTGGGTTGAATTGTTTGTGACCAAAGGTATAAGAAGTGAAAGGCGCGTTGCTCTTTCATTGATAAGGACCATAATCATGGCATAAATAGGGGTTGTTTAGAAACAAAATCCCCATTCATGCATTACGTCATTGACCAGTGGTTGTGTTAGAGAGGTAATCGAATCACTTGACGTTAAGTGAGCTCGAAATCCCTTGAGTATGTTGGATAGGTTTTATATGTGAGATGGATGGAAGGGGGAACCCTTTTTGGTAGGAACAACTTTTCCCCTTTTATAGGTGACCCCGAGAATGACTATAGACAAGTCCATGACTTTATAGTTTGTCAGTCCATTTTTTTTTTTTTTTGGGGGGGACAGACTGATCGATGCGGGAAGCCTGCGATGGGATGTTGTTTTGGTTTGTGGTCATGTTGTGAAGCTGATCAATGTGGGAAGATTCTGAGATAATGTTGTGTATGTAGCAAAATTTAGGAATAGCCATCCTTTGAGGGAGTGGTCTATATTCTGCTTTTTATGTTTTTGATATGACTTTGGCCTAGTTGTCCTTCAAGGGAGTAGTCTAGTAAATATAGCAATGATGATGCAGCTATCCTTCGAGGGAGCAGTCTACGTTTATAGTTTTATGACCTTTTGAGATAGGCATCCCAATTTTTTATTTTTTATTTTTTGACTGGACTTTGGTCATGGACTTGACTATAGAAGTTTAGAGGGTTTCCCTTTTATTAAGACAAAGCATTCATGCTTGACAAAAGGGTTAACTGATGTTTACAGGGTTGAGGGTTGAAAAAAGAATAGGAATGATGATGACAAGGATTGCTCAAGGGATCGAGCTCAAGTTAAACATCAAGTGAATAATTACTTGACTAATAGTAGACTGGTCAAAGATGCAAGACATAAAGGGGCTCAGGTTCTGACAAAGTCCCTGGCCCATGCTTGTGTTATGATGCAAGGTCTGAATCAATTAGGAGCAAACTTGCCCCATTTGCTTCATTTCAAATTGGTCACATGTTGGTTGATGATGAATAAGTTGGGTTGAGGTCATGATTAAAAAGGTTGGTTGACATTTGGTCGATGTTGGGTCAAAGTTGGTCGAGGTCATGATTAAAAGGTTGGTTGATGTTTGGTCGAGACTTGGTTGATATTTGGTCGAGGTTGATAGATATTTGGTCAATGCTGGGTTGGATGATGTGATTAAAAGGTTGGTTGATGTTTGGTCATTATTTGGTCGATGTCTGGTCAAATGTTTGGTTGAGGTTTGGTCGACAGTCTGGTTGAGGTCAGGTTGAATGTTTGGTCGAAGATAGGTTAAACATTGAATTCCCCCAGTGGCTAGGGAGAATGTTTGGCAGATTGGTCAAGGTTGGTTGAGGCTTGGTGGTCAGATTAACTATGTTCATGTCGAATAAGGGGGTTAAAGGTGGTAAAGGGACCATAGTCTGGCATGGAGATCCCGATTTAGGTGATGAGGTTTGAGAAACATGGGTCAGTGTTGATGATTTGTCGAAGGGGTGGTCAAGAGGATCCTTAATGAGAAGGGTATCCTTTTTCTAGTGTTGATGAATGACAGCTTTAAGAGTGCAACAACGCTCAGTGTCATGTCCCAATTTTTGATGATAGTGACAAAATTTAGAGTTGTCAAACAAAGATGGTCTTGATCTGGGAGTTGATGAGTGGGGCGGTGTTGAAGGTTTGTTGATAATATGGTCAAGAAGAAGGGTGTCTTTCTCCAAGCATTGGTGAACAACAACCTTGAGGGAAAAATAATGCTTAGTGTCATGCCCAGGTGTGCGATGATATGCACAAATCTGAGTGTCATCGAATCAGGGTAGTTTTGGTCTGAGAGATTGATATGGTTTAAGAGGCGGAAGATTGATGCGAGAAGACTACAAAAATTGCCGTAATAGCAAGGCATAAGAACCTGCTAATGGGTCTGTACATTTTGTTGAAATGGGGGTCGATGACATTTATTTTGGAGGTGTAAGAGGCATTGGTAATTTTGGAGGAAATATATGTTTAGTGGGTAAAAGGGGTAATGGAGGCGATGTGCCTCTATGAGGTATGGGATTAGGAAGCACCCCTATTAAGGTAGATGGATGCGGGCCCAAAATTGAAGGTAATGATGAAGGTGGGGGAGGAATTCTTTGGTGTGTCTTAGTGGTCTTCTTTAGTTTGGGGTGAGGGCCACTATTGTGCGAGGCGAGGTTAGATACAGGTTTGGGTTTAGATGTGGATGGAGGTGAGTGAGATGTAGAAATCTCAGGCAAAAGGCAAGAGGAAACTGTGACTGGGTCTTCCTTGGTCGAAGTGGGTGAAGAGTCAGGGTCTTCTCTTGGTGGGGAAGAAATTAGAGAATGTGGCTCTATAGTTGGATAGAGCATAGGAATGGTCATGGTCTCGATGTGTGGTCTAGGCATGGGGAATGTATGATCCCCCATTGATGACAAGAAGGATGAGGGTGAGGCAGCTGGTGTGGGTGCCATCAAAGCATTCTCCAATATGAGAGAGGTCAAGGTAGATTCTCCCACATGTGAAAGAGGTGTGGATGAAGGATTATCCTCCATTGGTAGAGGCAAAATAGGAGAGGAAGGTTCCTCTACCCATGGTGGACAAGTAGGAGAAGAAGGTTCTTCTACCTGTGGAGGTTGTTCAGGGACAAGAGGCGAGACCATGTTGACCATGCGTATATCATGCTCTTGGGAGCCATCGATCATGGTCTGAATGTTGTTTTGGCTAGAGGGATGGTTAGGAAAAGGTTGTTTGAATATTTCTAGGCTTTGGTTGGCTAGAGCATTTGGGTTATCTAGGATAAGATCCCCCTTGTCTACCATGTCTTGGACGATGTTTTTGATGGTTTGACAGTTGTCCGTGTCATGGCCTTTGACACGGTGATAGTTGCAGAAGTCATTTTCCCTATACCATGTAGGGATAGCTTTTGAAGGGTCAAATTGAGGTGGTCAGATTGAAGGGAGATTGAGGACCCCCTACTTGACGAGTTTATCCAAGACAAAGGCATATGACTCTCCAATTGGAGTGTATTGACGTTGTATGGATCGTCATTGGAAGTGTTTATTGATGTAGTTTGATATTGAAAATTGAGGTCGGTTGGTTGTTGTTGAAGATGATGGTCTAAAGATGACAGTGTTTGCCAACCCCTTAGACTGGGAGTGGGTAGAAGAAGGTTTGGACGAAGAAGGGTCATTAGATTTTGCATTGTTATTACGTAATTTGACCTTATTTTCATCGATGGCATGGAGTTCAAGCTTTCTTGCCATGGTGAAAGCTTCGTCAAAGGAGTGGAATGTCTAGACCCATAAGGTAGAGGAGATATGTTGGGTACACACCTGAGAGAAGAGCTCAATGAGTTCAGGCTGAGGCAAAGAAAAGGAGAGTTGGTTGATTAGGCCTCTCCAATGGGCAACAAAGTCGGCTATGGATTCGTCGTTGAATTGTTTGATAGAGTTTAGGTCTGTGATGGAGACCTTTTTGGTGATATTGATTGAAAAATGGTCAAGGAAGAGTTGGGCTAGTTGAGTGAAACAAAAGAGGGAATGACTGGGAAGAGAACTATACCAGTCAAGGGCGGCCCTCAAAAGTGACATGGGGAATGTGTAGAGTAATAATGCATCATCGTGCACTATGAGCTAACAAGCGTGTCTGAATGCTCAAAGATGTTGTTGTGGGTCCTCCTTACTCTGAAAGCCAGTATATTTAGAGAGTTCCCATTGGTTGGGATAAGGTTGGATGGGCACAGAAGGATGAATGGGTTCACTGTAGACTTGCTCATATGAAAGAGCATTGCTTGAACTAGAGATGGATGTCTCTAGGATAGACATCTTGTCCATCAGCATCTTGATGAGATCAGCTAACAGATTGGTAGGTAGGGCACCCCTTAGGTTGTAGGGTACCT
The DNA here is from genome assembly GCA_037957365.1 of Torreya grandis. Classification (NCBI taxonomy): domain Eukaryota; kingdom Viridiplantae; phylum Streptophyta; class Pinopsida; order Cupressales; family Taxaceae; genus Torreya; species Torreya grandis. The sequence goes on along the minus strand of JARHVA010005169.1, from coordinate 353,655 downwards.
GGAAGGTGGTCAAAGAGGCATATGACGTACTTCATTACACTTGTGTAGGTGCAACATATGGGTAGTGCGTCATAGGGATAGATGTCATGGTCAAAGGGGCTTGTGCCATGAAGTTGGAGGACACAAGTTGACTAGATACCGCCATAGGTGGTTGAGTGGTGGCACTGGTAAAAGGATAGGTTGTCACTCCCATGTGTATAGGTGCAAGAGTGGGTGAGGTCGAGACAATCAAGTTCTGGTATGGTGTAGAACTTGGTTGAATTGCATGAGGTTGAGTGGGTAATGAAACCCCGATGGAGGTCGGTCTAAAAATAGATGGGGAAGCCAAACTTTGTGTATTGACCATGGTCGAGTTAATGGTTGAGGCAATAGTCTGAGTCATAAAAGGCTGGGTAGCAGATGGTGTTGATGTCATCACCGCTTCACCCGAAAGGTCTCACATTTGGTTTCTTGTGAGATAGTGTTGGAGAGCCTTGATGTTGTGGTCAAGGAGTCTCTCAAAGTTTGGGTCCCCTTTGAGGACAATTGAAAGTTGATTAGGAGTTGGTTGGGTAGGAGTTCGTTCGGTCTCTGAATGATACTCCATTAGAGGACTAGGCATAGATGGTGAAGGTGGAAGTGACTGTTTCCTTGCATGGTCAAGAAGAGTTCTTGTTTGATTGCATGTCAAAACCATTCAAGGTAAGAAGGGTCAGGTTTCAGAAACTATGTTTTTTCAGTTTCAGAAACTCAGAATGGGTGTTGGACAGAAAAAGGGTCGGGTTTTAAGGTTGCTATTTTGAGAAGAAAAAGTTTGTGACAATGACCGACGCCGATTGAAAAACCAATGTTAGTGAGATAAATGGCCTACATCGGTCAGATAACTGATGTCGATGGAATATACTACCGACATCAGTGGTAAAATTGATGTTGATCACTATGTCTTCTAGAAACTCAAAGAATTTGAAAGTTTTTGGAAAGAAGAAAACGTCCTCACTAGCTCAAAAAACCAGATAGGAACAGAAAAATAGATGGAGACAGGCAGAGCCTAAGCGTTAAATCCTAAGAATAATTTTTAGAATATTGTTAGCTTATGCCTTAGATGAATGTGTTGGGAAGTTGGCTTGAAGAGCGAGTCCTAGAAGAAGTGGTCTAAAGTTGGTTTTAGGTTAGTTTCGGTGCTCAACAGTCTGTATTAGGTTTGGTACGTGGCCTGGTGCTAAGGAGCAAGCTCCCCTCACTTCACGAGCCTAGTGATAAGCTGGTCTCGCTTAGCTAGTATATACGTCCCCTAGAGATTATCCTCTGCCAGAGAACAGAGTGGGATTTCCCCTTGGTGGTGAAATCTAAGTGGGATTGTCGGGACAGGTAAGGTATCTACTGGGTGATGAAATCCCAGTTGGACCTTGTCTCAAGTAAGTTAAGATGTTTGATTTTGTGCAAGTGATTTGGTTGTGTAACATAAGTGTGATTAATTCATGATGCAGTTTAATTACTAGATGTGTGGACTAAAGATGCATGTAATCAGAAATGAAATGCAATTAATTTTAAGCCCAAGTCAAAATGTGTCGTTTGTATGCAGACAAGTGAGAAGAGGTTGAAGAGTATGATTTTTGACTAGTCTAAGATGCAAGAAGAAAGGAAAAGAAGGATTCTTTTTAACTTGCTTATGATGTCTTTTGGAAGAGATAGAAGAAATAGATGCAAGGAGAAACCTAATGCACCTATAGGAATGTTTGTTTAGAAGAAAAAGGTATGAACCCAAGGAGAATTCCTAGTGTCCCACCAGGCATGCCAGAATGTTTCAAACTATTTTCAATTTTCTACATTCAAAGAAAGTAAGAAACTAAAAGAAATGGTCTAAGGTTAGAAGATACCCAGATGAGGTCTTGCGCACCATTACCCAGACATTGTGAGAACTCCTCTTTGGTTGTGAAGGATGACACCTGCAAAAGAAAGAGACAAAAACACAGAAGTTGTTAGATGGCTAGAAAGTGGACTGCCAAGATGAAGCTTGATCCCAGAAGTGCAAACACTTTCTAAAAGGGAGGTCAGTCCACTGATAAAAAGTAGAATATTGCTAGGAATAGAAGTGATAAAAGACTAAATCAAAAGAAACAAAAGCAAATGCGTACCTGAAGGCTGTTGTCGATCTGGTCACAGTCACCGACATCGGTTAGTCTACTGACATCGGTTGTCAAGTCTGCCAATGTCAATTATGATGCCGATGTCAGTGTCTTTGTGACTGGCATCGGTCAGGGCAGTAGTCTTTGGATGAGGTTTGTTCAGGTCTGGACAGGTTTATGGTCTGTGAATGGGTCTGTGTCTGTTTGGGGTCAGCAAAATGGCTTGAGGTGTCTGAGAGTCTGTTTAGAGGTCTGTGCAGGCAGAAAGTATGGTCTAAAAGAGGGATCAGATAGAAGATAGAAGTAACAAGGAGATAGGGATTAGAGAAGGCCTTTCAGCCTCTCAGGGAAGAGTAGGTTGGGTCTAGGCAATAGTCTAAAAAATAATAACTAACAGTCTAGATAATTGAAATGAAAACACAGAGGGAATACTTTCTTATTCCCTGCTGAAGAAGAAAATGTTGCTGATGCTTGTCCCTATTGCTAATGTTGCTGGTGTGGAAGTCTTGTTACTGATGCAGAATACCTGTTGTTGTTGTAGCTTGTTGTGTGCTTGAGAGAGAGAGAGAGGTCTGAAGATTCACGTTCAAGGAAGACTGGAAGATTGGCAGATTGAAGAATGAAAGGTCAGATTGAAATAAGGTCAGATCCACATTCTAGAGATAGAACACAGTTTTGAAGGCAACTGACACTGGCAAAACTACTGATGTTGGCCGACTACTGACCAACGTCGATGGCTAGAAGGCAGGTAGAAAGGCTAAAAATAGCCTTTTGTCTATTTTCTCAACTGCTGGGTCAGTGGGTCGGGGGAAGAAATGGTTGAAGGTGGAGTAAATGGATGTGAGAATGAATGGGAGAATGAAATGGGGGTCTAGGCATTTAAGACTTGGCATGGAGTAGTGGAGAGAATCCAAGGAGGGCATCCAAGGGTAGTGAGGTGTCATGGGTGAGATGGCAAAGGGGAGAGAATTATTAATTTAAAATAAGATAATTATTTTAAATTAATAAGACATAGGTTAGGAGTGGTTAAGTGGACCAAGGGGACTAAGGGGGGAGGGCGACCAAGGCGTAGACATGATTTTGGTGTCTACACAATCCTTGAATCAAATTTCATTTTTCATGGAATCAAGCTTTAAATACTGGTTGATAATACTAAAAGAAGCTTACGTTTAGATACTAGGTCAATTGATTATGATGAAATATAAAATGTAGTCATTGGAAGAAAGGTCAAAGTGTTGAATGACTCAAAAATGATTAAAAGCAAAGGTATTCAAAATTGTCATTAAGATTATAGACTTTAATATTGGCTCAAATATTGCTCCAAATTTAAATTATGCAAAGGGAATATAATAAATGAAAGTATAAAGGTGAATAAAGTCTTCCTTAATCATGAAATGCATTACCTCAAAAAGTATTCAATAAATTCCATAAAAATAAAGGAATATGAAAAATTTTATTAAGTATTTTTATTTTCAGAATCTAACATCCATAAAAGCAAAGGGGTCAGAATCTAACACTGTTTCAAGCAGAGGGGTTGGAATTTGACACCCTGGCAAGTAGAAAATGTCTGAACATTGTCCAATCTCCCTTGATCCATAAATTTTGCACACAAACTATATTTTATATCTTATTTGATGCATTAGAAAGATATATTGATGAATAAAATTTAATATTAAGGACTCATGGTGATAAAATTTCATCATGAACTTCTAAAATCAAGGGGAATATTCACAGTTGTTCAAGCAAAGTAGAATTCAAGTTGTGTCTAAGAAGGGTCCAAATTCCCTTTTTCTATAAATTTTGAATTCAAACTCTGATTCATCTCTAGTTCAATGCATTGGAAATATATTTTGATGAATAAAATTTTTCATGAAGTAACCATGGTGATAAAATTTCATATTGAGCTTATAAAATCAATGTGGAGAATCACAATTGTAGAAATAAGGTGAAATTTGTATTTACAAGTTTTCAATGTTTGTATCCATATTTTCTAGCAAAGAGGCTAAATCCTAACATATATATAAGTAAATAGGGTACAATATGACATATTATTTTAGATAGGGTGGAATATGACACCTTTTCTTTTAGACAAGGTGTAATCTGACATCTCTACTTATAGATAGCATAGATTCCACCAACCCTACAAGGAAAAAATGTCAAAATAGGGTCAAATCTATTTTGATCCATTAATTTTGCATCCAAACTCTAATTTAGGTCTCATTCAATGAATTGGAAAGATAATTTGAGGAATAAAATTTTTACACAAGGATATAAGGTACAAAATTTTCATTTTGAACTTATAAAATCAAAGAAATTATCATAATTACATAAGTAGAGTGAACATCCCTAATAAGTGCAAAACAAAGGTCCATATCATCCTCAATGAAGAAGAATAAAAAGAATAGATATCCATCATATTTTATCCAATTCACACTTATAACTTTTTATTCATTATTTCAATCTATAATTGTGCATATTTTTAATATCAAATTTGCACATTTTTATGTCGTGAAAACAATTTAAGTTACTTTTACAGGTGTCAAGCTGTGCAAAATTATCAAGTCACTTTTGTAAGTTGTTTGGATTTGTCAATGAACTTTTGTAAGTTTCATGTCATGAAAAAACATCATTGCACTTTTTTAGTCCATACAAATTTTCCATTTCACTTTTACAAGTTGTTTAAATTAATTAACACATTTTTACAAATTTTCAGTTATGCATTTTTACAAATGCACTTTTAAAATCTCATAAAATGTAGAAAATGTGGTTATGTAGTGTAACCACCCATTTTAACCTATAAATATGAAATTCTTGATCATTTTTAAATGGATCTTAAATTGAGATTATATTGGCTTTTTTTAGTTGTATTTTATGACAATAGAAGAACTTTTTTCAAGATGGAAGGAAGGAATTTGTATGTATAACCCTATGAAGAGTCAATAAGAAGAAATATATAGGACTTTTCACCATGAATATTTATATTGAATGATATGCATGAGTATGTAAATAAATTTTTATTATTTTTATTTCAATTTATTAAAAGTTTATTATTAGATAGTCAATGAATATAGAATTTTTAGTTATAATTTATGTTGAATCTGCATTATAAACTTATCCATTGGGAAACTTTGGTGAGATTAAGAATAGGATTTTATGATTATTTTTATTGGGAAATACAAGGTTTTTAAATATCCTTATTTGTAAATATGTCCAATATCCTTAGTTTATCTAACATATTCACATGTTTAGTGTAGGCATTTCTCATCTCATTTTCATGAAAAAGGCTTCCCATGTTACAATCTTAAATCTTGGGCTATTCTAGTGAGTCTCTAGGTTTAGCTATATAGGTTTGTTATTCATATTTTATGGGGTTATTAGAGTATCTTCTATGTTAAATTGTTATAATAATTCCATTCTTCATTTTTCCTTTCCTATCTCATTTCCCACTTCTTCCCATCATTACCTTCATTACCTTTCTATCTCGTTTCTATACTTTTTTGTTAAAATTATGAAACCCCCATAGATTTTTTTTTTACTATAAATAACTCTTTTCTTGCTTCCCATTTTTTATTTTCAATAAAGGTAGATCTACCTATTTATGGGAGATGGAATTTACTCCACTTATTGATAGATTACGAGACTTTTCCCTCACACTATTGACTTAAAGTCCACACTTATCCCCATAAATGTTTTTCAGCCAATAGTTTTTTATGACTCCACTAGAGATCAAAGTTATTTATGCATGTGATTTTTAGACAATCAAAGGAACATCTACTAGAATGGAGGTTATTATCTCCATTGATATGAAGTACCTAGTTCTTATATCTTTCTAGAATAATTTGCATTGGTCTAGCACAACCCAAATGTTCTCTTTGTCCCATGGGGAAAACATTTTAGACCATTGGTTTTAGCCCAATACAATGAATTACCTTCAAGATCAAGGAAAATATTTTTAAAGTTTTCTATGGAAAATTATTTATGTGTAGATAATCATATCTTGAATTTTATAATGTATTTCAACATTTTATGAGTTATGCATGAAGATGTCATTGTGAGAATTTTTGTTGAAACATTCATTGGACCTACTTCTGAGTGGTTATAGAAATTAATATATGGATACACTATGAATTGGGAATCTTTGAAGAATAATATCCTTAATAAGTTAAAACTAGATTTAGACCTATGTCAATTATTATCATTTTTTTCCATATCCAAAAATAAGAATATGAGTAGGTGAGAGAGTTTATAGCATGCTATAAAAAATTATTGAGACTGATTCCTTAGGTGGATTAGTCAAGTCTCAATAATAAAATATGTGTATTCATTGACTCTCTACATTCATATATCTAATTCATATTGATGATTTACAAGGTAAGTGATGTGGATGCTACACAACAAGAACCTCTTAACATTGAAGATGACATGATTCTATCTAAAATGTTTAAGAAAGAACCTTTAAAACATTCTAAAGCTACCATAAGTGATGATAAATCAATGGATTTTAATATAATCAAGAGTCTTCAACATTAAAAAATATATTTTTAAGGCAAATTCTTGATCAAACATGTCAAAACTCTAACAAATAAAAAGATAAAGTGCTTCATGTCACATATGATTGTTTGAGATTCATACTTATGGAATAATGTGAATAATTGGAAGAAAAAATTATTGATCAGAGAGTATACAAAGAATTTATCTTCCTCCTTAGTGAATAAGAGTACAATTTTCATGTTTCACAAGATTTCTCAAACCTCATAGTCCTAAGATAAAATGGGTTATCTAAAGGAAATTGATTGAACCACAAATAGAGAGAAGTAATAATGCAAAATGTGATTTTATAATTTTGAAGGTGAAGATAACATGGAACCAATTTTTTGTAAAGAAGAATATTCCTTTTGTATAAGAATGAAATAATTCATAGTCAGAAGTAAAGATTATCCTTGCACTTCCTTTTCATGTCCTATTATAAAAGAGTTCTCTAAATGAATTGAATCTAAAATAGTCAATCTTTCATAGATTTAAAATCATAAAAAATACTAGATTTAAATCAAAGAAAATGTGAATGTGGAGAAAAATGAATGGTCCTCGATTTTCATATCAATTTAAATCAAAACTATCAATGTAGAATAAATTGACAAAGATGATGATGATCATCATTATCACTCATTTAATGATGAATTCATTTTTTTAGTAATAAATAGTGTGTCAAAGAATATCTACACTCAATTCATTCCATAACATATCCATATTGTTTTTCTAGCTTAGAAAGAAACATTCAACACATTTCTCTCTGATTCAAATCTTGTATATTACACAAATGCATTTGAAGTAATTCAAGAAGTTATTTAATATGTTCTATACCACTAAATAATTATCACAAAATATTGGAAAGTTCACAATGATTCCATTCCAAAACCTGAAGACAACATTTTTCTATCTATTCATTACTATTTGAGTATCTACAGTGATTGTAAGTTCATTATGTTCTAACCTACTTTGTCACTATCATTGAATTTGTCCAAACCTCATAATTCAAGTCCATTATTTTGAAATGAAAGGTACTTCACCCATCCAATTAATGGTTATGTATAGTCTTTTCATTTTCATCCATTCCATACAAATAACTCTACTTTCTTTATTTAGGTTTGTTTCCTTTTCCCATTTCTATTTTGGTGTGTATTTGTTATTTTTCATTAAATGCAGTAGGTTGTTTGTTGTTCCTTCATTTCCATGATTTGGTTATTTTCCCTACACATTATTGTGGCTATGTTCCTTGCCTTGAAATTCTTAGTGGAAAATTAGATTATTTTCAAAGATGCCAAAGTATCCATTGCCTCATAATGGATGAAATGATCAATATTTCAAGGGACATTTAATTATTATTTGATGGATCAATGTTTACATATGTATTTATTTGAATACATAATTTGAATCAAAATTATTTTAACATCTCCCACCCCATGTATATTATATAGTGAAAAGTTTCTTCAACTTTTATAATGACATATAGATTAAAACCTCTAAAGCATTTCAGCCAAGTGGGTTTCCAAGACAATCATTTGATGATGTATTCATTATATAGTTTTTTAATCATGCAAATAATTATATGAATGTTTGTTTCTCAAATAATATAATGGATATTTTTTTCATGGATATTTTTAAGTGAAAAAGTGGTAAACATGTAAATTTTTTAAAGTAGGAGTCTATCCTAACAACATGTGTTCATTCCTCATACGATTGAGAGTGGATAATTAGATATAATTTGGTCATATCAAGAAATGAAATATATTATAAATAGGTAATATGGATTGATAATGCATGTTCATTTATCATATGATTGAGATAGGAAAATTAGCTATTACTAAGTTGAATTAGGATGTGAAATTATGAGATATAAAAATGATTTTAAGAATTTATGGTAATAAGGCATCAATCATATGATATTATAAAGGTATCCTACATTAAATTTGGAAATGTGGTGTCATAATTTTAGTCAATTATTATCATGAAATTTTTCATTTTGCATCATCTTGTACCAATTTTTAAACAAGGGTCAAAATATCAAAATGTTAAAACTTCTAAATATAATTAGTCAAAGGGAGTAAAACCAAGTTAAATTTTGATCATCATAATTACCTTATTCAAGTTAGAATACTCACCCCTCAATAATTTTCATTATTAAAATTCAATCTGGTTAAAATAAGGAAGAAATACAAAAAAATGGTTATCTTTAACCTTATCAGATGTGGTACACTTGATAAACATAGCTCAAATTTCTACCTATTACATGGCAAGTCATTAAAACCTGACATATGTTTGGACACACATTATAAGTTGATGTGTTCTTGGGAACATGGTTGAATATTCCCTCATTTAAAACAAACCTCTTAGAATCTAATGGTCATGAAAATATGCCTCTTATATTTTGACATAAGTTTGTGCACTTTAAAAATTCTACCATTATTTCATAGGTTTTCTTCTCATGTTCAAGGGTTTCAAACTTAGATTTTAACCTTATTGATTTATCCATTTTTAATTAACTCTATTTTAATCCTAATTTTAACCTTTCCTTCTTATAATCATTTACATTGCATGTCTCTTCATTTTGGGTTTCTTTAGCTGGTTGAAAACTAGGGTTTTGTTGATTTTTTATCCTATAGTAATATAACAGAGTTTTGGAATTATTCTTTAATGAAAACGTATTTCAAGGTGATTTTTATTCTCAATTTTGGAATTAAGAATTTTTCCAAAATTACATTGTAGGATTTAGGATCCCATCACATATTCCTTAAGATTTATCACTAGTTCAAACACTTTATGAACTCAAACCTAACCTTGAATAACTTTGGCTTTGTACTTATGTTATTCTTGTCATTAGATTATAAAAATGATTTATATATTAATAAAAATTTAGGTCATGTTAGTAACATAATCAGATATAGATATTATATTTGATTGATCTTCAGATTCTACCATCCATCCAAACATTCCATAGACTCCCTTAGTTGTTTTATCCCTCATCAGACTCTGACCATTTATTCAATACACCATCAAAATTTGATATCTTTATATTCATACATCAAATTTTTATACTATACTAAACATATCCTTATACTCTTGACCTTGTATGTACATATATCATATTCTACATCCTAATCAAGCATACCTTGGGATCTGTTCCTTGCTTAAACATAATCAAATTTCCATCTACACACGGTTAGCTTAGGATTCAGTTTTCCTCATAACGGTAGTTGGTCCTCATAAAATGATAATATTTAATATTAAAATAAAAGGTAACCTTAATAAATCCACCCCAAATAATACTCTTCCCAAAAAGGCTCCCCAATCAAAAGAAGACACATATATAAAATATCAATTTCATAGATTTTTTCCACTCTCATACCTAAATTAAAATGTTGAGTAAATAATAGATAATTATATAGGTCACATCATAATTAAAATATTTATATATTATAATCATTGGGATTCATAATAAAAATTATGATTAAAGTATCCATAACAATGGACTAGCTCAAGCAACTACCTTTAAAATTTAGTACAATGCCTAGAATTAGTCCTAACAATGGATAAACATTATGTTCTATAGAAAAGAGAGGTTAAATAATATAAAATGAGAATATTATTATGTCTATGAACATAAAATATTGATCACTTACTTAGGTTACATAATAGAAAAATATTTTTTAATTTGACCCCAACATATGCTCATCAATTTTTGGAATCCACTACTATTTCGTGCTCCAAGTGGGTCAACAAACAATGGTTGATGAAACCTAAGTGCGCAATGAAAATACTTTTGTAAAAAATTTCTAGGTTTTAATTAAATAATCAATTCAATGATATGATCATAATATTATATAGAGTAGTGGGGAACCTATCTACAATAAATTTTCAAACATGGATGTATACATACATATGCAACATTCATCAAAATAAACAATATATCAATTAGGGACAAATAATTAGTGAATTTATTCAAAAATAACTAATAAACGTCAATAAAAATTCTAAATTATACATGACCACTTATCTAATCTATATTATTTATAAGAGAAGATTCTACAGTGGCTTGAATATAGTAGGTGACATGCAAACTATAAATATATATGAATTCTAACATCAAATCATGTTGAAGGAAAGTGTTCATCATTTTCATATTGTAAATGTGTATTAATTTAATATGTGATTAAAATGTTTTAATCAAAACCATACAAATTGAGGGTATCAATACAAGCTTCTACTTAGATTTCTAGGTGGGGAGCCTAGTTCATACAGTTCCCAAACTTCACTTATTTGAGAACTTATGGTGTGTGAGATTGTTCCATACATGATCGCAAGGTATTTAGATGACAAATGGAACTTAACAGAACTAGTAAGATAGTTTACTAAGATAAATAATCTCTTATCAAACAAGCACAAGTCTAGAATTAAGTTTTCCATTTATGTTGATTGGTACACTTGTGCCTCTTTTGCTAAATCAAAATTTATTGATGAATAAATGTCTCAAGTCACCATTCATTCATTCAAAAATATACATTATTTTGATGTAAAATTCCTAATTCAAAATATTCTTAATTATACATATCAATATGTTCATCACTTTGACAACTTTAAGATGGATTTTGATGATAGGAGGATGTGTGAATCCATGATTACTCATGATTCACTTTGGAATAGGTCATTATATTTGGAATAGTGAAAATAAATAAGAATATAGTATATGATGAATATGTGTTGGACCCCATTTATGAGAAACAAGGAATTGAGTTGAAACCTCTTTTGAAAATGGATTGGAAAAAAAATGAATCTACGTAACTCATTGATAAGACATAAATTGTACTGAATATGAATTTAAAATGGTTGAAAATAAAACATATTAATGTTTAAAAATTAGGATTTTCTCCTCCCATGGAGCATATTAAAATTTTAAGTGTTCATAAGCAATAAAAAGCAAAAATGATACCATCTTAAGTAGTATGAAAAAGCAAAGACTTAGAAGAAATTGAAGTAGAAATAGAAGTTTAGGCCATCACATAAGTTGTTATAGTACAAAAGGAACTCAAGTTAAAAATAAGAAGGATATGTGAAAATTTATCTAGTACTACTAGTATTTCCATTCTATAAGAAATTACTTTTGATAATCTTTCTTAATCACAAACCTTGGCGATAAATACCACACAATCACTTCTAGCTTCAGATACATCCTTGATACTTAGTTAACTTTGCCTATTTATAACTTTTTTGAATCACCTTCCATATATTCTCTAAAAAATATAACTAATACATTGTAAAAAGAGTAAGGTGAAGTCATACTATAAAATTCTCAGTCCTTGAAAACTCATTTTCCTCCTCCTGAGACTTAAAAGGAATCCAACATTATGATTTTTTAATAATATCCTAGTATATAAGTACATGATTGATTGAATGAGATAGTAAAGAAAATAAATAAAATTTTACAACCATAGGGAATTCATTTAAGAATTTTGACAATTGTTCCTTCTCATAAGTCAAGAATACCAAAATAATTTCTAGAATAATCAAAGATAAAAAAGGGGATAGTTATGTAGATGTAGTAGTTCTTCTAATTAACAAAGATAAAGACAATATTGATGATTTCGATTATAAAATTGTAAAGTTACACTTGTGGAAATATACAAGGTAAAGTGTGAAGGAAAATGTTCAATTTGTAATAGGTACATTGTTTGAAAAATAGAACAAGACAAAGCAACCAAAGGACAATTTAGAGAAGGTTGAACAATTCACATTAGTTATCCAAAAAATGGTAAAGACAATTCAATCCTCCTCTTTAGTTATTCATCAAATCTCAAAATAAATTGGCCATATGGTCAAGGTTATAAAATAGTGGTTTGAGAAAATTTTGTAGTAAGGTTTTACTACCATTCATACAATGATGATCATGTGTTATGGTATCTAGTTAGAATATGATCAAGAAACTAATTATGAAAAGAACTATGTTGGAGAGGTATATAAATCGAATGGATTACTTCCCATGTTTTAAGATTTCTCCTATACTTGTCTAGATAACCTTATTCAAGAAATGGTTATTCAAAAATAATAAGTTGTATACCTCATTGAGTTTCTAAGGATGCCAATTTTAGGATTAGTATTGTCAAGGAAAGTATTAATAAATTTAATGACTATAAGTCAATAGGAGGTGATTATCTCCTTTGAAATAATGGGAGGAGTGAGGAAATTAAATTACACATTCATTGATGATAATGTTAAAAGTGGTTTATGATGAGAGCAACATCAATCAATTAAAAAAGAATATCAAGGAGATTCTAAATCCCAAGTTTGTGTTCAATTACAGGTCAATTTAGATGTTGATCAAATACAAAAATAGCCTAGATAATCTTAATTAAATTTTAAAGAGACTTTAGGGAACAAATTAGAAGATGACAAATCTACATTGTGATGTAGAGATAGATTTCACGTATTCAGATGGCCTAGATGAAGACAAAGTACTAGAAATATTGTTAAATTTTGATGAATACTAGAGGAAGAAGCCACTACCATAAAAAGAGAATATCCAAATCATGCTCAGTGAATAAGAAGAGGAATAGTTTGTCACTAAATTTTGACAAGATTTTTACTCAAATGTTTTTGATTCATTCTTACAATTTTCAATTGCATATTTTATAATAATAATTTTCACATTTTATATCATATAAATATAATAGATTTATTTTACAATTTATAAGTCATGCAAATTTTCCAATGCATTTTTAAAAGTTTTTCCAATTTGATATTGTATTTTTTCAAGTCATGCAAAAACACCAATGCTTTTTTTAGGTTTTTTAAATTTCCTAACATGTTTTTTCTAGTTTTAAAGATGTGTGAATTTGATACTAAAATTTTACAAGATCCTAAATTGTATAAAAGGTGTATATGCACTATAACCATTGATTTAAACCTATAAATATAAGTTTGAGGCTCATTTATAAGGGTTATTGATAGTTAAACTTTCAAATCAAACAAGAGAAAGAGGAGATTATTTTTTTAACGCAACAAGGATCAATATATTAAAAATTTTACAAAATTTATGTTTGATATTTATTCATGGGTAATGTATGTGTTTACTATTGATAATTATTACCTCATAGGTCAAATTTTCATCCCCATACCATTTTAAACTTTGCATATCATGCCAATTTATCTTGTGATTCATTAAGTTGATCTTGGTAGTTCCTCAATATGATATTGGAAACTAGACCATCATAGCACATCATGCAAGAATGGATAGGTCAATTTGGTGGTGTATTTAATAAGTATACATTGGAATAAAACAAAATTTAAATAATTACATGAAAATGGTGTATTTTTTGACAAGATCTTCCCTTGTAAGTTTGGTGTCTTGATGAGTTTTCTATCTCAAGATATAAGCCTTTAAAAATGATATGGTAGTGTGAGACGTGCCCCAAGACATCAAGTTAAAGCCACAAGGAATAGCCATTTGGATTCAAAAAATCCTTAATGATATTTAAGTTGAATGTAAGGTTGATAATGTTGGGATAAATAACCAGAAGCACACAATTGATTACCAAGTAACTTAACATGCGGAAATTAAACAGAATACACAAGTAACTAGAATTCAGAAATAACACATGATATGAGAGACAATACACAACTTGTATTAAAACTCTTTCAGAAGGAAATACAACAAAGAAGGCTGCCACAATTCTTCTTCCTTACACACCTCTAGGGCTCCCACACCTCTAGGGCATAAACAATAAGTCTTCCCTCAAAGCTCTCTCTCTTAGGTCCCAACACCCAACTCAAACACAGAGTTGGTGTTCACCTTACACCTGTGCTCCACGCACTCCACAAGTGCTCCATGCACTCCACAAGTACAAAAATGTACTTCAAGTAGATCTCCCCTAAACCTGCAACAACCTACACCTTAATCTGATCTTACTTATGGAAGGATCTTCCTTACCTTCCTCTTTGCTCTATCTGAGTACACACTGTACTCCAAGTAGATCCCACCTGATTCTGCTCCCTTTTGTGTTGTTGTCCTATCTAATCTTGCACACCTACAAATCAATCTGGTTCTGCACACCTATGAACCTTGACCTTGCACACACATACACCTGCAAATCAATGATCTCACTTACCCATGCAGATCTCCTATCATAGCCATGCTCACCTGATGACCAAGATCACACATACATGAAGAACCCTGCTGATTCTCCAATCCAGCACCCACACTTGGTACTGTGGCACTAGGAGGAACACACCATTACTCTCTTCTCTCTGAAGGAGCTTATTTTCTCCGTTACTCTCTAGCACAAGTTTACAATACAACCAATGAGTCTATTAAATAGATCTCATGCAAACAATAATTAGACACCTAATTACAATAATTAGATCCGCAGCTCCTAGTCTAAATTTGGCTCTTAAAATGAAAACACTTGGTTCGTTAGCTAACTGCCCATAATACATGAAACTCAAAACACACAAGTGACTGACATCGGTCCCCATCTGCCTAGAGGGTGTCGATGCCGGTCAACTTCTGACCGACGTTGGGTGCCTTCCTATCTCCTCCCTGTCGACGTCGGTTGGCCTGACCGACGCTGGTGCCTGACACTCATCAACCTTCTCCATGTCTGCATTAGTGAAGCTTTTAGCTCCACAACCTAACAATCTCCCACTTGGAGATAAATAGCTGCACTATACCTATACCTATACCCCATCTAATTTGTTTCCTGACTTGTATCCCTCTTCAACCTCAATCCTGAAGATAATCCACCACACAACCTGTGGTGTACCTCCTATCATCTGAATACCTTGCCACATCTAAACCTACAATCCCATGTAGTGAAGTCCTGACCTTACATGTATACCTACTGCTGGTCCCTCTCAAATACTTGAGAACCCACTTCCCCCGAATTGGCTCCTAACTCTCTGACAACACCCACTACTTGGGCAAACTCAGGCCTATACCAGACCTCATGTGATTTCAGACACTGAACTATCCAGCATTTAGTGTGCTCCAATTTTGCATCCTAAACCTCACCAACACCTAATTCACATCAGCTCCCACTGGAGACAAAATCAACCTGTGATCTCCCATGTCCCCCATGCCAAAGAATTTTGCTGCTCCAAATTCTTCATAGCAAACCACTAAACTAATCTTACCCTTAGCTCAGCAAAACCTTGTATGTACAAACCTGCTAGCAAACATACCATCCACATACAGTAATAGGATAATGTCATGACCATCATCCCCCTAGTAAGACAAACCACAATAGTTACCCTAACATTGACTAAAGTCATGCTTTGTCATCCCACTGTCAAAACCTGTACCACTGTCCTGCAGCTTCCTCAAGACCATATGGCCTGGTCTTCCATCTCATGTGTCCATTCTCTCTATTCTTCAACTAAGTTATCCATTCATCTCTATGCTTTCTTCCAGCTGGCAACCCTACCAAATTTTTGCTTGGTTCTACAATCTCTCCATGCCATGCTCCCACTGTTTCCTAGATCCTTCCTACTCTGCAGTCAGCAACTAGTATAAAGAAGAGGAACAATAAATTTGAGGCTTACTTACCATCTTCAGTCCTTCATATGGGCTTTTGAGACTCCTTGATAGCTTGTTGTCTGCCTAAAATCCATTACAGTGACCGACCTCGGTCACCACATAGTCTGCATCCAACCGACATTGGTTCCATCCGTCTATCTTGACTACCAACCCTATCTACATCGATGTCTCACTTCTGCCAACATCGATCCTCATGACTGATGTCGATCTTACCTCCTACCAATGTCAGTTTTCCTACCGATGCTGATACCTGTGTTCACCTGTGAGTGATGACTTTTTCTCCGTGAGCTCCTTTGAATCAAGTCCCATGTCCTGACTGCCCTGCTCAGAAGTATCCAACCCCATCCACTGGTCACTGTCTGCCATCTCCTCCATAAACACCAAGGCTTTCCAGTTCTGAAGCCTATCAAATATATCAGTCTTCCTCTTAAGAACATGCATCTCCTTCTTGCTCATGTAACCAAGCCTATAAAGCCACATCTCCGCGATAGAAGAAGAATCAGTAATATAAATAAGTAGATAAAGAGTACCTATTTTCTTACCACCAGCTAATTCAAGTGCATCCACTATGAGAGTTCTTGAGCATCTCTCATCACCCAACCTTTCTAAAGAAATTAGCCACATCTCCAAACCTAGGACCTACATGACCTCCTTCAACACCCATGTGTTGGCCGCTTGCAATTTCAGCTTCACTTCCCCTTTGCCAATTCTTTGGCAAGGCTCACCAGCACCTCTCCCTGGGGCTGCATGGAAAGAGGCAACATAATCTATTATCCAAGATTCAACTTTATCCAAGAAACCTCCCAGAGCATCTTGTGCAACAACACCTACAACATCTGCATCTTTAGTTCCTTCATGTTGATCTGCTACCAACCAGCAATATTCTTTTACCTGCTCTTTCTTTCCATAAGACCGTAAGTGACCATCTATGCTTTTCAACTACTCCATTCTTAGCTTACTTTGATCTACCATTGCTCTACTCCCACTTGATTAGAAACCCATGAGAGTGACCTGTAACCAAACACAAAACTTGCTCCCTATAACCTTAGCTCTGATACCACGTGTTGGGAGAAATAACTAGAAGCAGACAATTGATTACCAAGCAACTTAACATGTGGAAATTAACCAAAATACACAACTAAATAGAATTTATAAATAACACATGATATGAGAGACAATACACAACTTGTATTAAAACTCTTTCAAAAGGAAATACAACAAAGAAGGCTGCCACAGTTCTTCTTCCTTACACACCTCTAGGGCTCCCACACCTCTAGGGCATAAATAGTAAATCTTTCCTCAAATCTCTCTCTCTTAGGTCCCAACACCCAACTCAAACACATAGTTGGTGTTCACCTTACACCTATGCTCCACGCACTCCACAAGTACACAAATGTACTTCAAGTAGATCTCCCCTGAACCTGCAACAACCTACACCTCAATCTGATCCTACTTATGGAAGGATCTTCCTTGCCTTCCTCTTTGCTCTATCTGAGTACACAATGTACTCCAAGTAGATCCCACCTGATTCTTCTCCCTATTGTGTTGTTGTCCTATCTAATCTTGCACACTTGGAAATCAATCTGGTTCTGCACACTTGTGAACCTTGACCTTACACACACATACACCTGCAAATCAATGATCTTACTTACCCTTGCAGATCTCCTATTGTAGCCATGCTCACCTGATGACCAAGATCATACATACATGAAGAACCCTGTTGATTCTCCAATCCAGCACCCACACTTGGTACTGTGGCACTAGGAGGAACACACCATTGCTCTCTTCTCTCTGAAGGAGCTTATTTCCTCTCTTACTCTCTAGCACAAGTTTACAATACAACCAATGAGTCTCTTAAATAGATCTCATGCAAACAATAATTAGACACCTAATTACAATAATTAGATCCACAGCTCCTAGTCTAAATTTGGCTCTTGACATGCAAACACTTGGTTCATTAGCTAACTGCCCATAATACACATAGCTTAAACCACACAGGTGACTGACGTCAGTCCCTCTCTACCTAGAGGGTGCCAATGCCAGCTGACTTCTGACCGATGTTGGTTGCCTTCCTGTCTCCTCCTTGCTGACATAAGTTGGCTTGAGCGATGCCGGTGTCTGACACTCAGTAACCTTCTCCATGTTTTCATCATTGAAGCTTTTAGCTCCACAACCTAACAATCTCCCACTTGGAGATAAATAGCTACACTGTACCTATACCTGTACCCCATCTAATCTATTTCCTTGCTTGTATCCTTCTTCAAGCTCAATCCTGAAGACAACCCACCACACAACTTATGGTGTACCTCCTATCATCTGAGTACCCTACCACATCTAAACCTACAATCCCATGTAGTGAAGTCCTAACCTTGCATGTATACCTGTTGTTGGACCCTCTCAAATACCTGAGAACCCACTTCCCCTGAATTGGCTCCTAACTCTCTGACAACACCCACTGCTTGGGCAAACTCGGGCCTATACCAGACCTCATGTGATTTCGAACACTAAACTATCCAGCCTTTAGTGTGCTTTAATTCTGCATCCTGAACCTTGCCAACACCTGATTCACATCAGCTCCAACTGGAGACAAAATCAACCTGTGATCTCCCATGTCCCCCATGCCAAAGAATTTTGCTACTCCAAATTCTTCATAGCAAACCATTGATCTAATCTTACCCTTAGCTTAACAAAACCCTATGTGTACAAACCTACTAACAAACATACCATCCACATACAGTAACAGGATAATGTCATGACCATCATCCCCCTGGTAAGACAAATCATAGTAGTTACCCTGACATTGACTAAAGTCATGCTTTGTCATCCCACTATCAAAACCTGTACCACTATCCTACAGCTTCCTTAAGACCATATTCCTTGGTCTTTTGTCTCACGTGTCCATTCTCTCTATTCCTTAACTAAGGTATCCATTTGTCTCTGTGCTTTCTTCCAGCTGGCAACCCCACCAAATTTCTACTTGGTTCTGCAATCTCTCCATTCCATGCTCCCACTGTTTCCTAGATCCTTCCTGCTCTGCAGTCAGAAACTAGTATAAAGAAGAGGAACAATGAATTTGAGGCTTACTTACCATCTTCAGTCCTCCATATGGGTGTTTGAGACTCCTTGATAGCTTGCTATCCACCCAAAATCTGTTACATTGACTGACCTCGGTCACCACACAGTCTGCATCCAACCGACGTTGGTTCCATGCACCTGACCTGACTACCAACCCTACCGACATTAGTGTCTCCCTTCTACCGATGTCGGTCCTTGTGACCGACATCAGTCTTACCTCCTGCTGATGTTAGTTTTTCTGCTGATGTGATTACCTGTATTCGCCTATGAGTGATGACTTTTTCCCTGCGAGCTCCTTTGAATCAAGTCCCATGTCCAAACTACCCTGCTCAGAAGTATCCAGCCCCATCCACTAGTCTCTATCTGCCATCTCCTCCATAAACACCAAGGCTTTCCAGTTCTTAAGCCTGTCAAATATATCAGTCTTCCTCTTAAGAACATGCATCTCCTTCTTGCTCATGTGACCAAGCCTACAAAGCCATGTCTCTGCAACAAAAGAAGAATCAATAATATAAACAAGAAGATAAAGAGTACCTATTTTCTTACCACCAGCTAATTCAAGTACATCCGCTATGAGAGTTCTTGAGCATCTCTCATCACCCAACCTTTTTGTAGAAATTAGCCACCTCTCCAAACCTGAGACCTGCATGACCTCCTTCAACACCCATGTGTTGGCTGCCTGCAATTTCAGCTTCACTTCCCCTTTGCCAATTATTTGCCAAGGCTCACCAGCACCTCTCCCTGGGGATACATGGAAAGAGGCAACATAATATATTATCTAAGATTCAACTTTATCCAAGAAACCTCCCAGAGCATCCTGTGCAACAACACCTACAACATCTACATCTTCAGTTCCTTCATGCTGATCTGCTACCAACCAGCAATATTCTTTTACCTACTCTTTCTTTCCATAGGACCGTAAGTGACCATCTGTGCTTTTGAACTCCTCCATTCTTAGCTTACTTTGATCTGCCATTGCTCTACTCCCACTCGATTAGACACCCCAGAGAGTGACCTGTAACCAAACACAAAACTTGATCCCTGTAACCTTAGCTATGATACCACATGTTGGGATAAATAACTGGAAGCACACAATTGATTACCAAGCAACTTAACATGCATAAATTAACCAGAATACACAAGTAACTAGAATTCATAAATAACACATGATATGAGAGACAATACACAACTTGTATTAAAAATCTTTCAGAAGGAAATAAAACAAAGAAGGCTGCCACAGTTCTTCTTCCTTACACACCTCTAGGGCTCCCACACCTCTAGGGCATAAACAGTAAATATTCCCTCAAAGCTCTCTCTCTTAGGTCCCAACACCCAACTCAAACATAGACTTGGTGTTCACCTTACACCTGTGCTCCACGCACTCCACAAGTGCTCCACGCACTCCACAAGTACACAAATGTACTTCAAGTAGATCTCCCCTGAACTTGTAACAACCTACACCTCAATCTGATCTTACTTATGGAAGGATCTTCCTTGCCTTCCTCTTTGCTCTATTTGAGTACACACTGTAATCCAAGTAGATCCCACCTGATTCTACTCCCTATTGTGTTGTTGTCTTATCTGATCTTACACACCTACAAATCAATCTAGTTTTGCACACCTGTGAACCTTGACCTTGCACACACATACACCTTCAAATCAATGATCTTACTTACCCATGCAGATCTCCTATCGTAGCCATGCTCACCTGATGACCAAGATCATACATACATGAAGAACACTGTTGGTTCTCCAATCCAGCACCCACACTTGGTACTGTGGCACTAGGAGGAACACACCATTGCTCTCTTCTCTCAGAAGGAGCTTATTTCCTCTCTTACTCTCTAGCACAAGTTTACAATACAACCAATGAGTCTCTTAAATAGATCTCATGCAAACAATAATTAGAAACCTAATTACAATAATTAGATCCACAGCTCCTAGTCTAAATTTGGATCTTGACATGCAAACACTTGGTTTGTTAGCTAACTGCCCGTAATACACGCAGCTCGAACCACATAGGTGACCAACGTTGGTCCCTGTCTGCCTAGAGGGTGCCGACACTGGCCGAATTCTGACCAACATTGGTTGCCTTCCTGTCTCCTCCCTGCCGACGTCAGTTGGCATGACCGACGTCGGTGCCTGACACTCAGCAACCTTCTCCATGTCTGCATCAGTGAAGCTTTTAGCTCCATAACCTAACAGATAAGTGGCATGATCTTAGATGTTGGGATCAAAGATAAATGGCATGTAGGTGATCAACATAGTCAATAAGTCAAATACAAATTTATGGTGCACATTCAATCATGTAATCAAAAGTTAATGATGAGCTTATGATTAACAAGTTAGAAAATCTTAATAATGAATGTGAATGTGCCAAGTGTCTTAATTACAATGACTTATAAGTATATCTATGGCCTATATTTGATTGTATTATTCTGATGGAGATTAATGGTCCACTTTTGATCAAGTAGATTGAAGATTGATGATGCTCATTCAATAATATAAAATTAGATCAATGATAATGATGAAGGTCAAATCTAGGAGACTCCCAAGGAGATCAATGGAGTATATTTGATAAGGTTTCATGAGGACACATAGGTAGGACATGCCAATTCAAAAATATTTCACCACCTAGGTAGGCAAAGGCATAAATACGAGATCAAATATGATATGGGTTAGAGCAAACATTATAGAATTGTAAGATGTCATTAAAGCTCATATATAACTCTCAAGAGCCCTCATACATAATTTTTACATCTTGTTCATGATCAAGAAATCCTACCCTATAGATATTCATGAAAATTATGGCTATATGAAAAATAATAAGGTGATTGGTTTTCATCTTTAGTAGACCTATGTTTAGGGTTTGAAGTAAAGGTAGAATGGTGATTCTAATAATTATGTTTTGAAGGGGCACCAAAAAATGAGTTTAAATTATTATATAATAACATAAAAAACATATCAAGATAAAAAATGGTGTTGTAAGCTCCTTAAGAAGATGGAGATTTAAAAAGTTGAGAAAGAAAATAGAGCATTCAAAGAAATTTCAAAAGTATTTAGAGACTATTCCCTTTTGAAGGATCATGACTCATCATCCTAAATAAGTTCTTGTCTTCTAGTGTGTTTCTAAGCCAATCATAGGACTTGTAAGCTATTTGGAACTAATGAAAGTTGATTTGCAAAGGTAGGATTAATTCTAATTGATCAAAATGTGGTTAGGCCTCATTTATTGATTTATGTTTGATTTTTTTCCCTTTCTCTCTCTCCTCCCCTTTCTTATATATCTCTCATTTCTCCCCAAATAAAAATATTCTTATGCTTTTGGCATGCCTAGGTTATGCCAATATTTTTACTATAACACCTATTTGATGCAAATAAATACTAAATTCATCTATTTTCAAGCTAAATTAAAGTGTGTCTCATGAATTCATTAATGTGGTTAAGCGAATGCATACTTTCCTTGTCCTCTGTCTAAGTTTTCTCAGCTTCATGAAGTGTTTTTTAGATCTCATAGGTCACTTTAATTGCCATAGATAGTTTTGTTGATTGGTTTGGAAGTGTAAAATTACCCTCCCATGCTAGATTGATAGCTATTCAATTCCTTTTAGTGAAATATTTATGTATAAGCTGATTAAAGAGTGAGTGAAGTGATATTTGCAATCATGAAAGTGTCTGATAGTGTGTTTTGTGCAATTATAAGTGTTCAAAATATTGGTGCATCACCTCCTTTTACATGTTTTCATGCATTATTATCTATTTCTTTCCTTTTTCCAAGAAAGAGATTAGTTTAGGTGCTAGATCTAAGGGAACCATCCCTCTCTAGAGACTCAACCTTACTATAAGATACCCACAGCTTAAGGTTATTCCTATTTTGTGGCTTAGTTGGAGATAACCTAAAGAACTCTCCACATGGGTGTAAATTAAGACCACAACAGTTTCTGGCATGCCCAATGGGATGCATTCTCCTTGTCATAGTTGAATTTTTAAGATGAGGAAAAGTATTTTTAGAAGAGGAAGACATCCATAATCATCAAAAGCTAAAAATTCTTTAGGTTGTAAAGTTCATAGCATCATCCAAGCAATACTCTCATGGTAAATATTACTACAAGGTCAGATAGTAAAGGTAATCCTCTTGAATTCATTGAGTTTCCTTCTAATTCATATAAAAGGGCAAGGGTTAGTAAGACAAGACCATATTCGTAGAAAAATAATTTATCTCTTAGTTATCCTATTATCTTAAATAGTGCAATTCTCACTATCTAGATGGCCATCAGAAACCAAGTGTTTATTTCATTAAATAGAGGTAGTCTAATATATTTATCCAATTTTTATGACATTCTTATGTTTGACCTTAAGAGTATCCCATTATTCTGAGGAGAAGATCAAACTACTCCTATTGAGCAGATCTAGTATGTTGCCAACCTTTATTCAATTCATAATGGTGTTTAATATATTGTATCTATTAGACTACTTGTTCTTCCTTCAAAGGAAAAGAATTATAGTGGTATATAAATCTCCCATTAAATTTCATTACTACCTAGGATGAATTAGGTGTAGCCTTAATCAAAAAATTTGTGGACAAATATAATCACCTATCCTTAGTTGAACTTCTCATGAGTTTGTGTCTAATTTTAAACTTAGATTTTAAAAGACATGGACTAGGATACCTATATTGATTAGACCATCCCTATATTATGACTTATTTTACTATCTAAAATACGTCAACTTTGATATTAGTTTAATGATATAGTCAATGGGTGGTATTACCTTACCAGATACTTATGAGGTTATAATAAGAGTAAAACATAGCTTGATACAAGATGGTAAATTCTCCTCAAGTCCTCCAATGCTTATATTCTAAAAATTAAATTCTATACTAGTCCTTCAAATTACTCTGATCCCATATTTAGCTCCTATTCCATCCCATAAAGATCAAATTGCAGCCCTTTCCAGTCAAGCTAGTGAGCTTACAGAGTTAAAAAGTTTGTTATAATCTTTTGGGAATGAAATTATACAAATAAGAATATAGAAGTAACAAGCTAATAGGCCTTATAAATAGCAAAATTAGACCACCTATCACACCTTCAGGGATCAAAGACCTCCTTATCTAGGGTTCAAAGAAAAGAGACCACCCTACCAACCATAAGGAGCCATAATTCAAGTTAAACCAAATGCATATTTTGACCCTAATGTACCTTCCAATTCAAGAGATATTATTCCCATGTAATCTCAAAACAGCTTGATGTAGGATCTAGGTTGGCATCCATTTAATCTCAATGATGCTCAAATCCAAGCCTTCATGTCACAAAACATTATTATACCTCAAATGACACAAGAAGAGTTTTATCTTCAAGGAAGTCAATACCAAGAAACAAGTTTGGAATCATGAGGAGAACCTCAATAAGCTTAATGGAAACCTAGTTCCATTAAAGTGAATTGGCAAATGGATGAACATGTTGCATTCAATCAAATTGGTGGGACTAGCAATATAAGTGGTCAAGTTTCAGATCTAACTAGAGCTAATAGAATATCCATTGAGAAGGCTCAAAATGTGATTAATGCTTCAATTAATCCTAATGTTTTTCAAATAGTATCAAAGATAAAATTTATGCCCCTATAGAATATAAAAACTAGAATATAGAGGTTGGGAAAGTTCATTAAGTGCCTCTAGCTTGTGAGTAACCAATGGTTCACAAACTACATCCAAAGGTTAGTGGATCCTAATTCAATGTAATAGATCAAATTAAGAAGTCTAAAATAATAATTATCATGTAGTATCACCTCTCTATTCTAGGACAAAAATATATGCTCATTCGAGATCTTTTCTCTCAAATTATCCCCAAAACCAATTGAGAAAGAAGGTGTTGTCCTAACTAATTTAGACCAACCAAATAAGAAATAATTAAAATAGGAAAATAAGATGGTAAAAGTGGAAAAAACTAAGGTAAATTTAAATAAAACTCCTCCTTTATAACTATCTTTAATATTTTGTGACAACTTGATTCATAATTGTATGGTGGATAGTGGAGATAATAACACTATTATGCCTAGACAAATGGCAGGTAAGCTTGGTATTGTTTATGAAATAAATAATAAAGGTGTATTAAAACTATATTTATAATCAACAAAGATATTAGGAATCATAAAATATATGAATTTTGCACTACATTCTTGTCCTAATGTTTCCATTCATCATGATGTAGTTGTGTTGGCCTTACCTCCCTATTTTGCCATGTGTCTATCAAGGGACTTTATCTCAAAGATTAAAGGATAATTATTAGATAATTAGATATATTTAATATCTATAAGAAGGTATAGTACCAAATTAACAATACATTCTAAACCTATTTCACATTTCCATTTGGAGCCATATATGCCAAGTGTTGTGAACACTAATTGTATCATCTCAAATGAGGTGCTAGAAACTAGTGGAGTGGAAATTGAAACACCTTTAGATGGATTCCATATTTTTTCCTTGATGAGTGGGCCTCTAATTTTCATGATCATGATCCTTATAAACTAATTGAAGAAATGGTACTTGGTGTTTATTGCTTCCATGAGAATAATGCACCAATTCCATCCATGATGAAGGATGATGAGTCTAGTGATGGCCTATGGAAATTATACTTTGATGGATCAAGGAATAATAATTGTAATATGTCTGGAATGATATATATTTCTACATAAAATCAAATATATTTTTATTTTATTAAATTTTGATTTGGTTGTTTAAATAATGTTGTAGAATATGAGGCACTAATGCATTGTTTGTAGTAGGCTAGTAAAATGAAAGTCAACATATTGCAAGTTTTTGGTGATAGTGAACTTGTAGTTCACCAAGTAATAGGTTTTAATGTTTTCAGAAATTTATTTCTTAGATCATATAATAATATGGTTTAGGACTTATTTGAGGAATTTCAGGATTTCAACATTCAGGCAATACCAAGAGATAAGAACAAATATGTAGATATATTGGCTACCATTGGGGAAAAATTTAGTATCCTATTTGATATAAAAACTGACAAAAATTAGTCACACATTAAGGTTTTTTTAAGGCCTTCTATTCCTGATAACCATGAGAATTGGCAAGTTTTTGAAGATGACAATCAAATTGTCAAGTTCTTACAAGAATAGGTTGAGTTTTCCTCAAGAAATCAATCAAAGTTATTACAACAATATGGTGATCAAATTATGTAACTAAAAAAAAAAATAAGTTCCCAATGGAATGGTCACACTTTAAAATATATTCAGTGGTGATGATGAGTTGAGAAATGAAAAGTTATCTTTGTCAACAAAGGAGGAATGTTATGCTAATATGGAGATTACAATTGGTAAAAACTTAAATTTGGGCAAGGTATGTACTCCTTCACAAAATGAAGCTTTCATTAAATTATGTACAAATTTTGTTGATGTGTTTTCATAGAAATATAGTGATCTCAATGGATTTCATCCAAGTATAGCTCAACACACCATTGAGTTAGAGGCTGAAACTAAACTAGTAAGACAAAGATAAAGGTTTATCAATCCAAAGCTTGAGTTTTTTTATGAAATCCAGCTTCATAAGCTCATAGAGTTAGCTATTATATTTCCAATCAAGCACTCAATTTGGGTGGAAAACCTTGCTATATTATGGAATAATAATTGTGATATTAGACTATGTGTTGACTTCCATGATTTTAACAAGGCTTCCCTTAAAGATAACTATCCATTGCCATCTATGGAACAAATTTTATAGTTAGTTACAGGTTTAGAAAATTTTTATTTGTTTGATGGATATAGTGGTTACAATCATGTTTTGGTCAAGGAAGAATAGCAATTCAAGACTACCTTCACTACTTAGTGGGGGACATTTTCATATAGAAATATGCCCTTCAGTTTATCCAATGTTGGAAAAACCTTTTAGAGAGACAGGGATTTGGCATTCCAAGGCCTTCTTAATAAGTTTTTACTTGTTTACTTGGATGACATAAAAATTTTCTCAAAGAGTGCAAGTGAGCCAATAGTTCACCTCGAGAAAGTGTTTAGAAGGTGTAGGCAATTTAGAGTGTCTCTAAATCCTAAAAAGTGTGTCTTCTTAGTTCATGAACGTAAGCTTCTATGGCATATGATTTTAAAAAATGGTTTGAATATGGATCCTAAAATGATAGATCCAATTCTTTCACTTTTTTTGCCCAATCATAAGAAGGGTTTGGAAAGCTTCTTAGGGAAAATCAATTTTATAAAAAGATATATTTTAGATGTTGCCACTTTAAATAAACCATTTACAACCATGCTAAAGAAGAATCAAATTTTCATCTAGTACAAGGAGGGAGTAAAGAATTTTAAATAAATCGAGAACGCCATATATAGTACTCCTACACTTATAAACCTATATTTCACAAATTATTTCATTTTATATACTTATGCTAACATAGACACCATTTCATGTTAAGCACAAGATATACTGAGAGGGGGAGGTGAAACAGTATATCATATATCTTATAAAACTTTCCCTTAACAAAAATCCACTTAATCAAACATTCAAGATATGCAATAAAACTTAAACAATAAACACCACACAAGATAGAGAGAGACACCAGATATAACGTGGAAACCCAATGTGGGAAAAACCATGGAGAACAATCTCAAGTATATGAATAAGCACCAACTTGCAGGAGCACCAACACCTTTGCTGAGCACTAACCTAGAAACTATTCATGAGCACCAACCCATAGGAGCACCAACCCCTTTGCTAAGCACCAACCCAACAACTACTCATGAGCACCAACCCACAGGAGCACTAACCCCTTTGCTGAGCACCAACCCAACAACAATTCATGAGCACCAACCCCTTTGCCGAGCACTAACCCATAGGAGCACCAACCCCTTTGCCGAACACCAACTTAGCAATAATTTGTGAGTACCAACCCACAAGAGCACCAACCCATAAACAATTTGTGAGCACGAACCCACAAAAACACCAACCCCTTTATGTATACCACACACCTATCCCTCAATGTTGCTATCTCAACAAATGATAGTTCATTACAACATCTCTTTCTTCTCTCTCACCTTTTCTCTTCTGAGCTAGATGTAACAAATACAAATCAAATTCATCTCTCACAACACCTTTGCTGAGCACTAACCTAGAAACTATTCATGAGCACCAACCCATAAGAGCACCAACCCCTTTGCTAAGCACCAACCCAACAACTAATCATGAGCACCAACCCACAGGAGCACTAACCCCTTTGCTGAGCACCAACCCAGCAACAATTCATGAGCACCAACCCCTTTGCCGAGCACCAACCCATAGGAGCACCAACCCCTTTGCCGAACACCAACTTAGCAATAATTTGTGAGTACCAACCCACAAGAGCACCAACCCCTTTGCCAAGCACCAACCCATAAACAATTTGTGAGCACGAACCCATAGGAACACCAACCCCTTTATGTATACCACACACCTATCCCTCAATGTTGCTATCTCAACAAATGATAGTTCATTACAACATCTCTTTCTTCTCTCTCACCTTTTCTCTTCTAAGCTAGATGTAACAAATACAAATCAAATTCATCTCTCACAATTGCTCTTCTAATCTAGATATTACAATATAAAATCAACCTTTATCTCTCATATTACAAATGGATTCTCAAGCCTTTATTTATAGCTTTCCAAATGACCTTTGGCCTTCCCCCTTTGTGACCCTTCAATATTCATGGAAAATGGCACCAAACTCGTATGACCCTTCATATTCTTGCCTTTGAAAAGTCATGTGGTGACCCTTCATGACCAAAAATGTCCTTCCCACTTTTGTCCTTAACTTGGTGACTTTTCGTATTCTTCAAAGTGTCCCTTCATGAGAAATTGTGCCCTTACTCTTTTGTCTTCACTTGGTGACTCTTGGAATTCCCCAAGATGACTCGTCATGGAAAAATACATCACATCCTTCTTTTATCTTTACCCCATGGCTCTTTGACTTCTTCATGGGCCCTTCTTTTGTCTCATATGCAACCAAAAATATATTCATTAATATTAAATAAATATTAACTCACATTAGCCAAGATAAATCTATTAAAAACAACATTAATTGCAATGGGACCTTTATCACCAATATTGCTATACCTTTGACATCAATGAAAATATTTCCAATAATCTCCCCCTTTGTCATTGATGGCAACCTCAATCCTAAAATTGCCACATCTTGTCACCTACATATACTATCATATGAAAACATACAGTAACTCCCCCTTATTGTAGTAACCTATATCTATTCCCTATACCTGTTTATGCACTTGTACCTATACCTATTATTCTCCCCCTTTGACATCAATGACAAAGGGCCTACCTAGAGCTAACACTTAGCTCCCCCTCAACTGATGTTAAACATCAATGGCAAGATGTAAAATAAATTACTCCCAACTCCTCTTACAAATCTTTGAATGTGTCCTTTGATTGTGCCTTTGAGAAGATATCTGATAATGCATATAAATCTTTACCTATCCATTGAGAATCTACAATCAACTCATTTAAATAATTTCTTCTAGCCTCACAACCTTTTGCATGAAACATTAATGTATATCCCTGATCACATATTTTACAACACTCAATAGATTATGCTTAATATCTTTTTCATACAAAACATTATTAGTCTTGGTTTTATCATAATCAAAACTCAAAGTACCATTTCTAGCTATCCTGGCAGTGGTTCTATCTCTGAATCTCACTGTGCCACCATTGATCTACTTAACTCTTATCTCCTGTCATATGCCTCGAACATCCACTATCAACGAACCATGGCTGATCTTTATTTCTTACATGCAAATCTATTTGCACCAACATAGAATCTTCAGGTTGATGAATGGAGTTTTGAAACTCTGAACCTTCTTCTTAATGAATGGGGCTTTGAAACTCTGATCCTCCTTAATTGAATGTGCATGAGTATTCTTTTCCTTCTTTCTAAAATTGTTAACTCTTTTTCAACATTCTAATTTATGACCATAATCATTTGAAACACTGCATATGTAAGAATCATTCTAATAGCCTCAAACCATAATACTGATGCAAAATTTTCTTCAAAAATCTATTCCCTCAAAAGATATACAAATTAATTTTCCAACTCACCTTCTTGTCATGTAACATAGCCAAGACCCAATAGCATCCACCATGCTTCAATTTTTCTTAAAATTTTCTCCTTGAAGCCTAGAAGAGACACCCCACACAAAAGGGTCCTAGAAACAAATCTCAACAGATTCCCACATCTCTATTTCTTCCTTGATCTTCTTGTGTTTTTCTTTTAGAATCCGTTTAAGCATGTCTAGCCTTTTTGACTTACTAACCTTATCAATTATGATGTTTTTCATCTTCTCAACTTTTACAACTATCTTATCTTGATAAATCTCATGCTCAAATGTAACAAGAGATTCTACACAATCCTCCCTATCTGATTCTTTATCTACTATAACAAGTAATTCATTTTCACTTTTAAACTCAACCTAATCAACCTTTACTATTTCAGGCATTCTTGTGCAATAGAATCATGAGGATTTAGACAAGACAATAGATTTCTTCAATCAAGGCTTGGAAAAATTTAAACAAGGTACTCTTTTGTTGAAAATCATGTACTTCTAATTATAAGGTCTCTCAAAAAAATTATACACTTTTGTAACAATAAAATACATGTAATGGTTGCCCATCGAAGTATCAAGGAGGTTCTCTTGAACAAAGACATAAATGAGAAAAATATTGGTTGGATAATGAGGTTAATGGGTTATGATGTATAAATCAAGGTCACAAAGCTTATTAAAGGCAAAGGACTTTGTGAGAATCTAACCCAAGACTTGTAAGAGGATAATGAGGTGATTTTGGTGTAAAACAAAGAATAGGTTACAACTGATCATACCTCACCTTCTAATTAGTTTCATGACTTGGTAATATATCTCCAATATGGTATTTATTACTCTCATCTAAGTGATTCAAAAATAAGATATTTTATATTTCAATCAATTCCATTCCTCCTTGTTAATGGTGTTTTGTTAAAAATATATATCAATGACATGTTACTAATATGTATAGAGCCAAGCTAAACATAGAGATTACTTGAGAATTTCCATGATGGACATGGTGGAGGGCACTATTATGTAAGGGCCACAATCCTTAAGATCATGAGAGCTAGGTATTATTATCCTTTCATATTTGGTGATTGTCATGCATGGGTTAGGAAGTACAAACATTTTTCTATGTTTATGGGAAAAGTGAAACTTAAATCCTTACCCCTCCAACCAATTATGGTGAACCAGCCCTTTGTCTAATGGGGATTTGGATTTATTGATCTCATTAAACCCACTTCAAGTTTAGGACATAAATTGATACTAACTCTATAGATTGCTTCACTAAATGGATGGAGGTAGTAACATTGAAAGAATCAAAAGAATCCAATGTTCTATATTTATATAAAGGTTTGCTTACTATATTTAGATTTCCTTCAAACACTATTTATGATAATTATATAACCTTATGGGGACTAAGATTATCTAATGGGTTTTTTAACATGGTGTCTATCTTAGTACTTCATTAAATTACTATCCACAAAGCAATGGCCTTGTTAAGACAATAAATAAGAGCTTGTTAAAGATCATAAAAAGGACTAGTGAAGATAATCAGAGGTTATGGTATCTCATGTTGAAATAAAATCTATGGGATGATAGCATAATCTATAAAATAT
This sequence comes from Torreya grandis, assembly GCA_037957365.1. Lineage (NCBI taxonomy): Eukaryota > Viridiplantae > Streptophyta > Pinopsida > Cupressales > Taxaceae > Torreya > Torreya grandis. The sequence goes on along the minus strand of JARHVA010005169.1, from coordinate 321,685 downwards.
TATTAGCCAATTATCCATACAAGCTATTATATGGTAAGGAAGCAAGATTACATATTTCTCTTAAGTTTCCTGATTTAGAACTAATACATGAACTAGAGTTATTGGATAATAAACCAATGAATATCAGATATGCTAAGCTTATGTAACTATAAGAGTTTATAAATTATTCCATGTTGGATATGGAAATCCACCAAGCACAATTCAAGAGAGCCTTTGAGAAGAGATCTTCTTCACAAAGTTTCAAAGGAGATTTGGTCCTCAAGTGGGATGTGGATAGAGCTAAACTAGGAAGGTATACAAAGTTTTACTCTATTTGGAGTGGTCCATACACATTATCTAATTTTAAATCCTATAATTCCTTCCAACTTGAAAATATGGATGCTGAGGAGCTTCCTATCCCAATTAATGGGATACATCTGAAACATTGATATTGAATAGCTAAGCTCTTTGTACATAATTAGTTTGTTTGTTTTATTCCAAGTGTTATTCTATCAAATTAGTTTGTTTGTGTTTTATCCCAAATAAGTTATTTATCTGCACACTTGATTTGTTTAGTTTATTTTATCTATTTTTCACATTTCATTTCTTATCTTGGTAGAATAGTTATCGTATTTCAAGTCAAAAGGTTTCTTGCAGTCATCGATGAGATTTGTCATTGTTTATGAGTCCAAGAGTCATGTAAATGGTCTACTTATCAATCATAGAAGGAATGATTCCTATTTGAGGCATAATTTTTTTGAAAATATTTCCCTCACAGGGTAAATTATCACCCCTACCATTTGAAACTTTGCATATCATGCCAATTTATCTTGTGAGTCATTAAGTTAATCTTGAGAATTCTTAAATGTGATTATTGAAAACTAGACCATCATAACACATCATGCATGAATGGATAGGTTATTTTGGTTGTGAATTTAATAAGTTTACTTATGAATCCAACTAAATTTAAAGAATTGTATTAAAATAAGTTATTTTGTGAGAAGATCATCACCTACAAGTTTGGTGTCTTGATGAGTTTTCTATCTCAAGATATAAGACTTTAAAAATGATTTGGCTGTGTGAGATGTTTCTGGAGATGTCAAGTTAAATCCATAGGGAATATTTATTTTCATTAAAAAAATCCTTAATGATCTTCAAGTTGAATGCAAGGTTGACAACTAGTATGATCTTGGAGGTTGGTATCGAAGATCAATGACACACGAACAATCAACCGATTCAATAAGTCAAATATAGATCTATGGTGTGTGTTCAATCATGCAATCAATAATAATTATCAATCTCATGTTCAATAAGTCATTGGATCCTAAGAATAAATTTGAAGGTACCAAGTGTCCCAATTATAACAACTTTCAAGCATATCAATGGCCTGTATTTAGTCATATTTTGTAGATAGAGATTAATGGTCCATGTTTGATATGGTAAATCAAATATATACGGCACACATTCAAATATACAAAATTAGATCAATGGAAATCATTAAGGTCAAATCTAGGAGACTTCTAAGGAAATCAATGAAGCATAATCAATTAGGTTTCATGAGGCCACATAGGTAGGACACGTCAATTCAAAAGGATTTTTCCACCTAGGTAGGTAAAGGAATAAATACAAGATTAAATATAATATGTGTTACTAGAGTAGACACTATAGAATCGTAAGATACCATTAAATCTCATCTAGAACTCTCAAGAGCCATTAGACATAATTTTTTCATCTTGTTCATGATCAAGAAACCCTAGCATGTAAATCTTCATGGAAATTATGGATATATGAAAACCAATAGGGTGATTGGTTTTTGTCTATAGTAGACCTATATTTAGGGTTTTAAGTAAAGGTATAATGGTGATTTTGATAATTTTATTCTAAATGGACACCAATAAATGAGTTTAAGAAAATGTCTAATAACATAAAAAATATATCAAGATAAACCATGGTGTTGTAATCTCATTAGGAAGATGGAGAGTTCATAGGTTGAGAAAGATAGTGGAGTATTCAATGAAATTTAAAAAATATTTGGAGACTATTCCCTTTTGATGCATCATGACTCATTATAATAATTTCTTGTCTTCTAGTGTGTTTTAAGCCAATCAGAGGACTTGAAAGCTATTTGGAGCTAATGAGAGTTGATTTACAGAGGTAGGATTAATGCTAATCGATCAAAAAGGGGTTAGGCTTCACTTATTTATTTTTATTTTATTGATTCTATCTCTTTCTCCTCTCATTTATTATATATCTCCTATTTATACCCAAATAAAGAGACTTATGATTTTTTCATGCCTTGGCTATACCAAGATAGACTTATGATTTTGTCATGCCTTAGCTATGCCAAGATTTTTATCGCAACACCTATTTGATGTAAATAAAATATGAATTAATCCATTCTTAATTTGAATTGAAGTGTGTCTCATGAGTTCATTGATGTGGTTAAGTCAATGCATACTTTCCTTTACTTTTTTTGAGTTTTCTCACATTCATGAAGTGTTTTGTAGCTCTCACAGGTCATTCTAAGTGCCATAGATAGTTTTGTTGATTGGTTTGGAAGTGGACAAAGACCCTCCCATGTTAGATTGATAGCTAGTGAGTTCCTTTTAGTTAAATACTTATGTGAAATCTGATCAAAGAGTGAGTGAAGTGATATTTTTAGTCTTGAAAGTGTCTAATAGTGTCTCTTGTGTAATTATAAGTGTTCACAATATTAGTGCATCACTTCATTTTACATATTTTCATGAATTATTATCTATTCTATACCTTTTCCAAGCAAGCTATTATTTTAAGTGATAGATCTAAAGTAAAAAACCCTCTCTGGAGGCTCAACCTCACTATAGGATACCCATATCTTGAGGTTGTTCCCATTTTTTGGCTTAGTTGGAGAGAGCTTGAAGAACTCTCCACATGGGTGAAAATTAAGACCACAAAAGTTGCATCCATGTATATTTAAATGATGCTAAAATTGTAATTAATTATTCATAATATAGTAATTTCAATATAGATTTTATTTATGGAACCTACATTTGTAATTTCATTATAGTGAAATATTGGTGGCTAAAACTAGTATTTTTCTTGTTTTTATGAAGAAATACAAAATACTTATCATATTTATGTTATCTATTATAATTACTTTTTTTTTAAAATAAAAGGGGTAAAAACTTTATTAAAACTTAGAACAGCTGAATACAGAACAACAAAGGGCCTAAGCACCATGAACCACTAAAAACCATAGAAAAAACAAGAACAATACCATCACTCCCCAATACCACTTTCATCTTCTACAAGAATCCTCTCCAGGTCCCAACATAACTCATAGGGCATCTACACCCACTCATCAATATTTTGGTCATCTGTATCTTTTGATGCCCATTTTGCCAGGCAATCTACTGCCCTATTCTATTCCTTTATAATATGGGCATAAGACATTGAATCCATTAAGGAACTAATCTGTAATATCTGCTACACTATCGTAGATAATTGCCAACTCACATCTGAAATCTTCCTCTCCATGACCAAATTAACCAAGACCTGAGAGTCAGCTTCACAAATCACCTTCCTCCACCCTAAAGCATGAGCTTGATGCAAAGCATATAGGATAGCCAATATTTCCATCCTATTAACAATCTACACTCCCTTATTAGTTGAGAAAATAAAAATCACTGATCCAGAAGAATCCCTACCAATCCCATCGATCCCAGCTGAACCTGGATTACCCCTTGAAGAGCCATCTATATTAATTTTCAAAAGACCAGTGGGAGTGGGAAACCATTTCCCCATCCACTAAACTTTATGTTTCCAACATCTACCTCTCCTGACGTAAGCTGAGGCCAAAGATATACCCTGTATGCCAAACTTGTCTACCATCTCAGCATCATCTTTCTTCAGCAGCAAAATAATATCACTCTTAACTTCAATAGTCTCTTTGATCATTATTTTAATTCTAATCCAAACCTATTGAATCCCCAATTTTTCACCCCAAAAAATTTTGTGATTCCTTTCCAGCCAAACTTGCCAGAGTAGAAAACTAGGACCAGCATACCAAGCATCCTGCAAGAAGGGAGCTGAAGTGGGAGGTCTTCCCAATCTCAACCAAAAATTTGCTAGGGAGGATGCATGAATACATTGACACTTCCACACATCCCACCATAAATGCCATAGTTTCAGAGTGAAGGGGTAGTGGAAGAATAGGTTTGAAGAATCCTCCTCCTCTCCACAACAAAGAACACACCTCGAAGGACCATCAAAGCTCCTCTTCCAAATATTATCCCAAGTTAGGCATCTATTCCAGACCAAAATCAAAATAAATCAATTACACTTCAGCCAAGAGAATTTGTTCCATACTTTTTTCCACCAATGAACTTCCCCCCCTCATCAAATTGTTGAGAAATCAACTCCTGATAACTAGAAGACACATTGTACTTCCCCTTGGGATTAGGGGACCAGGCTAACACATCACTATCCATAAGTGCACTATAGCTACAATAGGAAAGAATGTATTACAGCTTAGCACACTTACCTCCAGCCCAAAAATTAGCCACTCCTCTGGGGTCTTCCATCTTGCTTCCGCCACCTGCCCATGAAGGGAAAGAGACTTGTAGTCACACACCCTAGTCCACCTAGCTTCACAGAACCTCTAGGATAAAATACTCAAGTGAGGAAATTGGGTAACTATGGGAGGGTAGCCATCCCAAGAGTCATGCCAAAAATGTGCCTCTACCCCACTCTTGCAAATCCAGAATAGGCCACTCTTAATTACCGTAGCTCCTTTCTTGAGAGTAGTCTAAATCACTGAGCCTTTCCCTATCAAGCTATACCATGGGATATCCTTCTAGTGGATCCCAATAAATTACTTCTGGGATAAGATCCTTGCCCATACCCAGTCCTGTTCCACACACCATTGTTAATACAATTTGGCTGCCAGAGCAGTACCAGCCAGTAATGACTGCTGTAATCTAAGACCACCAAACCTTTTTGAGCTACAAACAACCTCCCACTTAATAAGGCTCCACTTTGTTGCTAATAAATCACCAACCCATAAAAACTATCTTGCCAAGGAATCAAGGTCCTTAACAAAGCTCATCGGTGCCACCTGGATCATACACCTATAGAGAGGGAGAGCCTGCACCACCGATTGAATCAGCTGGACCCGACCTAAAAAGGATAGCCAATGATGGATCCAATGATTCACTTTGGCTTGAAACTTGTCTAGAATCACCTACCATGAATCCTTAGACTACTTGCCAGCTGAGATAGGGATCCCAAGATATAGCAATGGAAGACTCCCAATTTGAAACTTAAGAATATGAGCCACTCTACATTGAATGGAAGTGGAGTGTTGAAGAAAAAAATTGAAGACTTACCCTCATTAATTAACTATCTTGAGGTATTAAGGTAAGAATCCAAGCCTTTACATATATTAGACACCTCCCTAATAGTAGCCATGCCCATCAATGCTACATCATCCACAAACTATAGGTGAGGTTTTACAAGAAGGCCCCCTCCCCATTGCCAACCCTAGATAATGCCACCATCAACATTCCTTTTAATCAACCATCCCAAGCCTTCTGCCAAAATAAGAAATAGGAAAAAAGAGAGGGTCACCTTATCGTAGACCTCGAGAGGCCCCAAAGAGATTAGAATGCTCACCATTAATCAAAATTGAGAAAGAAGTCAAATTCATAAAACTCATAACCCAGTGAATCCAATCATCCTCAAAACTAAAGGCACCCAAAACCTTCTGGAGGAAGGACCAACAAACTCAGTCATAAGCCTTGGACATGTCCAGCTTGATGAACATAGCCTTATCTTTGGACTTGGTCATGGAATGGATAGTCTCTATAGCCACCACCACCCCATCCCAAATCTGACAACCTTCCACAAAGTCATTTTGCTCCTCAGAGATTAGCACTGTAAGCCACTTTTTTAACCTTTCAGCAATCAACTTAGATATAATTTTATAAATTACATTGCAAAGGGAAATGGGCTGAAATTGACTTAACCATTCAGCCCCCTCCCCCTTGGGAATGAGAGCCAGGAAGGTAGAGTTTAGGGCCCAAAGAAGTTGCTTGTTCTTCTAAGATTCTTGAACAACTACCAATAAGTCTAATTTGATAATTTCCCAAAATTATTGAAAGAATTCAATCAAAAAACCATCTGGACTAGGAGCCTTTCCTTTTTGCATTAGGAAAACAATCTTCTCTAACTTCTCGAAGGATATGGCATTCATAAGCTACTCTTTCATTTCCATAAAAACTAAAGAAGGAATACAGGAGAGGACCTGAGCCTCTATAGCTGAGTCCCCCTGTGATTCCTCCTTAAATAAAGAAGCAAAATACTGCACTGTTTCATTAAAAATATCTTTCTTAGAAGATATAACCTCTCTTATCCGTCACCAAAGATGTTATCAGATTACCATGCTATCTGGCTCTCACCGAATTGAAGAAGAAGGTAGTGTTCTTATCCCCCTCTTGTAGCCACTCAATCTGAGCTTTTTCTTTCCAAAATATTTCCTCTCTCGGCTCCCATTCCTCCAATGTTTTTACAGCCTTAGCTTCCTCTCTCAACAAAAACTCAGACATCCCCTCCTCCCTAATCAATCTGGTAATGCCATTCAACTCCATTTGAGCCTCATTTTTTGCCTAGAAGATGTTCCCAAAGCTTTGTCAGTTCCACCATTTGAGCTGATATTTAACAAATTGGAGGAGCTTAGCAAAAATATACCTTATTGTACCAATAGTAGGCATACCTATCCTCCACCATTCAACAACTCATCCAAACAGGTCTGGATCCCTGAGCCACATGAGTTGGAACTTGAAAGGTAGCTTTTGAGGCATGCATGCTGAAGAGATGGTAAGATTTATGGGCCAATGATCTAAACCTCTCCAATCTAATATCTTAAATCTAGAAGACCACAAACCACCCACCCAAAAACTTGAGGTCATGAATCAGTCTATTCGTTCAGCAATGCACCTGTCACCCACCCTTCTATTATTCCAAGTGAAGCGACCATTGCTAGGTTTGATATCCACTAGATTGAGTTCTAAAATATTATCCTAGAGCAAGAGAGAAGAAGTATCTAGTCTTGCATTACCTCCACATTTTTTTTTAAAATCTAGAACAACATTAAACTCTCCAGCAGTAATCTATGGTAGGTAAGGAAATAAACTACGAACTAAGTGAATATTATTCCATACCAAAAGTTTACCTTGGAAATATATAGGGGAATAGACATTAGAAAAAATGATAGATTCACCTAACTCAATGCACAAAGAAACCATAGATAAGGAGGACTTAAAGGAAATCCAGGACACAAGTTGGATCTTACTTGAGTTCTAGAGACATGCCACACCCCCCAAAGATCCATGAGCTCCAATGCACTGACATAGACCATGCCTCCAAAACTTTAGTGTGATACTCGCCATGTATTCCATAGAAACCTTAGTCTCCTAAAGAAAGAGAACATTAGGAGAATGAATTCTAACTAGTTCTTGAACAAATTTTTGTTTAGGGCTATTGTTCAAGCGCCTTACATTCCAAGAAATAATGATCATTTCAAAGGAGTCAAAAAGTGGGAGTCTAAGGTCTTAATAGATCCTGACTCTACCAAAGTCTCCCCTATCATCTTAATCTTCTCCATGTCCTTCTTTCATCCCAATTTAACACTTTTCTCTAAAACCCCCTTCTTACCATCCTTTTGAAGAATACCCAAATGAGGAGAAGATTTTCCTCACTTATCCATCTCTGCAACCGTAGTCTATGTTGGAAGATCCCCATCCTCTACACCCTTTCCCAGATCAACATTTGGCTCCAAAATCATCTATTCCCTTGGCTGCCCATCCATGGCCATAGGTAAGGTAGCTTCTTCATAAGAGTAGAGTGAGGAGTAAAATAATTAATCTCTGGTCCAGACCCCACTACAAGCTGATCTACACTAATTAATCTTAGCTTAACTTCTTACTAGCCCAATTCATCCAAGACCTCAAACCTATTAAAAGTATCCCCATCTTGTCGCTCCATTAGGGTCTTCTTCTAACCTCTATTTTAGTTTTGAGCCTTAACCTAAAAAAAACCCTCAACATCGTTTCCCTCGCCAACACCAACATTCTTCCCTTTATCAGCACCAGGAGTGTTACTAGGAGGAGGCAGAGGCAGAGATTGTTGTTCCACTGGCTTGGCCTTTGGGCATCTTCACACCAGGTAGCCATAATCATGACAAAGGTGGCACCTAAAAGGAAGGGTCTCATAGTCTAGTTGTTACACTTAGGAATATGAGCCCACACACATCTCCACCACATCTGGCAATGATCTACTCAAGTCAATTTCCACACAAATTCAAGCAAAAGTCATAACTTTCTTACCTAAGGTTTGTGTTGAAGATTCCATCGGCCTTCTGAGCATCAAAGCTAACATCTGAAGAACATCCTCTCGACAACATTCTATAGTAAATATGGGTAATTGAACCCACACTAGAACCCTATTTGGCAGTTCCTCCGAAGGATTAAATCTTGCATGCCATGGTTTGACAAAAAGCCTAACCTAATTATAAAAATAGGGCCCACCCTCAAAATCCCTATTTCAATTAGCCAAGAAAATAAATGTAACCATGAAAAAATTGTTTGTTGACCTCCATTTCACCCTCTGTCTCCCACACTCTCTGAGCCTAACTCTCCATAAATTGAAGAGAGACTCTCAATCCTAAAAACTTGCAATACAGTGAATGTTTGGTGTAATATTCAACAACTTCAGTGATCATATCAAAAGGGATTACCAGTTTGGGTCTCTCTTTGCACTGTTTAAGGCATCTATTAATCTTTGTGATCTAAGATCCCCCAAGTGAGCTCAAATCTTTAGCACTTGTAGTCTATGAAAATAATGCATTTTCAAATATCCTCCCTTCCTGTCCTGACATATTCAAGCCCACCGCTTCACAGAAACTTCTACCAGGCATAGCCTTAGAAGGCTCACTTTGAGCCATAATAACACCCTTCCTTAAATAGTCCACAATGATGGAATCTGAAGCTCCCCACCCCACACAATCGATCAACCACACCCCTCCTACGCAGACACTAACATGGCAAAAACAAGCTAGGGCACGACTGCTCTAGTTCGGTGACGAGTTACAGACCCAAACCATTTTTTCCCCTCCAATAATATGATATATTATAATTAATTATTTTCTTATATATTGCATATATTTTTGAATATGCAATCTATTTCATGACCATTAAATGAAAAAGTATTCATTTTATTGAATACACCCTCTTTCTTGAGTTTTGCACTAAGTATTTGAGTTTAGCCCATTGCATTTATTGTTCCTTCATATTTTTGCACATATTTATTTCCTTTGTATCTATTCCTTCATATCATTTTTGTTACACATTTTTTTACTTTGTAGTTAAAATTACTACCTGAACAAAAACCATTTTTGTTTTGAATAGTTTTCTTTTCCTCATTATTTTAGTTTTCAATAAAAGTAGCTCTGCCTTCTAACAGGAAAGGGACTTTATTCCTACACTATTGAGTGATGGTCTAAATCTATCCCACAACAAATTTTTCAACAAATAATTTTTGGCTCCCATCATGGAGCACATTTTTGCTATTTTCTTGTAACTTACATTATGAGATTTTGGTCCATATGACTCTATCATCAAAGCAACAACAACTCTATCAACTTGACCTAGATTTGGAATAGTCTATGCAGTTAAATATTATTTCACATATCAAACAACTTCCCTAAGATTTTGATGAAGTGTTTGTAGCTCATTTTAAAATCATTTTAGTAATCTCAAATTAATAATTATATGATTTATAAATAATAAAAATAATTATTACACATAGGGATGCCTGTAGATCTCATCAAGTAGTTCAAAATTAGTAAACTTCATTAAAGATTATTTCATCTATTCAAAATCATGATCATCAACATGGTTTATATTGGAAAGAAGTTGTAGAGGAAGATTTGGCCTCAAATTTTAATCAAATTACTTGGGAGAATAGAACAATTATTATCCATTTTTAGACTATTACCAGAGAAATAAATAGAGAAGAAGACTGTGCCACCATTTTTCAAAGAACTATAGATTTTTTTCAAGGAAATAAGCAAGAAGACAAAATAGAAGAGTTATTTATATAACCATTCAAAGAAGAGTTGTAGTACGAAATCCATCCAATGAAAATTCATGTATTTCAAGTACCAATACTTTAGCTTAATCTTAATTTATTAAGTGAGACACAAGAAGACATCTCATCAAATTTGAGAGTAATTGCATGGGATAAAATAACTAGCTCAACAAATTTTCAAAAAGTTGTTGAAATATTAGAAGAATAAGATTGTTTTATTTAATCATAAAGATATGAATAAATATATATATTAAAAACACAAAAAATATGCCATCTCAAAGAGTTCTTCAAATTCAACCTACACTTAAATAATAATACTATTTCTCCCAAACTAGTATATAAATTATTTTCTAGAGATAGTAAATCAAAGGGTGAAATTGGTACTTTTTATTAGTTAAAAGAAGTTTATTATTTCAAGTTGAATCTTAAACATAAGAGTAAACTCAATAAATCAATCAATATTCCTATCACTCCTAATAAAGGTAAATAGTCACATGGTGAAATAATAATAATCCAATCCCTTATCTTATCAAGTGTTTTTATCCCATTAATAAGTCTTTCCAACCATGGCTCAACCATGGGGTAATGTGATTGTTTTGTTGGATTTGAGATAGTTGCATGAATTTTTGAAAGGTTCACAAAATATTTTTCCAAAATTCTTATGTGATGGTAAGTAACATCCAGATAAACATATTGTTAATTTATTTGTAGCATGTGGAATTCTTGGCATTGAACTTGAGGATATTTTTATGAGGCTATTCATTGAATATCTATAGAATTAATCAACATATTGGTTTTATCATCTACATTTAGGAGCCATTACTAATTAGAATGATATGAAAACTAAGTTCAAAAATAGATTCAAATTGACAAAAGATGCACATGTATTATTGGCTCAACTCAATCAAATGAAGAAATAATATTATGAACCCATGAGAGATTTATTAGATAAATTCAATAAGTTACTTCATAAAATACCAACTATAGAGATGGATTACAAATATTCTTACATCATACATTAGTCAAGAAAACCAATAAAAATGCATAAAGAACATAAAAATCAAAGCCAACATATTTAGTGGGGCTTATAAATAATAATTAAGAGCAAATGAAGGAAATCACATACATATTACCTTCCCAAGAGCTTCCCATCACATAAATATAGATTAAAGCATGATTTTCCCCTTGATTTGTTGATCAAATCTTCAACAGTGATGAATGCAAAGCTCCTCCATCATCTCAAAAACACTAATTAAACTAGGATCATGATATGAAAATAAATACTATTCCTATCTTGAAGTTATCCTATTGCAAATAAAGTATTATCAAACTACATTCAAATGGCTTTCAGAGACCCACATTATAAGTTTACGTAAATGAAGCTTAAAAAAGTGGGTGAGAGGCCTCTTATTTATAGATTTTCTAAATTGATCATGATCAACCATGACTACACATCTTAAGATCAAGATGTGTGGCGATGAATTAATCCAATTATGTAAATAATATCCATAAATACCTTCATCAATGTTTGGAAGAAAAGGGCATTAAAGAGGCATGGGAGGGCTTTAGCTTGATATTTATTGCATTTATGGCTTATAGATGCCACCCTATAAATGACCTTATTTGATGATGTAGATAATAGGAATCAATTTCTAATAAATAAATATTCAATAACTTCTATGGAATTCTTACTTAAACTCATAATTTGGTTTAAATTGTCTAGGTAAGATTAATCAAATTTTATGCAATTCTTTGGAAATTATTACACTCAATTAATCAAACTAGTCATAATTTCATATTACTAGGTCATATTTTGATTGGAGAGGAATTAGAAGGTGATGTTAGTTGTGTACAAATTGATATCATATTTAAGATTTTTTTGACACAAAATAACACATGCACATGTCATGTAGTTCTGAATTTGAGAAAAGAGCAATCCAAAGTACTAAAATGCATTTTCATCATTTTGACGTGAAATGATTTGAGAAAAGTTAATATTCACATAAAATTCATTACCCCATTTAGGGATACATTATCCTAAATTGGGACTTGTATATGACAAGATCAAACCATAAATTGTGTTTAAGTGATTTTGGCTTAATTTATGCATTTTTACAAATTTCAAGTAAGACTGATAATTTCAACACAATAGTGTTAGGAATTGGATGTCTACATTTTGCCTCTATTTTAGAAGGTGTAGTGAGACATTTAAGTGAAGTAATGCATTTTAAAATAAAATATTTATCAAGAATAAATTAGAAGTAAATGACCCATGATGCCCCCTCAATAGGACTTATAGGGATGAAAGAGGAGGATGGACTCTCAAAAAGCAAATGAAAGTGAGATTAACCCATGAAACATATCAAATATAGATGAACTAATGCTTGCATGCATTAATTCCATAAGTGATCAAAATATAATTAAAATATAATGGGCCCCAAGTATAGGGGTGAATGGGAAGGATACAATCCAAAAATATAAGTGACACACTTTGAACACACCCAAAGCTAGGGTGTAAACTGTGCACTTACAGAATGATCAATATCGAGACAAGTTGCACACTAAAATATTTCCAGAATGAGGGCAAAATTCCACAAATATTAAAATTAGAATAAGAAGAGAATCATGTTTTCAAAGATAGAATAAATAATAATGTACTCTATTAAATTGGATTTGATCGGTTGATAAAACAATTTTTCCCCAATAGGGCTGATTTTGATCACTAATAATTAATGGTTTTCCCTTGTAAGGATGATTTAGATTTTTGACTAGTTCAAATTTTGTTCCCTTGTAAGGTAAATTGGAAAGTAATAGATCTAGGATTTAATATATTATAGATTAAATATGAGTGGGTACAAAATTAGAGGTGATGGTTTAATGACTAAAAAAGCCACAAGAAATTAGGCATATGAGGATGCACAAAGTGATGAAAGAGATGAAAATAATAATGAAGGGTGTTCGAGCTAACCCAAGATATGTCATGTATTTAAGCACTGCATACATAGTCTAAATGGAACTCAATCCAATTTAGTTCACCCAAAAGTAGAATAATATGGAATGAGGAATGAATAAAATTAACCACCATTTGATTATACTCATAATGTATGCCAAGAGATGCACATCTTGCATAGAGTCAAGTGTGAGATAAGACATTGGTACCTAGTTTCCTTGGTGTACTTCAGAGTTGATCATCATAGATATATTGAAATTGAGACTTGATCCAAAGCACATAGTTCTTGCTATAGAAAAATGAAATTATGCATCATAAGTATGAGTAACTTATAATGACCTTACATTTCAATTACACTAAGTTGGTTCAAATGTGAATATTTATAACTAAGGATAATGATAAGAAGTATCAATACTAGAGTTATAACCATTTATATTTAAATAAATAAAAATAAAACATAAATGAACCTAACTCAAAATCAAGATGTACAATCAAGATTTAATAAGGAATAAGAATGTTTAAAATCAAAGAAAGAACAACTTGATAAACAACATGAACACAAGATATGAATATTCAAGTTCCATATGACTATCAAGATGTTCTTGAAAAAAATAACAAGACCAAACATCAAAACAAAAGACTAAGAAGAAACCAGAAGAAAATAAAGGAAGAGAAAAAAATAAAATGAGAAACAAGTAAGGACAACAAAACACCAATAAAAAATAAAGAAACACACAAATAAAAATAATATTAGTGCAATTTGAAAATAATTATTCAAGTATATGTAGTGAATGAATTACTTTATAAAATAGTGTAACAAGAATAAGGACATAAAGTTGACCCTAAGTGATAAAGAAACAACACATAATAAAAAAGGGGGAAAAAGAAGAAAAAAGGGGGATAGTTGAGCTGAATCTAGATGTGTAAGACAAGTGGATGTTACCTACATAGTTCCATGGACATAAGGTCCAACATGAACTTTGAGCCAAAGTTTTTTTTCCCAAGAAGTGTGATAGAATAAAAGTGATGAAAAGAGACCATTACTAATGTAGAAGGAAAGGAAAAAATAAGAATGGTCTTGTAAAATGGAAAACCAGTGTGAAAAATGAGAATAGTCTTAAAAAATGGCAAGAACGTGAGATAATTACTTGAAAAATGACAAGAGAATGGAGATCAAAATATATAAAAATGTGAGACAATGTTTTTTAGTTATTTTGGGGATCATTTTCTAATGTTTTTTCATTTTTGGGATAAAAATATGTACAAAATGTCTAGGGGAACCAACTAATCAAGGAGATGCTCATCTAAGAGTAAAATTTCCAATAATAGCTATAGTCTGTTATAATGGCACATGTTATAATCCACACTTATAATATCATAAAATAATACAAAATATAATGTAGATCAACACAACACAATAGACATAGGTGGACCAAGATGTTCAAATAATCAATATATGCAGAAATAGAATACTCTTAAGGTAGGGAAACACCATACAATACTCCTTTAGGAAGGAATAACTCCACAATGTCTCTTCGAGGGGACAACCTCCAATATCCTCTTACAATAGAAGATTAAATGCTTACTTGATACCTTTACAATGATAATCATATCCTTTATATAGCTCTATCCAACTAAAAATGGATGGATAACCTCCTAATCTCAATGTAGGCTGACCATTAGCCCATACACTAATTCTACAAGTTACTCCATTATCCTAATATATTAGACCCTTATAATTAACTAAAGGTCATGCATGCCACATGTTGACATCTCCATCAACCCATATACATTAATATATCATATCCCTAGATACATAGCATTAATTCCCTCCTTGACATGTTTCATCCTTGAAACATAGGAAGAAACCAAATAGTAAGTGTACTTAAAATCATTGCATACTTATCTCTAGTCTCGATCATCTAGCCATCCATATGTGGTCCTAGCAGGTGATAGCTCTCCAAAGATGTTTCTAAATTTCATTTTGCTCCTTTGATTCCATTCATGATCATAATTGTACTATTTTAGTGTCCATTCATACTTATTCCTCTTGTGATTCCATGTACCATATTTCACTGCACTACTTTGATTCCATCCATGACCATAATAGGTATTATTTGGCTTCCATGCATAGCCATAGTTATTATAATGGTGATTTATTATATATCCAAAGTGATTATTATTATTATGACACTCCCTCACATGGCTCCATGATTTTTTTCTCTCATGATGATGTGGGTGTCTATATAACTCCCATTTTTCTAATACTTTGACCTTATCAACCTTTTATTATACCTCTTCCACCTTTTGCTTTAGTGGTTCCTTTGTCTCTTGAGTAAATGAAATTTTTTGATTGGATTTTATTATTTCATCATCTATGTCTTCATATGAATCTTTTCACATGCTCTTCATCACCTATTTAAATCTCATCCTCATGATCTACCTTGACTATTATTAGTGCCTTTCCCACTATGATATCCTATAAAGTGACCTTATTTTTCCTATACCGAAACTTCATCAACTTCTTCTGAACATTAATATTGATTGATCCCAAAGTATCTAACCAGGGATATCCAGGAACCAAATCCACATCATCGATATCCAAAGCATAAAAATCTAAATGTAAAATATATTTTTCCATAATGAATTTCAAATCTTCAAGCAATTGAATATTCTTACCATCTACTTGAAACTTGATATTCTTTACTTGAACATGTAGATGCTTGCCACATTCATATTGATTAAGTTATATTTCCTGGTAGAGTTTATAGACACAACAACCTTCTTCTTTGGAATGCATCCATGAAATTGAAAAATTGACTTGTATATTTTTAGAGCCAATTATTTGAACCCTTATCATCCAATTCTTCTTCTTATTTTTCTTCTTCATTTACATGTCCTTCCTCATTATTAATTTTTGTCTTCCTCTAATTTTTCTTCTTCAACATCTTCATTCTCTTCTTCATTACCTTCATTATTTTATTCCTCTTCTTCATCCTATTTTTATTTTATATCATATTGATCTAGGAAGACTTGTTCCATTTTTTCCCATGAAGAATACTTTTGTACAAATCTCAACTGATTAAACCAATGTTTTGCAGGCCCAGACAAAGAAAGAGATAATTATGTTTGCCACAAAATTGTTTAAGTATAATTATCCTTAAAAATGAGCCACCATTCTTTATCATCAATATCATCCTCCCTTTAAAATACTTGCACCTTCATGATCTATAAAAAAAACTAGGGTTCATGGAACCCTAAAATGTCAATAAATCATTTAAAACTAATAAAAAAAATCCCAAATTATGATTGTAGATTCTACTTATGATAGTTGAACTTCAGTAAAAAATTTGTAAAAAAATTCCAAAAATTTTAGTCTATAGAGTGAATATATTAGAAACCCTAAAATTTCAACAACTCACTCCAAACATATCAAAATATTTTGAAATGTTGTCTATATAATTTCTATATTATGATACAACATCAATAAAAATTTCACCAAAAAATTCCTTATATTTAGTAAGACATGATGAAATGAGTTAAAAACCTAAAATATGAATAACCCCCTCAAAATTAATAAAAAAGGCTCTATGTTTTTATGAGACCTCCTTAAAATATTCTTCATATACATTAAAAAAATTGTGTAAAAATTCACAACCTATTGAAAGATATATATGATTCTAAAAAACTAGGGTTTCACACAACAAAAATTACCCAAATCAAAGCTCTGATACCACTTGTTATGATCCACACTTATAATATCCAAAAATAATATATAATATATTGTATATAAACTCAACACAATTGATATAGGTGGACCATGATGTTCAAATAATCAATTATGTAGAATACCCTTAAGGCAAGGCAATACCATACAATACTCCTTTAGAAGGAATAACTCCACAATGTCTCTTCGAGGGGACAAACTCCAATATCCTCTTAAAATAGAAGACTCAATTCTTACTTGATAACTTTAAAATGATAATCATATCCTTTATATATACCTCTATCTAACTAACAATGGATGGGTAATCTCCTAATCCCAATTTAGGCAGATCATTACCCAATACATTAATTCCACAAGATACTCCACAATCCTAATATATTGGACCCATATAACCAAATAAAGGGGATGTGTGCCACATGTTTACATATACATAAACCTATATACATTAATATATCATATCCCTAGATACATAACAAGACATTCTCATAAATTAGTGAGAGTGAGGTCTTGTTAAGGTAATAATGCCTACCAAATAACAAAAAATTAATAGAATAGTATGCAACATGAGATAAAATTTGAATAGACATACAATAAGTAGAGATTTTGAGCTTAAAATTCCTCTATGTTCACTTATCTATAATTAAAATGTGTAAAATATTGTCCCTTCTAATCTAGTTTATAGAACTAGAGTTACAAGTGTTTGGAATGCCTGTGAGTCATAATCAGGATCATAATTGATCAAGGGATAAAAGATGCCCAAATTATGATGGCCCAAGACATGAAAATAATTTGGTTCTTAAATATAATGGTGTCAAATTAATATGGTCCAAAATAGAATGGTCTAGGGTGGGGTAAAAATGTTTTTAGATTTCCAATGGTACAAATCTTTCATTGTCCAGAGTCATGAAAATTATATGGTTCTCAAAAGAATGGTCCAGGATAGGTCAAACAAAATGAATATTGTCCATCATGGGATGGTCCAAGATATAATGGTAGAATAAAATAACTTCAAAATAAGTTATCCAAAATCAAGGGTTCTTGTAGATAATGGTTTAAGGTTGTCAAGTGTAGAATCTCTTAAGATGCACAACGTTTATAGGATTTAAAAATTCTTCACCATTTGGAGTAGCCAGTCGATATGTAACTAATCCATAGTTTATCATAGTTTGGAATTTTATTTTTTTGTGTGTTAAACATGTGTGTTTTTTTTCTTATCTTTTAAGACCAAATCCTCAATCTCAAACTCCCCAAGGAGAATGTACTTATTATAGTTTCTCCGTAATCTATTCTAATAGGCTTACAAGTTTTCTAGGGTAACCAAATGCTTACCATCAAGAAGTTCTAGCTATTGCAACCTTAAGACTCTATATTATTTTTCATATTCAATACGTTCTAAAGATACTCATAATGAAATAATCTTGATCTCAATTAGGATAATAGATTTTATGCCATAAACAAGGGAGTATGGAGTGGTTCCTATAGGGGTTCAGTGACTAGTTTGATAAGACCAAAGGGAAGGAAAGATTTGTAAATGCTAATTATGGCCAATGTCATTGAGAATATATTTTAATATGGATGAAATGGTCTTGTTTTACACCTCAACTTACTTGTTACCTTGTGGGTTATATGGCATTGATTTATTGTGCTTTACTTTGAATTTTACACAAAGGTATTTAATGTTTATATTTACAAAGGATCCATCATTATCAGATATAATATGTGTTAAGATGTTATACAAACAAGTGATATGGTATTGAATGAATTTGGATATCTACTATCAGTGACATAAGTGAGAGGAATGGCCTTAATCCACTTAGTAAAATACTTGATACTAGTAAAAATGTGTTTATGTGCATCTAAAGATGTTGGTTTGATTTTCACAATGAGATTGAGGCCCCAAGTAGAAAATGGCCATGGTGTTATGATTGGGTGTAATCGTAAGGAAGGTGCATGTATCAAATTTTCATTTTGCTGATAAGGAACACACTTACTCACATAATTTCAAGATTTTGTCTCCATTTTTGGCCAATAATAACCTATTTTGAGGATCTTTTTAGCTAAGACTACACCGTTGGTGAGGGCCCCACACATTCCTTCATGAACCTCCTTCAACACTAGATTTGATTATCCTAAGGATAAATAATGAAGTAGCATTTCATCATATCCTTTGCAATAAATCATGTTTTGAAGGAGGGTATAATGGGCTAGATAGTGAAGGAATAGTTTTTGTCATTTGTTGGATGAGTCGGGTGGAAAAACATGATCATAGAAAAATTTATAAAAAACTTGGAACCAAGGAAGATTAGGTGGGTGATTGGAACCAACAATGGTGCACACCCTTTGTAAATCTAGAATAATATGTGTAAGATAAAGAAGGTTTTCAATAAGAAACTAATACTATTTATCACTACTTTTAATCTATATCATAGACCCAATTATTGCCATTGCATCGGTAGATCTGTTGTTGGCCCTTGGTATTTATTTAAAATGCTAAGATTTAAAATGAACATTGAGATCATATATAGTCTATTTGTAGGGTACAAGATTGTCATCTCTAATTTTATACTAATCAATGGTTTGATTGATAATCAATTGAGAATCACTATAGACCATTAAATGTTGAATATACCATTGTATGACATGATGAAGTTATATGATAAGTGCCTCATACTTGGCCATATTATTGGTGCAACAAAAATTGAAGTGAAAAACTTTGGATATCAGATCCCCTTGTAGTGAAATAAAAAATATGATGAATCTAGATCCTTAATAAGTGAAGGAACCATCAAAATATAGCTTTAATTATTCAAGTTCATGCCGTACTTCTAGTATCATAATAGAATCATTTAAAAATTCAAATTTGAGTGGTTGAGTGTCTATAATAGGGGCTTCTAAAATTTGATCAATAATAACCTACCCCTTGATAGATATCTTATTCTAATACTCAACATCAAATTATTTTAAGAGGATGACCCATTTATCCATACATCCTTTAAGAGCTGCTTTGGATAATAAAAATTTGAGAGGATCCACCTTAGTAATGACAATTGTTTTATTATTCATCATATAATGTCACAAATTTTTGGAAGTGAAGACCATAGATAAACATTCCTTCTCAATAGGAGTATTCATAATCCACTATTGTGCATCTCAAATAATAAATTACATGTTCTTTACCTTGATCATCATGTTGGGCCAAAATTTCCCCCAATGTAAGCTCAGGTATTGATATGTAAAGAAACAGTGGTTGTCCATGTGTTGGTGGTCTCAAAATTGGTCGTTTGGCCAAATATGTCTTGATATTTGCAAATGCTAATTGATGGTCTTCATCCCATTGAAACATGACTCCTTTCTTCAATAAATGTGTAAATGGGTGGCATTTTTTTTCCAATTGAGAAATGAACCTACGTATAGACAGGATCTTTCCTTATAGGCTTCAAAGCTATTTAATATTTGAAGGTAGAGGAATTTTAACAATAGAATTGACCTTAGTAGGTTCAACTTTGATTCCTCTTTATGATACAATAAAACCTAGCAATTTTCCTGAAGTGAAACGCAAGACACACTTCTTAGGATTCAGGTGGACCTTATAGTCATGAAGCTTCTCAAAGATTCTTCATAGAACATCATGATGTCTAGCACATGTTTTTTATTAATTAAGGATATCACCAACATATTATTCAACAATATCCTACATCATGTCATGGAAAATGAAAGTCATGGCACACTAATATGTAGCTCTGACATTCTTTAATCTAAATAGAATGACTTCATAAAAAAATGTTCCCCATCGAGTGGTGAACATAGCCTTGTGTTGATCTTATTGGGATATCTTGATCTGATTGTATCTAAAAAATCCATCCATGAGGGACAAAATCTTTGATAATCATGTCAATGTTGGGCAAAGGAAAATCATCTTTTTAGCATGCTTTATTAATATCTCTGAAGTTTATACAAAGACACATGCCCTATGTATTTTTAATAATTGGAACTATATTTGATATCCAATCAGAATATCCTAGTGATCTAATGAAACCTACTCCTAATAATTTCTCTAGTTTATCTCTTACCAATAGAGCAATGAGTGGATGCATCTTTCTCATTTTTTATTTAATTGGTTTATAATTTGGATGAATAATAAGGTGATGCACTACCAAGTGAGGGTCTAAGACTGACATGTCTGGGTATGCCCATGCAAAAATATCAATGAAATCTATTAGAATGGATATAATATGTTCACATGTTTCTTCATTACGGTAAACTCTAAGATAAACAATTTTAGGGTCATCTTATGTTCCCATATTCTCTTTAATAGTGTTTTCCTTGAGGAGTGTAGAACCATATTCTAGAATTATAGGTGAGGTGTGATTAGGATCGTCTTATCCTACTATTATTTCTTGTTATTATTCATAGAGCTCTGGATAATGTGACAAATTTGAATCTACCATCTCAAGTAATGACCAAGTAACAAAAATCTTTATAAACTCAAGAGCAAGACACTCAATTTTTTATTTATTTTTCTAAAGAGATGATTGTACTGGATATAGAGCTAAGACTTGATGGACCTTGACCATCCTTTGGGGATGAGGAAACATTCACATCCAAGAGCACCTAAAATAAGTTTTCACTCGAGGGATTATCTTTTTCTTAAATTTTTTACTGATCAACAAGTGCCTCAATGAGGTTTTCACATGAAGATGTTGATGTTTTATCTTGTTCATGACCAGTAAAATTTTCTTTATCTTCAAATTAGGCAAAAGGATATAATGAAAAATAAAATCCTTTTTTATGATTTCCAATGGGTAATCTATCTCTACTTCCCATATACTTTGCAATTGATTCTTGATTATGAAACTCATCAAGATGTATGACTGAATTTTGTTGGTGCCAATCAATAGTTCAAGATGATAAAGGCATAAGTGAAAATGGGGTGTTATGGTCATAATGGCATTTTTATCAAATAATTATGAGTTAGTAATATTTTAAAAAAGGCTATAATGTGATTCTACATCATTACCACGAGTCTCATCACTAGTCTATTCAGAAGAATCACTATTGAAAATAATGAGGTCACCCCAAGTAAGTATAATTCCAAGACCATGATTCAAATTAAGTAATCCAATTGATAAAGGTTCCAAGATTCCTTTCACTCATGGGCCAATATCTCTTCTTTTATAATCAAAATTATCCATGATCTAATTAGGGAATAGATATTTTTGATTCTAAAAATAATCAACAATGCATTAAGAATATAACCAATATCCTTCAATGAAAATACCATTTTTTTGAAGTAGTAGGTATAAATACCATAAGTGGTTTTATTTGTTCTTTCTTCTATTACCAAATCAATTTATTTCTTTTAGGTATTTTGGAATGTTTTGGTTTACCATATGTTTTAGGAGACTTTGGAAACTTATCAACATGGAATGGATCATTAAGATGGTACATGGAAATACCCACATCTTCTATAACAACCTATTTTACAAGAGCTATGAGAAATGGATTAATCAAAGTGGAAGAAAGGTCAGCAAAGTTAATATAATTATATGTTGGTGGATGTGAAACTATTTGCTTGTTCTTATTTGTAATAAATTCAAAACATAGATAATATTTATAATTATGATACTCAACCTCTATGTGTTTTCAATACTAATAAATTTGTAGATCAGCAAGAATAGTAACTTCCATCCCATCATGGGGAAACTTAATTCATTGATGTAAGGTGCATCAAGTGGCTTGTACTTCATGGATCTAAAGACAACCAAGAATTATGTTTTAAATCAACTCAATATTCACAATGTGTAACAATGTATGATGGGAAATAGATCCAATAATGATTAATAAATAAATGGTACCAAAACACTCCCTCTTAACATTATCATAAACCTTTATGGTGATCATCTCTAGTTGAATGTCCTTCATAGTGTATCCTAATCTCTATAAAATCTTAAGGGATAATAAGATCATCCCCAGACCATTGTCTATAATAACCCACTTGATCTTATGGTTTTCAATGATCACCTCAATATACAATGGGTTGTTATTACTGGGACCAAAAGTGGGCATATATTTTTGATCAAACATGATCTATCGAAATGAAGATAAATATCCCACTAATGTTTAGAAATATTTAGGATTAATATCATCAGGAACAATGAATTGTTGAAAAAGGTCATTTAAAATAGTTCTATGGACTTTAGATGTATGCAAGAGGTCCAAATGGAAATTTATGTAGGTGTTTTACTCAGTTGGTCTGATAGACTATAAGTCTTCTAACATTAGGATGAGATGGCTTAACCTTGATTGGCATAATATTAGGATTTGGATCTAAAGGCACAATGTTTATATTGGTTTTAATATTGAAAAAATAGGGTGAAGAGCCCTGAAGGGTAAATCATGAGAATCTAATTGCAACTATGCAACCTATAGGTGGTAAGGAGTCATTATAATTAGAAGATGAAGGTGAAAGGCCTTTGAGGATGACTCACGGGTATCTAGTTTCATTGGAGAAATTTTTAGTCGATGAGGAGCTATTATAATTAAAGGAATGATGGGGTCTAAAAAGAGTAACCCATTCAAATGGAGGAAAAATAGAATTACATGAAATCAATGTGGTATTATTAGAGGGAGAGGGTGATGACCCTATAACAATGGTTTTGGGTGTCATCATCCCCTTCATTTAATCAACTTTCTGTTGATGTCATATTTAACTAGGGTTGTGTCTAAAGCTATATGCAACAAGATGAATCATAGAGATTTAGTAATTAAATGGAGGTATTTGTATTTTTGTTTTTTTGGGGAGTTTTTAATGTATTAAGTATTTCTTGGCTAAAACCTTATTTGAATCAAACTATGCAAACCTGCTAGAAATAAACACATGTGTTGCAGAAATGAAATAGATTGCTGGAAATAAACACAAGTTGTAGAAATGAAATAGATTGTTGGAAATAAACAAACGTTGTAGAAATGAATATTTAATCTAAAATGCTTGTAGGAACAAATTTACAGCAAATCTTAACTTTAAATAATTGGAAGCATTTATAAATTTAATAGAGTTACCTATTTACTTTTGTGAATATAAATATAAATATCGACAAAAATTAAGATCTTGGTTCTTTGGAGGAGTGGGCCCTTGTTCCGCCTAGAACAAGATTTGAAAAATTTAATTTTCTTTCAAAATAGAAATGGCTATTTCATTGATTAAATGTTTTGTATTACAAATGTAATAATCTATTCTATTCTTCAATAATTTTCTCTATCTTCTGTTCTATATCTATCTCCCCTCTTTTACTAAATTCACAGGTCTATATATATAGATGCTTTGATGGCTATAATTGTTTCATAGATATGATGAAACTGAAGAATACCTAGAATAGATACTAAATCAAGATGTGGCTGGATGTCTAGCTATGTGATAAATATCTTGATTCTGCAAGTTCAAAAACTTAGGAATCTATTCCTGATTTAATGGGATCATTGATCTAACAAATCACTGGCTGTTTGGAATAGATCCTCATCAGTTCCATATCTAGCTACAAAAGTTTTAGAGCTTATCTATAAGAGTACCAGAACTAAATATAGAGTTTCAGAGTTAAGTCCAAAAGTACGATGACTTGAAATAGTATGGTGGAGTTCCATAACTAACTGTGATGGTTCTGGAATAGATTTTGTAGGTTTCAGAACTAACTGTGATGATTCTAGAACAAATTTTGTAGGTTCTAGAACTAATCTAAATTGAGTCCAATATTTCCAAAAATATGCAATCTACTTCATATTTGTTCTTTAGCCTGATGATGACCTATTTTATTGCAAAACTAGAAGTTTCCAACACACTTGTTAGGAATTACAGGTCTTTTAAAATGTTAGAATCACAATCAACAAAATATGGATAATCACATCCTAACTCATCTCAAATCAAAATAAAAGTTACAAAATGAAATAAAAATTAATATAAAGGGAGAGTAAGATGAGGTCATTTATTATACATTTATTGGGCATATCTTGGCCTCATCACTTCCCCCATACTTACAAGTTTGTATGTCCCTTCACAAACTTCACTCTTTAAATTCAGGATTGTATATCTTGCATTCCATTTGATTTCTTAGATCAAATGGTTGGAACTGAATATCCAAATGATTCGACTCAAAAGTACTATACCCTACTCTTGCTTCTACTTTTCTTTTCCATTCCTCAAATTGAGTGGGATGTTGAGGTTCTCTATTTTGCCAAGGAGATATGGGGGTGAGAAGTAGAGGTGGCCTTATCCACATTCCTATCCATATGCTCAGGGGAGTTTCATTGATCTGAGGAATTATTGTGAATAAAGCTTTTGCCCTTTCTAAACTCCAGATCAAATTTGAAGGGGATATTACTTCCCTTCTTTTCAATGCCACCAAGAGAAATTCCCATCTTTTTAAACATGCACCATAGATATTATCAAAATTTGCCCTTTCATAAGAGGTGAAGACATCCATGCTTTGTTGTAAACTTAAAAGATAAGGTCCCTTGAATTTATCATTGAATGCATGGGATTGGAAATATGTAGCAAAGGTGGGTGGATTACCATAATGAATTCTCATACAGAGACTGAATAAACTAGCCTTTGACAAATGCTCTGACTCCCTTTCTTTCCATGCAATCTGATTTTGAAGAATAGAGACAAATGCATTAAGCTAGATTTCTCCTACATACCAATTGATCATAAAACCTATATTTCTTTCTAGCATAAAATTACAGAGGTAGAATTCACAAATAAGGTTTTTCTATTTTGTATTAGCTAAGGAGTAGGTGGCTGAGAAATCAACTTCATCTTTTATTTCATGTGGAAGGCCACATGATATCCTTTCCAACTACCAACGAATGAATTGTTCTTGTAAAAACATGCTATAAATAGGAGAAGGTCTTCTGCATGCAAACAACTTCTCACTCATCATACAAACTATTTGTATTTTCACAAGACATTTATACTTATCATTTTCCTCCTTTTAAAATTTGTCTTCCCATTCCTTCCGTGCTTTCTCTTCTTCCACCAGTTTGCCTTTCAAGTCTGTATTGGATGCTTTGATTTTACTGAGTTCTCTATATGTGTCATCCCATAACTGATTGAGTGGTAGATAAGTCAATTTAGTCTATGCAGAGACTGTTGACACTGAGGTCTATCTTGTACATTTTTCTTCATTCTCCATTAGTTTCCCTTTAATTTCTACTAATTCCTCATTCTTGGCTGTGAACTGGTTTATTAATTCTACAATGAGCATTTCCTTCTGTTTTAACTTGAGTTTGAGGAAGTTCAAGTCCTCATCCTTTTCCTTGATAATGAGTTCTACTCTAGACAAAAATAGAGCCTATTTAATCTGTTGGTTTTGTTCTTTTTCTGAAAGTTCTTAAGGAGTTAAGCATTCCTCTTCCACCATAGGGGATTTCCCTTTCCTTCTCCAAGATGCCTATTCATCTTATACATGTGATGGTGCTGCAGTCTCACCCATTTCTTGGAAAACTAGTTCCTCAAATCTTTCATTCTCTTTTTCTTTTCCTTGGTCTAGGAGGAGTCATGGCCATGCTACCTAAAATATCAGCAACTTCAGTTTATAGCCTTTCTTATTCTTCTAGCTCCTCTAAACTTTCTTTAGACTTTTTATGATGTTTTCTTTCTTGAGGAGCCTCAAAATGTGTAGACATAGGTCTACTCTTAGAACTTCTTCTAGTTTTCACCTTTTTCTTAGGCCTAGGTGAACTGTCATTGTCAGAAATAGGTATCAGTTCTTCTATAGCTTTAGTAGAAGAAGAAATGGCTTGAGAAGCTACAGTAGGGTCTGTAATTTTAACTTTTCTTCTAAATTTTATTATTTTTGGTATTTCCTCTTCCCCTAATCTTTTATTTTCCTCAATAATGGTATCAATTTTCAAATGAACTGAAGGAGCAGGAGGAGTTGCTATTGTTCTTCTAGGAATACCAAGGTTTTATCCAAACTTGCCAAGAAATTGGTCCCACATTTCTTACCCATTTTTATTGGAAAGGAAATGGTGTTGGTATACTAAATGCACTAACCCATGATGCATAATTGTTCCTACACCCTAAGAATACGTCTAGGCCATGGTATGGATGGAGTCAAAAAGAAACCCTGGAAGGTTTACTATATACTCTGGTTTCTCAGCTCCATATCTAAGGTGTATAAGGATTTTTAGGACTTCTTTTCCTACTATCCCAAATTATCCATCACAGGTTAAATATTTAACTATCCAAAATGCTACTCTGTCAAAGTGTTTGGGTAAGCTGGCCCTCTTAACTCCTTTGATTATTTTCTTTGTATTATAAATATATTGGGGTTCAGTTTCCCCTTCTTTTAATAGGGTTTTAACTAGGTCTTTCAATGTCCCTTTGATAGGGTTTGGGACATGTATTATTAGTATTCCAGACATCTCACTTATGATATTCATAGAAAAAGGAATGAAAACCTTCCTAATCTTTGTCCTTGTTTGCTCTAAATTGATAATAAATTCTCTTACCAATTCATCATTATATTTGGGAAATTTCCTCAAAAACTCCAGCCATCCTGCCTATTGAAAGATATTTTCTACTTCTACATCTATAAGGAGTTAGGTATCATTGTCTGGTTCAGATTTATTTTTGATTCCCATGATCATTGTTCTTTGAATCTTTCATAGGTTAGCTAAAAATTGCTTCTCATATCAGTGGAACTGATGATTTTGGCTACAGAACTAGTGGATTTAGTTATTGATTTGGCAAATTTGGTTGTAGAATTACTGTACTCAGCTACAAAACTTCTCAATTTTGGCTACAAACTACTATACTCAACTACAAAACTAGTGGATAATATTGTTTCAATCATAACAATGATTGTTTATGGTTATCCACCATCTCATTCCATCATCAATATCCATCTCATGATTTTACACATCTAACCAGGATGTATAATAGATCATTCATCATACTAATCTTTCTAAATCAAGTCTAATCACACATGCAAACTGTCCATTCAACCTTTAACAAGTTAAAAACATAATTACCATCCTTGATGATGTAATCTCTCCATCATGTAGACACATCATCCCTAAAAAATGGTTAGAAAATAATTAGAATTCAAAAAAAGTTTTATTTGAATTAGCAATTTATTTGAGAAGATCAACCGTCATCACTTATTTTCAATTGATCTTAGATTTTTTTATTTTTATTTTTTTTGGAAAGAGAATTCCATTTACTGGTTTTCATTCTTCTCCCTTATTCTAGATCTTTTCATATGATTATTTGATCATTTTTTTAAGAACTGGGTTCTTCCATATGATCAAATTCTTTGTTTGCTTCAATCTTCTTCAAGAATTCATCCTTAGTATGAGGCTTCCTATAGATTTTTAGCCTATGTCAATTAACCAAGAGTATTCTTCTATTGCCATCAATGGGAAGTAACTAGATAGAAACATTGTCAAATATCTACTTGATCTGATAAGGCCCCAACCATCTGGTTCTTAATTTACCTTTGAATTATTGGTACTTAGAATCAAACAACAATACCTAGTCTCCTACTTTGAATTGTCTTTCCTTGATATGTGAATCATGCCATTGCTTCCTTTGACCTTGGATTATCTCTATTTGGTGAAGTTCTTCCATTAAAAATTCATCTAATTCATTGAGTTTAAGGATTCACTCCTTTTGAGCTACATCCAATTCTATTCCCACCTTAGCTACTGTCCTCAATGTCTATAGTTCAAACTCAATAGGTAATAAGGGATTTTTCCCATAGACTAACTCATATGGTGAAAACTCTGTTGTGGTTTTCCAAGTTGTATTATAAGCCTAGATGACTTTAGGTAGTCTTTTTACCCAATCTCTTCTTTGAGCTTCAACTATTTTAGAGAGGATGTTTTCTAATTTTCTATTTATTACTTCAACTTGTCCATTTGCTTGCAGGTGATAGGGAGATGACTTCCTATGATTGATCTGATAATACATTGTGAGGGCCTAGATCATATTGGACATAAATTGTGGTCCCTAGTCTGAAAATAAGCTTCTTGGTGCTCCAAACTTTACCATAATTTTTTGCCAAAGGAAATCAGCAACTGCTTCTTTAATGGCATTTGTTAAAGCCTGCACTTCTACCCATTTTGTTACATAATCAGTACCCATAAGAATGTGATTTTTTCCTTGTGAAGGAGGATTAAAAGGTCCAAAAAAATCCTATCCCCATATCTCAAATGGTTCAATCACTACTTGTGGTTGCAGAGGCATTTCATTGGTAATGGTTGGCTGTCCCATCCTTTGATAAGGATCACACTCCCTGATATATCTCTTCACATTTTTGTACAGAGATGGCTAATAGTAACCAATGACAAGTATCTTGTAAGCTATTGTTTTCAATACATAGTGTCCTCTACTTGGTTCATCAGGGCATGCCCAGAGGATGTCAAAAATTTCATCTTATCTTACATACCTGCGTAAAACCAAATCAGGACCACATTTAAATAACATTCCATTTAACCATTTAAACTGTGCACTGGTTTTGATTAATATTTTTATTTTTTTTTTAGTGAAAAGAGGAAACTTCCCTATTGCAAGATAATTTTCCATGTCAGCAAACCATGGTGTGTTAGCTACAATAACAAACAATTGTTCATCTGGAAAGTTATCTTTGACTAGATCCTACTCCCCTGTACTGGTCAATCTTGACAAGAAATCAGCCACCACATTAGATTTGCTTAGATTGTCTACAATGGTAATATCAAATTCTTTTAGAAGTAATGACCATCTAATTATTCTACCTCTAACCACTAGTTTGTTCATTAAATATTTAATTACTGAGTGATCTGTATGTACAAATATTTTGTACCCTGTAATGTAATATTTAAATTTATTGATTGCATAGATCACAACCAGAATTTTTTTTTTTAGTGTTAGTGTAATTTCTTTCAGTGGGAGTAAGATTTTTACTGAGATAGTAAATAGCATACATCCTTCCTTCTTCATCTCTCTGTCCCAAAACTGCACCAATTAAGGTATTTGAGGCATCAGTTTGGATGTGAAAAGGTTTCTCCCAATTAGGTCCTTGCAATATTGGAGTAGTTACTAATTTCTCTTTAATTTCTCCAAAAACATGTTGACACTGTTCATCCTAAATAAATTCAGAGTCCTTGGTAAGCAATTTAAACATGGGGGCAGTAATTTTACTAAAATTCTTGATAAAACACCTATAGTATCCAGCATGTCCTAAGAATGATTTGATATCTGTGGGAGTTTGAGGAATAGGGAAGTCTGAAATAATCCTAATTTTGTTTTGGTCAATCTGAATTCCTCTTTTTGAAATATGGTGCCCTAATATGATCCCTTCATCAACCATCATCAAACATTTCTCATGACTAAGAGACAAGTGATGTTGTTCAAATCTTGTTAATACTTTGTCCAAATTTTTTAAGGCACCATCAAATGTATCTCCATACACAGTAAAGTCATCCATGTATACCTCCACATATTCATTTGTTAGGTCTGCAAAAATTGATAATACAACTCTTTGAAAGGTTGTTGGAGCATTACATAGTCCAAATGGAAATACCCTGTAAGCAAAGGTACCCCATAGACAAGTAAATGTAGTTTTGTCCTGATCCTTAGCAGCAATTATGTTTTGACTGTGTCCACTAAATCCATCCAAGAAGGAAAATTATTGTTTATCTAAAAGGTTGTCTAAGACTTGATCTATGAATGGTAAGGGAAACTAATCTCTTAGGGTGGCTTTATTAAGTTCCCTATAGTCAACACAAATTCTCCATTTTCCATTCCTTTTAGGGACAAATACAAGAGGAGACACCCACTAGCTATCTGAGATACGGTAGATAAAACCTACTTGTAATAGTTTTTCAATTTCTTGTTTGAGTATATCCCTTAATGCTGGATTAATCCTTCTTTGAGGTTGCCTAACTAGTCTAATATTTTTAGTATAAATGTGATGGGTACAGATACTTGGATGAATTCCCTTCACATCTTTGTAGTCCCAAGTAAATGCTTTAGTATGATCCTTTAAAACATCAAACAATTTGACTTCTTCATCATTATTTAACCAGCTATTAATATTCAAAAAATTTCATGGTTGAATCTCAACATGTTTGGTTCGAGGATATGATGAACTGATTTGTTGAAAGGGTTCCATTAAGGTGTTTAGTGGACAGGCATGTGGTAACAATATATGATATGTAGAAACATCTCCAAAAGTTTCTAGAGGCAAAATGCTAGACAAAGGACAATAGGAAGAGTTATGATACTTATCTTATTGTAGGACAAACTCCTCATCACTACTATTTTCCAAAAATTCTTCACCATCTCCTGATATCTATAAATCTAATGCTACAGATCCTTCCTCTCCCCAAGAGAAATTGTGTTCCTCTGGAGTGAAGTTATCTTCACTTACAAAGAATTGGTGTGGTTCCAAAACTAACTGTGATGGTTCTAGAACTAACTATGATGGTTTTAGAACTAACTGTGATGGTTCCAAAACTAACTGTGATGGTTCTAGAACTAATCCTAACTTCTCTAATGGTGATTGACATTCATTTAATGAAGGATTAACCATATCATCTATTTCCCATACATGATCCTATAATGTTATCATAGCCAAAGAAGATAGATTTTTCTCATTAATATCAAGATTATCAATCCATAATTTCACTTGATTATCAATAAAAGGTCGTGCAGATGGATATAACAAAATTTTCTTAGAATTCTTACCATTTGAAATAGTCATATCACCTGACCTACAATCAATTAAGGTAGTAACTGTAGTTAGCCATGGTCTCCTTTAAAAAATGGTATAACCAAGTGTTTTACCTTTTGGATACAATATAAGGAAGTATTCCCATGATTCCACCATTACTGCCACATCTTCAATAACTCATTCTAGTTTTCCTACAGACTGATCTGTCATCTACAATATGGTATTAGTAGGTTGTATGCCTATTAATGGTAATGTTTTCAAAGTGTCCACTGTCATTACATTGATAGCTATGCCAAAATCAATCAAAATGTTATGTATATCCTTATTCCCTATAGAAATAGAAATAATAGGGCTTCTAGGATCTCCATATTTAGGTATTAGGAGTTTTCCTACTAATAAATTAGCAAGTTTCCCATCTACCTGAATAGTCCTGGGGTACTGCTTCTTTCTTCCAGGTTTTTTAAAACGTAACAATTTGATTAACTTATTCAACTCTAGAATATCCTTAATTTCTTGTAACAATGGTATTTCAATATTCAATCTTCTTAGTTCTTGCACCAATTCAGATTCCTTGAGTTCTATGATTTCTTTAAGTCTTTCTAGAAATGGAATCTCAATAGAATTTCTTTCTGGTTCCTTATCTATTTCTTTTTCATCTTCCTTAGGTGTAATTGTGCTAAGGGTTTCAACTTCTTCTATTATCTCATTTATTATAACGTGTGGACTACTAACTATTTTTCTAGATATGGTTTAAATGTTTTTGCAATCCATTGTATTTAAATCAACTAATTTTTCTAGTTATGTTTCGTATACATGAGTTGTTTGTTTGTTTCTTGGGTTTGATATTGGTTATGCTAGCATTTAGGTTTGGACTATGTTTTAAATCTATGGATTTTGTGCTAGAGGTCCCATTATGGCTTGTTGGTTCTGATTTGGATATGTTTTTCCTTCCATATAATTGCTAGGGCTCCATCTAGGTTATGGCCAAGCATAATTATTTCCTTGACTAGCCCAAGGTTGCTGATGTCCTTGAGTATACCAAGATTGACTTGCCCAATCCTAATGATGCCATGTGGGTTGAGGTGCCCAAGGTGGTTATCCCCAACTTTGTGGTACTATTTGAGCTACCCATGGCATCATCCAGGGATTAGGAGTTGGTCTTGGCATAAACTATCCTTAGTTAGGTTGTCTCTGAATAAAATTTAATTATTCTATGGTGGATGATGTATTGGTTTGTTTGAGCTTATTTTTTATGAGTGGAAGAATAAAACAAGCATGAGTATCATGTTATTTATATTCACAGACAAGACATAATTTTATTTTATCCAAAGGACATTCCCTTATTGCATGCTTCTTC
Source organism: Torreya grandis (assembly GCA_037957365.1). Taxonomy (NCBI): domain Eukaryota; kingdom Viridiplantae; phylum Streptophyta; class Pinopsida; order Cupressales; family Taxaceae; genus Torreya; species Torreya grandis. The sequence goes on along the minus strand of JARHVA010005169.1, from coordinate 288,833 downwards.
TTGCATCTAGGACAATACATGGCTAATGGTTCAAGTTGGGCATTTTCTTTAGCTTACAATCCATCTATGGTGGATGTTAATTGAACTAATATGTCTATTTTAAATTTTTCTAATTCATCCTTCAATTTGTTCATATCTGGATTTAAATTTTTAACCATTTTCCCTTTTTTAGGTCCACCCCTTGTTCTTGAATAGTTTCTACAAATTTCTATGATTTCATCCATTCTTAATTGAGCAATGTTTCCTCTGCCAATTAAATCAAGGGTTTCCCTAGATTCATCATCTAGACCTTTGATAAAAATGTTTTTATTTAAATCTTCTTGAAGTAAAAATCCACATCTTTTACTCATAAAGAGGAATCTATCCAAATAACCTTCCATATTTTCATCTTCTTATTTGATTTTGAAAAAGTCTTCCTTTCAATTTCTTCCTCTACAATAATCTTGATATTTGTCTAAGAAGAGAGTTTCCATTTGTTCCCAATTGGTAACAGAACTAGATGTTAATCCCATAAACCACCTCATTGCTGCATCCTTTAGGGTAGATGGAAACAACTTCAATTTTTAATTATCTATCTTATAATCATAAGTCTGACATAGTACTATAAACTCAAATATAAATTGGTCAGGATCCTCAGCTGACATTTCTCTAAATGTGGGCAAGTGTGAAAGTGAAATGTTTTTCATAGTGGTTTCATCATCCTTGATATGAATGGGATAGGTAAAGGTTCTCTTCCAACTTCTCATTCCATCTCTCTAGTATTTGTAATCCCTTCTCCCAATCAATATGGTATGTGGTCTATTTTGGGGATGGTGAAAAGTCAGGAGTAGGGGGTTAACTACTCAATTGAGAATCAAAACCTTCCCTCAATGGATCTTGAGAAATAAATATCCTCCCTAAGGTTTGACATGGTTCTAGTGACTGATCCAAAAATTCCAAAGATGGCAATTTTGCTTCTTGTCTTGTAGGAGATAATGGTGCCTCCAATTCTTGCTCAACATCCTTTCTAAAACTAGAGGATGATGGAATTTCTTATTCAGATATTTTGGGGAGAAATCTATCCTTGGAATCTTGTGGTCTACTCATAAACTAGGGAAAATTTATTTAATTACTAAATGAATGATTGTTGCTCTTGTTGACACCTAATTAGAAAATTCCAAATAGTGTTCCCCAACAACAGTGCCAAAAATGTTGGGTGTCATCATCCCCTTCATTTAATCAACTTTCTATTGATGTCATATTTAACTAGGGCTATGTCTAAAGCTATATGAAACAAGAGGAATCATAGTGATTTAGTAACTGAATGGAGGTATTTGTATTTTTGTTGTTTTGGGGGGTTTTTAATGTTTTATGGATTTCTTGGTTAAAACCTTATTGGAATTAAACTATGTAGACCTAATGAAAATAAACACACTTTGCAAAAATGAAATAGATTACTAGAAATAAACACATGTTACTGAAATGAAATAGATTGCTAAAAATAAACACACGTTGTAGAAATGAAATAGATTGCTGGAAATAAACACATGTTGTAGAAATGAAATAGATTGTTGGAAATAAACACACATTGTAGAAATGAAAATTTAGTCTAAAACGTCTACAGGAATAAATTTACAACAAATCTTAACTTTAAAGAATTGGAAGAATTTATAAATTTTACAAAGTTACCTATTTACTTTTGCAAATAGAAATATAAATACCAATGAAAATGAAGATCCTGGTTCTTTGGAGGAGTGGGCCCTTGCTCCGCCTAGAATAGGATTTGAAAAATTTAATTTACTTTCAAAACATAAATGGCTATTTCATTGATAAAATGTTCTATATTACAAATGTACTAATCTATTGTATTCTTCAATGACTTTATCTATCTTCTATTCTATATCTATCTCCCCTCTTTTACTAAATTCCTAGGTCTATATATATATAGATGCTTTGATGGCTATAATTGTTTCATAGATACGATGGAATTGAATCATACCCAAAATAGATACTAAGTCAAGATGTGGCTGGATGTCTAGCTATGTGATAAATGTCTTGATTTGTTCTTGATTTAATGGGATCATTAATTTGATAGATCACTGGTCATTTGGAATAGATCCTCATTAGTTCCATATCTAGCCACAAAAGTTTTGGAGCTTATCTATAAGAGTAATAGAACTAAATATAGAGTTTTAGAGTGAAGTCTAAAAATGTGATGACTTGAAATGATATGGTGGAGCTATAGAACTAATTGTGATGGTTTTGGAATAGATTCTATAGGTTTTAAAACTAACTGTGATGATTCTGAAATAGATTCTGTAGGTTTTGGAACTAATCTGAATTGAGTCCAATGCATCCAAAAACATGAAATCCACTTCATATTTGTTATTTAGCCTAATGATGACCTATTTTATTGCAAAACTAGAATTTACAACACACTTGTTAGGAATTACAGGTCTTTTAAAATGTTAGAATCATAATCAACAAAAGATGGATAATCACATCCTAACTCATCTCAGATGAAAATAAAAGTTACAAAATGCAATCAAACTTAATAGAAAGAGAGAATAAGATGACATAATTTATTATACATTTATTGGGCATATCCTAGCCTCATCAAATGGGTCCAATACTATGAGGAGTATGGGATGGTTCACCAGATTTAATAGTGACAGTGTTAATATGTTTGGAAAAAATGCATCCCATAATGTTTTTATAGTTTTAAGGCATGTTTTTTTAACCCAAGTTATTAGCATGGGTATTATGATCATGATTATGATTTTAACCTTGATGTTAATTTTGATCCTATTGATGATTCTATCCTTAGTTCTAATTGTTTTTTAGTTGTTGTTGATTATGTTGAGGAAATGGATCTTTATATATTCCCATATCCTTATTAGTGTCCTATGGATAAATTTTAATTTCAACTTCACCACTCTTAATCAAATATTTAATAAGGTGTCACAATTAGACAACCTAAATCCCAAGAGGTTCTATAACATGTTTTGATATACATAGAGCATACATTTTTAAATCATCAAGAACCTCTTGTTCTTTCACAAAGCCAAAGACCAAAACATTCAGTATGCATTGAATAAATCATACAGATGGTGTAGGCCCCACCAGATCCAAATGTGCCATTAGTTTCAACTAATCCACCAACCAATTTACAAAGAGTTCCTACATGAAGGACATTTAAAAGTCAATCTAAAGCCTTTGAAAAGTTAGGAGAGCTTGTTGAGGTAGTATTCCAAAAACTCATAGCAGCTAACCTAATTGTATGGCCTATACCAAGGCCATTTCTTATAGATCAACCAAATCTAGATTGGTTTAAAGAAAATGAATTTTATAACTTCCATCATTTTTTTGTTCATGGTGCTTATCATTTCATCCAATTGTAACACCTTATTGAAAATTACAATTAAGATCAAATAAAGGAAAGCACACATATTACCTTCCCAAGAGCTTTCCATCACATAAATGTGGCTCAAAACAAGATTTTCCCCTTGATTTAGTACTCAAATATTTAAAAATGATGAATGAAAATCCCCTCCATCATATCAAAAACACCAACTAGACTAGGATCATGATATGAAAACCAATGTTATGCCTATCTTGAAGTTTTCCTATTGTAAATAAAGCATTATCAAACTACACTCAAATTGCGTGTAGAGAAAATCTTGCATTAAAAGTTTACATAAATGAAGATTAAAAATGTGGGTGAGACTCCTCCTATTTATATATTTTTCAAATTGATAAGGATCAACCATGACCATACATATTAAGATCAATTTGTGTGTCCATGAATTAATCTAATTATGTAAATAATATCCATAAATATCCTCATCAATATTTGGAAGGAAGGGGCATTAAAGAGGCATGGGAGGCCTTAAGCCTAATATTTATTAAATTTATGAATTATGGATGCCACCACATAAAAATGACTTCATTTGATGATGAAAATAATAGGAATCAATTTACAATAAATAAATATTCAATAACTTCCATGGAATTCTTACTTAAGCTCATTATTTGGTTTAATTTTCCTAAGTAAGATTAATCAAAATTTATGCAATTCTTTGGAAATTATTGCACTCAATTAATAAAAATAGTTAGAATGTCATATTATTGGGTCTTAATCTAACTTGAGAGGAATTAAAAGGCAATGTTATTTACATACATACCAATATTCTATTTAAGATGTTGTTGACATAAAATAACACATGTACGCATCGTGTGCTTCCAAATTTGGAGCAAAGAGTAATCCATAACACTAAAATGAATTTTCATAATTTTAACTCAAAATTATTTTAGAAAAGTTAATAATAACATAAAATACATTTCACCATTTAGGGATCTATTAGCCTAAATTAGTGCTTGTATTCAACAAGATCAAACCATTTAGCACATTTAAGTGATTTTAGCTTAATTTGTATATTTTCACAAATTTTGAGTAAGGTTAAGAATCTCAACATAATAGTATTAGGAATTAGATTCCTACACCAAATAATTATAGGATATCATATCATAATAAAAAATTCTTCTTATAAATTCTCAATTAGCATAAGTAAGTTATCAGTTAAGAAGGGCTAGAGTAGCTAACTTGAATGCATCTTAGACATTATCTATTAATGTCAAAGATGATATGATAATGGTTTGTAAAATTAAAAATGAACCATCAAAAGGTAAGGAAAAAAGGTCATGTCAATATTCTACTAAAAAACTTTGTATTAAATGGTTAATGATATAATAGTTTTGAAAAAATAAGTTTCTCAAAGAACCATCACTGCTCCTTACCAAGATATTCCTAGAATGAATTATGTTCCTTTTCAAGGGAGTCATCCTCAATTACAAGATCCTCAATATAATATTGCATTGTAATCTCATCCTCATACAAATCTAGTAAATGTTGTTTTAGAAAAAAATTGGATATGAATTAATTGAAGAAGAAAATGAATCAAAAAATTTAAATCCTCAAGAGTGTGAAATTGAAGAAACTGGTGGTGACCTTAAAAATTAATTCCAAGAATATGATTCAGATGAAAATTATTATGAGGATAATGTTAGAGACATGAATAGTCAGTCATTTACAGTCTTCGTAATAACTCAAAACTAGAAAAGGGGATAAAATAATGGACCAAAAGAATATATGAAAGTCATTTTTCCATGACGAACATTATCTCCTATTAAGCTGAAGGTAAAAAAACCAATGGATAAAAAATGTGAGTCCTCCATGACTACTACCATTGATTATTAAAATGTTAATATTCCTATAAATAATAATGCTAATTTATCTTAGCCTCTAGATGTTCTTCCTCTTCTAGCCTACCTACCTTTGATATAATTAAAAATCTTAATAAAACTAAAATTTAGATGTCACACGCTAATATAATTAATTAGACAAGTTAATATAATTAATTAAAGGCAAAATTATCAATAAAAATAAGACCAATATAAAAGGAATATTATCCACCCTACCTTCTTCCAATCCAATAAACTCTACGATTGTAGAAACTTCCAAGTCTAATAAGGTTGACCCTTTTTACATTTCCTTATTTGTTAAGGGATGTAAGGTTAGTAAGTTCATCATTGACATAGGATCCTAAAATAATGTAATGCCTAAAAAAAAATTCTCATGTTATTGGATTGACATGTATAAAAAATGTTGGATGTTGTTACTCCATGGAAGATAAACAAGTTCCATTAGTCATCAAAATAAAAGATACACAAGTTAGCCTAGCTTCTTTTCCTCAGATAAGGATTAATATTAACATTATGTTAGTTGATATCCTAGTGTAGTCATTAAAATTAACCATTCATGTCTTATAAGTCTAATTCATGTCAATTTAAACTTAGTATAACATTTGATCCATCTTAGGGGCCCTTTTGATCCACTTTTAATCACATGGTAGTTAAAAATAACACCTAGGCCTATAAAAACCCACATGAGACCCATAATGGTGCAATTCCTTAGAGATTTAGGTTCATATACCATCCAAAAAGTAATTTACATCTCCCTAAGAGGATTAGGGTTGGCCTATACCTATTCTTAAGTCACCCTCCCAAGTCATTTTTATCAAAACACTATATAAATATTGTTCTCACACCCTTACACCCTATGTGGACATTATCTCAATGAAGCACACAAAATTACCATTTCAAATTAAGGGAAATATCCCAATTATTCCAATATAGTATTGATTCAAACCATACATTAAATAATACATCTCTATAATAGGTATCTAGTTCTCAAGTGGCTTGCAAGGCATCCTCTCGTGTTATCACATTTAGGAATTGTAGCATTCACTTGCACTTTTCACCAACACATAGTTTGGGAAAACTACATCAGGTTTGATCCCTTTTCAAGGTATTGGTATATAGGAAACTCAGAGTAAAATAGAGATATAAGAAAAAGTATTGTTCACACTAACTATAAATTTGGGCTAGAGATGGAACAAGTCCTATTTCACAAAACCTAAAAATTGTTCAGAAATTCTAAAGGTCACTATCACTACCTAGTACGACAGTGCATCATAGTATTGTCTAGGAATGTGATAGTGTCTAAAAGGACCATGTTAGTGTCCCAACTCAGTTTTTATTATTGTATCCTATTGTAAATTTTTATAATATCCCTTGTAATAGTTTTTATACTCCCACTTGTCTATCTTAGTCACTTTCTAGCTAAGTACATACTTGTGTGATTCATTGTTATTATTATAATAATGATATTAGGTCAATTTTTGTGCAAATTAGTGGTTGTATTTATTGCATATTTTATATACTAATTTAATATTATATCCCTTTAATAACCTAGGTTTTTTAAATCCATAAATCCCTTAAAATTTAAATCATTTGGTGAATCCAACTGACTTTGAATATTGCTTAACAATCCTAGTTATACCATAGGGTTTTCCTTCTCCATTATTGTGTTCTAAATTCTATTTTTTCCTAATTTTTTCACATCCTAACACATCCATATCAATTAATTTATTGGGTTTTAATTATTTTAACATATCTAAAATTTTATTTATAAACCATATAAAACCTTAGATTCACATACTAGATCCTCATACACTCAAAAAGTAGCCCTTAGGGTATCAAGTAAATTTCTACTTTTTCTCCATACATTGAGTCAAATATTTCAGATATTTTCAAACAATCTATGTTGGATTACATTTTCCCTATTATTTTATTATTTTTCATTTGTTATATTATTTTTTTGATAAGTTTAAAATGACTTCAAGGAAACCTATTTATCCTCACTTAGTTGATAAAATTCTAAAATTTTCACATAATTACACAAATGAATGGATAAATTTTCAAGATTACACACTAGCACATGATAACGAGTATGATTTATTTTATAATGTTGAAGATGATTAATTTTTTAATGATGGATATGATGATTACTATGATCATGAAAATAATTTTTTTGATGAGGATAAATTAGATACATCTTATTCTCTTTCTCCTCTCTCTTCTCCTACTTCTCAAAATCACATTAACAACATAAGGCCAAAAGAGACCCTTAGAGGTAGTGTGTTTTTGAATGTGATCTTACTTTTTCAACCACTTTTTATACATCATTATTCAAATTTAAAAAATATAAGAATAATAAAATCAATTTACCTTTGCATTGTTGAAGTAATATTACACATGATGCTCTGAGCATACAAAAGAAAAATGCACATTCTTTACCTTTCTCAGTTCAATTTAAAAAAAACATGTACATAGGATATTTCATATTATGTTGTCACTTTATTTTAAATTTAAACTCAAAATAGTGATTTGATAAAAAAAAATATGATAATTCAAATATATCTAACCCTTCTCCTACATGTCATAATGTGCTAAATGAAAAGATGATTTCTACTTCTTATCCCTTAACTCCAAGATTGGAAATAAAGATCATACATGCATTCCAATCATAACTAGTGAAGACACACATTTAATTACACCTACACATGATGATATAATTCATAGTAGAAAAAAATTAAAATCTTCTTCTACTCCTCTTTCTGAGAATGATAATAATAGTTAATCTACTCTTACCACTACAAGAAAATTAAATTATGATTTTGATGAAACTTGGAATAAAAATGGTTATTATGACTTTAGTGGGGAAGATATTGGGTCTTGTTTTTAGTATTCTCCCTAATTCATAGATATATCATGTTAAAAATGATTTATTTTTAAATGTTCATTCAAATGATAATGTGTCTTTAGATAATAATGAATAGACTTTCATATCCACTTCTAGTTTACATACTTTACATTTGCAAATAATGAGGTGTCTTATATTCCATTATCATGTGATACTTATTTAAAAATTAAAAATATAATAGATACCAATGAATCTACCTCACCCATACTTACTATAGTAGAAACCATTCTTCATTCTAACCTCCATGATGGTGATATCTAGGTCCAAGCTATCACCCCTCCAAAGGTTGAGATGAGCAAACTAACTCCCTCTAAAAATGTCCCTTGATGTAGTGTACTAATGGCTAAAAATAATAATAGGATTCAAGAGTTAAATGAAACCCTTGATTATGTTAATATAACTTCATAATAGGTAATATCTTTGATTCATTCCATGGGTGTTTTAAAAAAATAATTAAAACATCTCACTTTGGAAAGTAAAGCATATTATTCTTGGGTTGATTCCAATGCCATACATGATAATCATATCCTGTGCATAATATTAAATACAAAGTTACAACCAAAATTTAAAATATAAGAATTACCAAAGTTTAGTGTACATATAGATCCATAGTTTAACCTTCAATCCTACATAAAGGATATGGAACTTTTCACTCGTAGTTTGATTCTCTTACAATTATTTCCATAGACTCTAGAGGGTGAGGCATTAAATCAATTTCATCATTCACTCCCTGGTGGTTCACTACATACATTGAATGATTTATAACAAGTATTTATCATGAATAATATTCAAAATAAGTGACATATATTCATATATGAGAGGTTTCCTTCACTATACCAAGGTAATTCAAAAATAGTGAGTGATTACATCTTACGATTCAAATCATGTATGAATAGTTGAACTATCGACCGATAGAATTAAAGGTATAATACATATTTTATAGATTTATAATCTTCCATATTAAGGATACATTACTATATGAAACATTAAAATCATTATGACATATATTCTATATAGCTTTGACATTATAGAATAAGTTGGGACTAGTTGAGATAGATTCAGAGGTGATTTAGATTTAGATCTCCCATAGCCATAATCATCTAATATGGTGCATGAACCTAATCCACCTATGATTAAGGAAAAATTTTAACTAAAAAAACCAATGAATATACTCAAAAAATGCAAAGAACCATTCATATAACATCTCCCATAGTGAGTAGAGCATAAGACACTAGCAAAGGGGATATATAGTTTTTAAATAGAGATAGGCCTCATGATATCTTATTTACATTATTAGATAGGAGGATTATCACACTTACTCATACTCATCATCATCCATCACATCATTTTCATATAATAATAAATAAACCATATTTCAATTATCATCAAATAAATGGACACTGAGATAATAAATATTATACACTAAGAGATCATATCGACTAGTATGTCGATAGAGGCATTATATCATTCACATATGGATAATAGATATCTCCTTATTTTCATTCACTTATATCACATTCCTCTATTAATGAGTTATCCTAGAACATTAATTTAAAAGATACATTGGTTACTCATCATACAAGACACATGGTTTTTAAGACACCAACTTATGCAAGATCTCATGCACTATAGATTTAGTAGAGATGGAAACTAGTTTAGATAGATCAAATCACTTATAGTATCATGGTGATAAAAAGGAAAAAAAAACTCAACTACCAATATCAATATGACAACTAATTAAGATATTTTTTAGAGATCGCATAGATTAGATCATAGTCCTAATGTGATAACTAACTAAGATATTTTATAGAGATCACATAAATCAGATCATAGTCTCAGTATGATAATCAATTAAGATATTTGTAAGAGATCATAGATATCATAACATAGTATCAATATGACAAAAAATTAAGATATTTGCATGATATAATTTATAATAGACCATAATTTCAACATGACAAATAATTAAGATATTTGTTACAAAGTCTACAAATCTATCTACCTAAAATACATGACAAGTAGTATTAGTTATAAAGGATATCCATAAACTTACATAACACAAGTAGTATGGTCACTTTTTTACTCTTATATTTGGATTTAGATAGTGTATACTAGAGTCCACAAGCTAGTTTAGTGAGCTTCACATATTTATATCCCTACTCCACAATAAATTTTACCTAAAAACTAATTAATACATCTAATTTTTAGATCTCATATACCTCCTCACATGGAACTTGTGGTCAAGCTTATTTTATTTTATATAAGACACCTCGATAATGAGTCAAGTCTCATTGTTTAATATGCTCCTCTCTACTTGTACATAGTTTCTCTTACCTTGATCCTTATATATAGTTTCATTTTCATGTTACTTGTAAATAACTCATCAAAAATAAAAAAAATATAATATGATAAAAATATGAAAACATTAAAATATTGATCACAAAATATAAAATTTTGATTGTATGCATTTCCATATTTACATTTATTATATTTTCCAGATATAACATATTTTATGTATGCTAGTTTAGTTAGTTTGATCATATATACATGTTTCAATTTTTATTTTTGAGTTTTCATATATTCTTAAAAGACTTATGTATTGTACACAATTCTAATTTTGATACTATTTACCCATTGGGAGCACAAACATAGCTTTAACATTGATATATTTACGAATTCGGGGAATCATACTACATAGACTCTAGTTTGGTAGGTTACATATTTATATACTTTTTATCATAGATTTAACATTAATTATATATTAATATTGATCATCTCATGCTACAAATATATTTTAATGACTACTAATAATATAGACTCAACTTATGTACATATTTTCTTTGATACGTATTTGTACCACATGTTCGTGTATCCTTTTATTTCTAAAATTCATAGTTTATATTTGATTGCCAATTTTTTATTTTACATATGTTTAAGGGAATTTGAATATTACATTTTTATATGAATCTACACCACTTCCATTCATTGTATGGATGATATAGACATGTGCTCATGTCCTTGTGTGTGTTTTTCTATTTACGTATGTAGACATTTGAACATATCCTTCGATGTGGCTCTAAGCCAACCTTGATTTTTATTTTCATATGTGGAAATTTTAGAATGTCCTTATATGTATTAATTCCTAAAATTTACTATAATGATATTATGTCCCTTGTATTTTGGCTAGTTGGCCTACTTTACATTCCTAATGTGTTTATATGTATGGTTTCATGTATACATCATGTCCATGACACTTATCTCTTACTTGTTATATTCACTCAGTTTACGATGCCATGAGGGACCTCATGCATATTAGATTCCTTTTTATTTTCCTTGATGGTAATCATGCCCCATCCCCTAGGTAATTTACTCAAATTATACTCAAATTTGTTGTTAATAGCATTCTTACATTATTCTATCCATCTTAATGACCTTATGAATGCTAGATCTAACATACATCATACATTACCAACTTATACTTAGATTATCTTACATTTTGATGTCATTTATACACATTATATTGGTTTATTATGTAGATATCATATATTCTCAGGATAACACATAGGTTGTATATATTTTCTTTTGAGGATACTTATTACATAGGTTCAACAACTCCCCTCAAAAGAGGGGGCATTCATAGAGGTTTTAAAAATATATCAAGCCATATAAATGCACTCAAAATATATTTTTAAGCATGTGGACACATATTACAAATCTCATAATTAGGAAAACATAGTAAAAAGTAGTCATACATATATTAGTTATAGTTTGGCACAAAAAAGACACAAAAGGACACTAGCATAGCCTAATGGGCACTAGCACACTACACTAATATCTAAGGCTCAAAACTAATATAAATTATCCCTATAAATAGGAAATTATAGATTGGACATAAAGGTATAGAAATTAAAATTCAAGTTTGCATCATAGATTATCAATTATGCTTATTTTATTCTCAGTTCTACACAAAATCATACCAATTTGATCAGATTGGGGGAATCATGCATGGTATGATCTATCATATTTCAATTTTAGATATTATTAAACACATATTACTATAACTAATTCTATAATACACATGAATAAGTATCAAAATTGGGGGCATATGCCTAGCACATTATTTCAATTTGATCACTTTTACACCAGTCAATTAGATGGAATGGTAAATTCCATGTCATTATAAATGTTGTTAATATTGAAACCATTTAAAATATTATTTGAATATATTTCTAACTTAATACATATATAATGGTTAGCATTATTTATTAATCCTTGAGCTAAATACTTGAGTGTTTGAGATGCCCCTGAGCCATTTTTTTAATTTAGAGTTTTTAAGTGGCCCTAGGCCCATCCTACATAGTTTCACTTACATCAAAAATATTTAGTTACATTGTGAAGTTTTAGTTATAGATGAATATACTAAATGGGTATAAAATGATAAAATCATAGCGTACTTGATTTCTTTAGCCACCCACATAGGAGGGTTAGATAAGTTATTGGTCTAATATAAGTTATTCATAGTTCATGATCCACTAAACATGGGTGGGAAATGATGGAGTCAAAACTATAATGAGTTATTAATTCACCAGCACATGAGTATTGAGAAATCCATCAACTTTTTCAAATTTATTCACCATTTTATCACCATCTACATTCACACACATAGGATGGCACTAGGTTTTTTCATTGGTTCACGTACACATTAAGGTGTATTTGTTCCTTTCCTCTATCTCTCTTATCTCTTTACCTAGTATTGAATTTGATTTTGATATCTCTTAATTAAGTAATAATTCACTCATGTTTCATTTATAAAACACATAATAGAACACACTTTATAGACTCAGATCTAGATTCACGACCTTGATCTCATAGGTAAGTCTAAGTACACTTATTTTTCCTTAATCCTAGTCATTTCACTTAGCTACATTTCTAAAATAAATGTGGTGGGGAAATTTAGTTAAATATTAATATAGCACTTGACCCATCTTAAAGGACTTTTTGATCTACTTTTAGTCACATGACAGTCACAAATAGCATCCAAGCCTATAGAATGCCACATGAGACCCATATTGGTGGAAATCCTTAGTGATTTAGGTTTATATACCCTTTAAAAAGTAATTCACATATCTCTAAAAGAATGAGGGTTGGAGTAGACCTATTCTTAAGTCACCCTTACATGTCATTTTTATCATAACACTATATAAACACTACTCTCACACTCTTACATCCTAGGTGGACATTATCACAAAGAAGCACACAAAAGTAACACTTCACATTGAGGGAAATATCCTAATTATTCTAATATTTTATTGAATCAAACCATACATTTAATAATCCATTCCTAGCATAGGTATCTAGATCTAAAGTGGCCTCTAATGCATCCTGTAATGCATTCACACTAAGACATTGTAGCATGCATTTGTACTTTACACCAACACTTAGATTGGGAAAAATAAATCATGCTTGATCTTCTTTTGAGGTATTAGTATGTAATAAAATATCAACACATAGGGGTGGTGAGGTCACATCTAACATACCCCATAAAATCCTTTTTCTCGTGGTGTTCATTCAATCCCTTACAAACATGAAAATATATGGGTTTAAAGTAAAATAGAGATAAAGGAAAAAATGTTGATCACATATACTTTAAATTTGGACTGGAGATATAACATGCCATGTTATATAAAACTCTAAAATTATTCACAAGAATTTTATAGGTGGATAGTGTTGTTGCCTAGGATAGTAACACATCATAGTAGTGTTTAGGACCCTGTTAGTATCCCAGCTTAGTTTTTATTATTGGATCCTATTGACAACTATCAAAATAGCCCATTCATAAATTTTTAGATTTCCACTTGTTTGTATTATTCACTTTACAACTAATTATAAACTTGTGTGATTCATTTCTATTATTATAATAATCAGATTAGGTTAATTATTGAATAACTTGGTGGATGTATTTATTACATAATTTATACCCTAATTTACTATTCTAACCCTTGAACAACCTATGGTTTTTAACTCCATAAATACTTTAAAATTTAAATCACCTAGCTACCTATGGTATTATATTTAGGATAAACTTATATAAGGAACTTATTGATGAAATTTAATTAGACTTGTCACATGCAATGATCCTAGTGAAAGGAGTGAAATAATGCCTTAAACTAGAATTGAAAATAAATTTCACAATGAAAAAAGTAAATAATTATAGGGTGGATATCTTATATGAAGATGAATGTATAGGAAATTATTCACTAATGTTAAAAATGATATAGATATTCTAGTAATCATGGAAATCAATACCAATGAAGTTTAGATGTTACAATTTGATGATAGTTTCTCTTCAACAAGATCTAGTTTAGGAATTATTTTGATATCCCCAAATAAGGAAATATTTACTTTATCTTGAAATTTTTTGGTTTTATTTTACTAATAATACCACATAAATGAATCACTCTTACTTGGGTTATAGGTTATAGATGAAATGCAAATTAAAAACCTAAAAGTGTTAGGTGATACACAACTGGTTATAAAATATATTAAATTCTAGTATTAGGTGAATAATTTCCACTTAATGAACTATATAAATAAATTCTTTAAAATATAAAATTTTGATGCATTATCCATTAATTTTATCCCAAGATAAAATAACTCTAATTTGGACATGCTTGCAGTGTCAACTTCATTATTAATTCCTCATGCAAATATTAAAACATAAAAGTATACATATGAATTATTATATAGGCCAAGTGTACCAGATAAATTAAAGAACTAGAAGGTATTAAATGATGATCAAAAAACCATATCCTTTCTTGAAAAAATTGATGTGTTCACAAATCTGTAATTTGAAGGTAGTGATTAGTCATAAAAAAATCTTCATATTAAACATAGAAAGAAGGCATAGTTGAAGAACAAGATGAAGGAGTAATCAAACTAAAATGGAACAATATTCCTAAAGGACTAGTTTATTTAGAGTAATTCTTTGACAAACATGAAAGTTTCATAAATAAAAAGATGAAAAAAGACCCCCTCAACTCAATAGATTATGAGAAAGTGAACATTGGTTCTGAAGAATAACCCAAGCTGGTTAACATTGGAAAATGTTGACACCTAAAGAAAATAGAAAATTTATCAACTTGATTCAAAAATATATAGACATTATTTAATATTCATATGAAGATGTAAAGTATTTTCATTTGAAATAAATGCAATACATAGTTACTCTAAAACTTGATGCTAAGCCATTCAAATAGAAACATAGGTAATACAATCTGAACATTGTAGGTACATTTTTTGTAGAAATATAGAAAATGTTGAATGCTGAGATCAATTTTCCTATTCATTACTTAACGTGTATTTCCATAGTACTAGTTCATAAAAAGAGTGGTGAAATTAATATTTGTGTGGATTTATAGCATCTAAATCAAGCATATTTAAAATAAATTTATCCATTACCCATCATGAATCAAGTCCTTAAAGTAGTTACAAGTTTAGAAATGCTATCAATGTTGGATGAATTTTTAGGTGATAATCAAATTGATGTTGATAACTAAAAGCAACATAAAAAAAATCATAGCTTGTGGGGAACTTTTGTATATTATAAAATTACATTTAATTTAAACAATGTAGGATCTACATTTTAGAGAGACATGGACGTAGAATTCATGGATCAAAGAACAAGATAATTATGGTTTACTTAGATGATATAATATTTTTTTACAAAAATGAGGGAAGATCATTATGAACACCTTGAGAAGGTATTCCAAAAGTGTTGACTACATGGTATTTCAATCAACCCTACAAAGTTTGTTTTTGGAGTGATTGAAGGAAACATTCTTGGGAATGTTATTTTGAAATAAGGAATCAAGATTGATCTAGAAAGAGTTGAAGTAGTCCAAAAATTATCTCTACCAACTAGAAGAGTAGGTGTGCATTCATTCTTCAAAAATGTGAACTCCCTAAGGAGATTTATACTATATTTCATGGAACTTACCAGACATATTATTGAGATAATGAAAGGAATAACTTATTTCAAGTTTAATAATAAAGTTAAAGAACCATTTGATAAAATGAAAGTTGTTATTACTCATGCAATAGATATGGTATATCTAATTTCAAAAAATAATTTATCATCTATTTTTATTCCTCTAATCAGACTCTCTCAACTATATTGATTCAAAAACTGATGAGGGTATTAAATATCCCATTACTTTAATGAGATATAGTCTTAAGGATTATGAGATGAAACATTCTCCAAAGGAGCAAAATGTATACATAGTTGTGAAATATATCAAGAAGCTAAGTAATATATTATGTATTTACACTCCATTGTGATGGTTACAAGTACAATTTTAAAGGATATTTTGACTCAACAGGAGCTAGGATCAAAGAGAAGTAATTGGATAACTAAGGTATAAGATTATGATATCAAAATCATACCAAAAAATTTGGTTCATAAAAATGGTTTGTGTTATTTTATAATATAATAAATAAATTCTTAAACAATTCCTTCCATAGATTCTAATATTTAGAATAAAGAAGATATTCCCCTTGTTCCTTTTGAAAAAAACAACTAATGAGTGTTTTTTAGATATTGATTTATTTATAACATATGTATAATTTATGCCTCATATAGATAACAAATAATATAGGAAAATCAAGTTAAATCCTATAAAATATGTGATTTAGGATGGTATGATATTAAAAAATATTATTGATGGTTTTTTCTTGAGATGTGTTGATAAGGAAAAACAAAATAAACTCCTATAGGCTTTCCATGGTCAAGTATTTGGTGGATAATTTTATACCACAATGACAACTTAAAATATTTTAAGAGCTCACTACTACTATCTTACACTACTTAAATACTCATATGAGTGGGTAAGTAAATGTGAGGCATGTCATCTATTCATTGGACAACAAAAACTTGTGGAATTCCCTCTCAAGCCAATGGTAATATAAGAATATTTCCAATAAAGGGGAATTGCTTTTTTAGGAACTCTAAATCCTAATTTACGTGTGAGACACACACATGTTGTCACTACCACATATTATTTCACTAAATGGGTAGAATCCATCCTAATCAAGTCGATGACTTGAAAAGTTGTTTGTAATTTCATCAAAGATAATATCTTGGTGAGATATTGTGCTACATAAATGATCATAATATACAATGCTTCAAATGTTTAATCTTTAGAGTTTATTAGATTATTATATGGCTATGACATCCCATTATCCCACTCTTTACAATATCATCCATATGAAAATGTCTAAGCTGAGTCAAGCAATAAGAACCTATTCACCATTATTCATAATTTGGTTGATGAAAATTAGAGGAAATATCACAAGAAGTTGTATGATGCACTATGGTAGATTTATTAACACTAAAAAATCCATAGGCGTGTCACCATTTCATTTAATATATGTGATCAATGGGGCAACTCTAAAAACACTTGATTTACATACACTATAATTGGCTATAATTATTGAAAACTAGAACATTAAAATCTTCTTAGACAGGATAATTCTATATCTAATCTAGATTGAAAAAGATAAAGCACAATTTATTAACATAATTATGGAGCATCTAACTCAAGTTAAATCCATTTTAGACAAAAATTTAAATATAAAGGATTTTTAGGTGGGGTGTCTTGTCCTTCTATGGAATAAGTGTACATATCCAAAGGGAAGTCATGGAAAATTTGACTCCTTATGGATGGGCCCCTTCAAAATTAGGTACTTTTTTGGAGACAACACCTTCTCCCTAACTTATCATGTTGTCTCAAATTTAACATTACCCTATAATGATAAATATATCAAGCATTAATTCAAGTTAAATTAGGTTATCCCTTTCATATAAGTATGTACAAACTATTTTTGTTTGTGTTTCCCTTTGATTGTTCTTTTTGGCTTGTGTTTGGTTATGTAATTTTATTTCACATCATTCCCCTTTTTGGTTAGTTATTTTGCCTCTATAATTTCTTTCTTTGTCCTATGTCCATCATTTTTGCAAATATAAAATGAATCCATGGCCCAATGTAAATGCACTTCTCATGAAATTAGAATCTAGAGTCTTTCTCTTATCCCTTGTAATTCAAGGTCCCCAATTGGAGCCAATTGTTGTAGCAGGTTTTTAATAAGGGTCACAAAATAAAAATATTAAGCCTTCTAACCATAATTAGTCAAAGGGACTCAAACCAAGTCAAATTTTAATCATCATAATTACCCTTTTGGGTTAGGATAATTATCCTTCAACAATTTTCATTATCAAAAGTTAATTTGGTAAAAAATGGGAAGAAATGTAAAAAATGGTTAGCTTTAGCCTTATCAGATGGGGTACACTTGAAAAACACAACTCAAATTATCGCCTATTACCTAAAAACTCATTGGAACCTAATTTATGTTTGGACACACATTAGAACCCAATTTTTGCTTAGGCACATGGTGGAATATACCCTCCTTGGAAACTAACCTCTCTGATTTTGATTCCCTTACAAACATGACTCTAAAATTCTAACATAAGTTTATGCACTCTAAAAATTCCTTCATTATTCCACAAGTTTTCTCCACACACATTAGGGTTTAAAAATCATGTTTTAATTTCCTTTATTCCTCCATTTTTTATTCAATCTACTCTACTCCCACTTTCAACCTTGCCTTCTTGTTATCATTTTCAATGTAAGTATCTTTGTTTTGGGTTTCTTTAGCTAGTTAAAATATATGGTTTTATTGATTTTCTATCATATATTGATATAATGGATTTTTGGACTGATTATTTTATGAGGATGTATTTTGAGGGGATTTTTTTCTTATTTATGATATTAAGAGATTTTTTAAAATTAAATAGTAAGATTTAAGATCCATTCGAATATTCCACAGAATTTGTTATTGGTTTATGAAATTTATGAACTTTGACCTAAGCTTGAATAAATTTGGAGTTGAATTTTGGTTCTTCTCATCTTTAGATTCTAATCTTGATCTTTGAATTTATTATACTTATAGTCATGTTTTAGATTAAGGTAAAAATAGGTTTTGAAGGGATCCCGAAACCCTAAAACAAAGGAAGAAGGATATAACAATAATGAACCATAGGATAAACAAACCTAACGCCTACTACAGAGAAGCATCAAAAATAGGTTTTATAGGGACTTGAAACCACAAAACAAGATAGTAAGAGGAAAGACCCCAAGTTCTATAGAGACCTGGAAACTCAAATACATTAAGAAAACAAAGGACCAGATTATGGAACCAGTTAAAACATCCAACAAAAAGGACCAGAACAAAAAGAACAAAAAGACCCTATTATTCTAATTCTAAGATCATCTTCGTTGCCTCCTTTCCAATCACATCAGTGTCCTGTATGGATATTGTAGCCAATGTAGCAGCCTCTTACATTACTTTCTTCCTCGAGATCTATCTGGTCCTCTTACTCAGTCCCTCCAAGGATTTTATTTCCTCATTAGCTCATTTTCCAAGGTTTGTAGTAGCAACACATATGCTAGAAGTAACCTCCTCCATCTTCATCTTTATTTCCTTAATGAGCTTTCTGAGATTATTCTCATAATCTTTAAGTTTGATAGGAATATCTCTCATCTACATTTCCAAATTATTGATTTTCTTTCGATCATTTTCCTGGTTATGTTCCATTATTTCCATTCTCTTATTGAGGCCCATTATTTCCTTACACTTCCATGAATCAAATTGAAGAATAACATCTGCTTTGCATTTGGCTGAATTCATGAAGGGAATCCTACTATCTCTCTGCCAAACTTCACTAAAATCTTCAGTGTTCTCTTTTGGATTGACTTCATCCTTTTCATTTTTATCCTCCTTTTACATTTTTTTCTATTCTTTAATATCAATAGGGTTTTCATTGTGTACAAGATCATCATTTTCTTGTTCTCTATTCTCCATTGCATGATTGGCATCCTGAACCATGTATTCCTTCTCTATTTTCAAAGCTGGATCCTCAAATAAAATATCCATTTCTTTTTCACTTCCCCCTAACACTTGCTGATTATCCTCATGATCAGAGTTTTTATATTCTATTTTTTCCTCTATTGTATCCCCTTCTTTTTCATTCTCACTTTTATCTTTACCTTCCAGGTCAGAGCTAGAATCCCCACCACTATTCATCCCTTCCTCTTCCTCCATACTCTCCTCCTCAGAACTTTCTGTACTTTCCCACTTAGTTTCCTCATCAACAATTTGTTTTTTAAAACTGGAGGATTTAGGTTTATCTTTTTCCTTCCCCTTTACATTTTCATTCTTCTTACTCTGTGGCTCCTTCTTTTTGTTTGAATAAGGATTCAAGACAATGGCATTGTTTTTGTATAAACCTTCTATAATTAAAATCAATCCTTCATGAAATATAGGGCGACTCTCCTTTTTTCTATGAGTGAACAAACTTTGAAGTAGCGAAAAACAAAAATAGAAAGGGAAGGAAATTCTAACTTTGTGCCTAGAATGATTAAGAAAGACAAAATAAAATTTATGGACTCTTTTGCTTCTACCATCCAGTATGAAATATTCACGGATTTAACATAAAACATCTCTCCAAATTCCTTTGATCTACTCCAGGTCAAAAAAATCTCCGCTCTTTTCCAACTGCTGCTCCTCAGCGTCTGTCTTCAAGAATTTACTATATGCCTCATTAGATATACTGGTCTGCTTAGAGAATTTTATCCCCTCCATTGGAAGCCCCTTAACCTCTGCAATGAATTCCTCTATAAGCTTCACCATGATACCATGGAGTGTTACTCTATCATTGACCCAATTTTTGAAGAATGTCGTCATTATGTGGGGTTTAGATCCATGCAACCGCTCCAAATAACTCACGACCTTTCCTTTCTGAAGAATCTTCCAAACATCTTGTTTTGCATTCCAGTCTTCACAATTTTTAGGTTCTTGCTTCCTCGGCTCGCCTTTCATTTTGTAGGCCATACTTATAGTCATGTTATAAACATCATTGGATGTTGATCTTCTATCAGAGTTGTCTTAAGATGCCACCATCTATCCAAATATTCCCTAAACACTAACATTTGATCTAGCCTTCATTAGAATTTGACCATTTATTCAACACATCATCACTCTAATATTTATCTATGCATACATAATTTAATCCTATACCAAAAAAACCCTTATAATTCAAAACTTGTCTAGACAAAAACTAGATTTTACATCCTATTCAAGCATACCATGGGATCCACTCCTTGCTTAAACATAATCAAATTTACATCTTGACCAGATCAACTTAGGAATAAATTTTCCTCACATAGGCAATTGGTACTCATTAAATGTAAACATTTGAGAATCTGATCTAATGGAACCCAAATAAAATTAACCCTAAGAATACTACTCATAAAAAGGGTCCCTAATTAAAAGGATAGATAAACATGAAATATTAGTTTCATAGAGTTATTCCACCCTTACTGCTAAATTGAAATGTTGAAGAAATAATAGATACTAATCTAGGTCATATCAACATGGAATATTTTGGAATGGATTCAATGGGCTCCATAAGATAGATTATAGTGAAATAATCCATGATAGTGGACTAACTCAACTAGATACCTTCCTAATTTTAGTATAGTGCCCATAATTAGTCCTAAAAATGGATAAAAATTATGATGGAGAGAAAGAAGATGTCAAGAATCCAAAATGAGAATATATATATTTTAAGACCATAACATATTGATCACTAGCTTCAACTACCTGATAGGTAGGTATTTGTTAATTCAACCCAAACATCTACTTAGAAATTTTTGGATTCCAATATTAGTTCATGATCTAAATGGATCAAAAAATAATGGTTGATGAAACCTAAGCAAGTAAAAAAAGGATTTCTCAATAACCTTTCTATGTTTAAATTCAAGAATGAAGTCAATGATATGATCACACTCTTTCATAGAATAGTGGGTAGCACAAATACAAAAAAATTTAAAGCATAGATGTATAGATACATATGGATCATTCATTAGAATAAACAATACATTGATTTGGGAAAACTAATAAGTGATTCTATTCACAAAAAACTAATAGATGTCAATACCACTTCTAAATTCTATATGACATCTTATCTCATTCATTTTGTTACTAGGAGAATATTGTATAGTGGACTGAATATAATATGTGACATGAAAACTACAAAGATATACAAATTCTATCCTTAACTCATGTTAAATGAAAGTGCACATCATTTTCTTAAGGTAAATGTTGAATTTTTAGAATATGTGATTCAAATGTTTGAGTTAGAAACATACAAATTGAGGATATTAGTATAAGTTTCTACATAGATTTCTAGATGTAGAGCTTTGTTCATACATTTCCAAACCTTCACTAATCTAAGAATATGTGGGTGTGTTATTGATACATACATGATACAAATGTATGTATATGAAAAATAGGGATTAATATAACTAGTAAGGAATTTTAATGAGACAATAATCTCATATCTAACAATCACAAGTTGTTTCCCATTTCTATTGATTAGTACACTTGTGCCTCCTTGGCTAAAGAAAATTTAATTGATGAATAAATGACTTGAGTCACCATTTAGTCATTTGAAAGTGGACATTATTTTGATGTCAGAGGCCTCATTCATAATATTATTAGTTCTATTTATTAACATGTGCATCACTTTGAATACTTTTGGATGGATTGTGATGATGAGAAAAATGTGACAATCCATGATTACACATGACTCACTTTGGAATAGGTCATTGTATTTGGCACAGTATAAATTAAGAATAATACAGTAGATTATGAATATGTGTTAGACCCCATTTATGAGAAATAAGGATTTGAATCTAAACCTCTTCAAAAAGTGGATTGGCATAAAAATAATCTACCTCACTCATTTATAGGACCTAGTTTATATTGAATAGGAATCTAAAATGGTTGATATCAAAGGTATTAATGTTAATAAAACAAGATTTACTCCTCCCATGAAATATATTGAATTGGTTAGTGCTCATAAATAATAAAAAGCAAAAGTAGGGCCATATTCAGTAGAAAGAATGAGTAATGACAAAAAATAAATTGAATAATAAATATAAGTTAAGGCCATCACATAAGCTACTCTAGTACAAAATCCACTCAAGCTAAAAATAAGAAGGCTAGGTGAAAAATTCTCCATCACTCCTAATATTTCCATTATAGAAGAAATTTCTCTTGATAGTCTTGCTCAATACCAAACCTTGGTGACCAATACCACAAAATAGTTTCTAACTTGAGATACATCCTTTCTAATTCAAATTTTTACTTCATCTTAGCTTGATACTTCATTAACTTTACCTCTTTCTAAAAATATTTAATTCACTCCTATATGTTGTCCCAAAATTCTAACTAATACATTGGAGGAGGAAGGTGATGTTGTACTAAAAAATTCTCAATCCTTGCAAACTCCTTTTCCTCCTATTGAGACTCAAAGTGAATCCCACACTATTTTTAAAAATAATCTCCTAGTACAAAAGTACCTAATTGGATGAATGAGATAATCAAGAAAAGAAATAAAATTATACACCATTGGAGATTGATTTTAGCATTTTGAAAAATATTACTTCTTGTCAAGTCAAGTATTTAAATAATTAAGTGTTTATGCATTTATTTATATTTTTATAACCAATATTGTTTTATTGTTGCACAGGTTTAATATTTTATTATTCCAATTAAATCTTTGTTTCACCTACCTTTGTATTTATAGGTTATTATTTCTTGCTTATATATTAGGCTATTTATGTGTTGAATAAGATTGCACATTATTTTGTCTTTCTTTGTGTAATATTTTATGGTAATCAAAGCTAATGGTTACTGAACTCATGAGGAGGATTTATATATGAAAACATATTTTTAGGGAGGGAGAATACCCAGTGGAAATTGTTTGAGAATTAACCTCAATTTTCCAAAGAGATTTTGTCAAGGAAGAACGTGAAGATCCCTTTCAAGAGATGTGAGAGAGTTAAAATAAAAATTTCACTCTCTATAACCAACTAAAAATATAGATAGGAGGTTGGAGAAGGTTTCTAGAGGTAGAGGAAGGAGAAAGTGGAAGAGAGAAGAGACACTCAACCTCTATTTTTTTGTTTCTTCCTCTCATATAGGTTGTACGATGTTATATGACACCGAAGAGGTATAAAAAATTAAAATTTTATTATTTTTGCTAGTTCTTGGCTCTAGTGGTTTCTAAAGGACAAGATAGGAATATAAGAATTGATGGAAGTGATTTTGGTTTAAAATTTAACTGGGAATTAGTCTTTGAAGTTTTCTCGACAAGCCATTTCTCTGCAAATGCATAGGTTCATGATTACTAGGTTATTTATTTATGTAAAGTTTAAGCCAATGATTTTAAATATCCAATAAGATTTTAAGGAGGAATCATGATTCAAATAATAATTATAAAAAAAAATTCCTTTCAAAACCTTATAAAACTTCATTTTTTGCCACAACTTGCCCAACAAATAGTATGGTTATTTCTATAAGAGGAGAACCATAGGTTATAATCTCCTAAAATTTTTCCATGATTTAAATTTTGTTGTCCTCATCCATATATAAAATAAATTTTTTAAATCAGAATTGTCGATGTCTTGATTTAATTATTTTTGTCCTTTTTAGTGTTTGTAAAGATGGAAAATTAAAAATTTCCCTAATTGTGTTGAATTTTTTACTGAAATAGGAGGTTTTGACCATTTTATTATTTGAGTTAGTGGGTAGGAGGAATTTTGAGTAAATTCATTATAATTTTCCCATTGTTTTAATTTTTTGGAAAAATTGGGTTAAAATGGCTAGTTTAAAATAGCTCTTATTGCCAAATTCACAAAAATTGACAGGCAAGAATTTTAGTTTGTGGAGTCATAAGGTCTTGATGATATGTGAATATAATAATCTTCATCAAATAGTGATTGGCAAAGAGTAAGAGCCTACCAGTGATACTGATGACTATGATAAATGTCATCATGAGGCTCTTATGTTGTTAAAACTATCAATAACAAATAATATAATCTCAAAGGTCAAAAATGCGACTAGTGCATCAATTTTATGGACTAGTCTTACTTCTAAATATCTATCTTCTGAAGCTGGTAGGATATTTTATTTGAATAATTTATTATTTTCCACTAAGATACAAGAAGGTGGCTCCATTTCTAAATTTTTACTATAGATAAAGGATATTAGTGACCATTTAAAGGCTGTGTAAAAGCCTATTGATGAGCAAGATTTGATTACTCTAGTTATGCATAACCTTACACCTTCATTTGATTCATTTGTGGAGTCCTTTCACATGATTGCTAAGATGTATATTTTGGGATTTAAAACATTGTACACATTTCTATTGTAAAAGGATAAATGATAGGAGCAGGTAGTTTTTTCTAGATATACTTCTACAGAAAGTGGTTTTGTAGTAAAGATAAAAGAAAAAGGGAAATGGTCAACACACAAATATTATTTAAAAAATAATGTAAGTGATTCCAATAGAACCAAGTGGAAATGATTTTATTATAAACAACCAAGTCATTTTAAGAAAAAAATATAGAAAAAGAAAAAATGACTTGGCTAATTCAAACAAGAATTCTAGACATGCTAACATTGCCAAAGAAGCAAAAGAAGAGGTAACTACTAAATTTGATTTTATAGAAATGCATGACCAATCAAGTGAGTCATGAAGCTGGTATATTAACTTAGGAGCTTCATGACACTTCACAAGTCATCATGATTAGTATGTAACATTCATTAAGGACAATAGTAGTAATGAAACTATTTACTAAAGTGATGGATGGAATATGACATTAAGGGTTGTGGAGATTTACAAATAATTTAAAACAATGAGTAAAAATATAATTTACTAATGTCATATATGTACCATATAATTATAAAAATATATTGTCCATCAGTGAAATTACCAAAAATAAATAATTGATAGTTAAGTTTGAGGGAAATAAATGTAATGTCACTACTCTCAATGATAAACTTGTTGTTGTTGGTATAAAGGAAAGGGGGTTTTATAAACTTAAATATCTTAAATTAATTTAAAAAATTAGCTTTATCAACAATTGATAAATTTAGCACTATCTGACATGAGAGGTATGGTCATTTGAGTTACCAGTATTTAAGCATTTTGAGTAAAAATAAAATGGTACATGGACTACCATCTATTCAAGAAAATTGAAATGTTTTTGAAGGCTGTCAGTTAGGTAAATAAGTCAGCCAACCATTTCCTACTGGTAAATCATGGAGGGATGAATGTGTGTTAGATTTTCTACATGCAGATTTTCATGGTCTATGAAAACTAACATTGTATCTAGTGCCATTTATTTCTTGTTAATTATTGATGATTTATATCAAAAAATGTGGGTGTATTTTCTTAAGAAGAAATCAGAGTGTTTTACTAACTTTATTTCATGGAAAACACTGGTTGAGAATCACATAGGTAAAATGGTCAAGTATTTTAGGTCAAACAATGGTGGAGAATTTGCCTCCAAATAATTCAATGCATACCACACGAAGTAAGATATATATATGCAGTATAACACTCCTTACACTCTATAATAGAATAGAGTAGTGGAAAGAAATAACATGACTATTATGGAGATGGTAGGGTCTATGGTGAAAAGCATGCATGTACCTTTTTGGTGCTAGGTAGAGGTTGTTAACACTGTAGTGGTCATCTTGAATAGGATTCCTTGTAAAGTTTTGTAGGATATTACTCCAAAATAAGCATGGTCAGGTAGAAAATGTGATGTAATTGATTTCCATATTTTTTTAGTAATTTTATTGCATTAATTCCTAAAGTGAAAATAAGTGGTTTAGATGCAAAGAGTAAATAGTACATGTTTGTAGGCTATAGTTAGAATTTCAAGCATATAGGTTATTAGATATCTCTTCAAATCAAGTAATTATGCATAGATATATCAAAATAGATGAAAAAATTCCCTATTTCTCAAAATATGGTAAAACTATAGATAATATTAATATTTAGATTCCTATAAATGAATATGAAGCAAGTACTAGTACTAAAATGGAACATGACTTAAAAAGGCAAACACTAGAATAGTCTATCTCCATGGTTGGTCCTAGTGCAACAATACATGTTTCCAAAAGTTAATAAAAATGGCCAAAATGGTACTATAGCATAATGTAATATATTCAACAAGAGGATATTCCAATTTATTTGGAAAGTAGATCCATAAGATCAGGGCAACAAGTGGTACCAGATCTTGAGAAAGTAATTTTTGCTCTCAGTTCCATTATTTCATCAATTTTTGAGCCTAATATGTATGCAAATGCTAAAGCAAAGTTAGAATGGGAATATTCCATGAAGGTGGAGTATGATTCACTCATTAGGAATGGTACATGGGTTTTATTTGAGTTACCTCATCATAAAATATCCATTGGTTACAAATAGATTTATAAGGTAAAATACAAAACTAATGGTTATTTAGATAAATATAAATCTCATTTTTTTTGTAAAATTTTATGCACAAGAAGAGGGAGTAGATTATGAAGAAACATTTACTCTTATAACTAAAATGGTAACATTTAGATTGATTATATCAATTACTTCTCAGTTTGGTTGGCTAGTGTTTTAGATAGATGCAAAAAGTGCTTTTCTAAATGGGGATTTAGAGGAAGCAGTATACATGACACAACCATAGGGATTAAAGGTTCCTGGTAAAGAACATATGGTTTACAGGTTAGTGAAGTCCTTGTATAGACTTAAGTAGGATCCTCAAGTGTGGTACCTCAAAATAGATAAATATCTTAGAGAGTCTGGTTTTAAAAAATGTGATGAAAAATCTAATTTATATGTTAAAACAATTGATGATGACATAGTGGTCATAGTTGTATATGTTGATTATATTGCCATCACTTGAAGCAACACTGATTAGATTAAATAGGTGAAAGCCAACATTTATTCTATTTTTGAAATGACTAATCTAGGCATGCTTCAATATTATCTAGGTGTGGAACTTTTATAGTATTATAATTTTAGTCACTCAATTTTTATATCTCAAAAAAATATGTCAAGTCTTTATTAGAAAAAATTCAGATTGAATGATTGTAATCCAATAGCTACACCTATGAAATTTGGGATAAAACTCTCAACTAACATTAATTCACCATTGGTCAATGAAATAGTGTATCAATAATTAGTAGTTAGTTTGATTTATATTAATACTACTAGACCAGATTTATGTTTTACAGTTAGTTATATTTATTGCTTCATGGTCAAACCTCATGAATAACATTGACAAGCTACAAAGCAGGTTTTTAGATATGCCAGAGGTACTCTTGACTTTGGCATTCTGTATAAGCAATCTATTGAGTTTGAGCTAATAGGGTATACTAATTTAGATTGGGTAAAATTAGTTATTTGTAGAAAGGTTATAGTAGTTTATGTATTCACTCTTGGTTTAGGAACTTTTTCTTGGAAAATTAAGCTATAAAATATAGTAGAATTGTCTTCCACTAAAGAAAAGTATAAAATAGTTATTAGTGTAGGTAGATAATTGGTGTGGATTGAATCATTATTAGAGGATGTTCAACTTGATTCATCAGCACCTACACCTATCTAATATGACAAATAGAGTGTTCTAAATATGGTGACTAATCCAATATTTCATGCTAGGATAAATCACATTGATGTTCATAATCACTACATCTGACAGTTGGTTTATAATGAAGACTTATGTCTTTATTATTGCCCCACCTTTGAGAAACTAGTTGATATAATGACTAAAACTTTGTGTAAAAACAAATTTATAAAATTTTGAGATAAGCTTGGATTTGTTTTAGGTTTAATAACTAAGGGAGGGTATTATAATAATTAAGCATTTATGTGTTTGTTTATATTTTTATAACCAATATTGTTTTATTGTTATACGGGTTTTCTATTTTATTATTCTCGTCAACTCTTTGTTTCACCTACATCCATATTTGTAGATTCTTGTTTCTTCCTTATATATTAGGCTATCTACGTGTTTAATAATATCACATATTATTTTGGCTTTCTCTATGTAATCTTTTATCAAGAACCCAAAAATATTTTCTTGAATAATCATAGATAAAAAGGGTATAAATGCAAAGGTGGCATTTCCTCCAATTGATAAAGATAAAGATAATATTGATGCTTATGATTATCAAATCACAAAGGTAAAATTGGGAAAATCTATAAGGGAAGGTGTGAAGGAAAATTTTCAATCTATAATTGGCATGTAATTTGAAAAATATACCAAGACAAAGTGTCCAAAGGAGAACTCAAAGAAAAGCTTGAACAATTGACATCAACTATCTAGAAACTAGTAAATATAATTCAATCTTCCTCCTTAGTTTTTCATCAAATCTAAGACACCAAAACATTGAATGTAGTAGAATAAATTAGTCATAAGTGACAAAATAATGGTATGATAAATTTTTTTAACATGGTATCACTATCATTCATATAATAAAGACCATGTGTTCTAAGACCTAGTTAGAATATGATCAAGTAATTGAAGCTAAAACATAGTATGATGAATAGGTACATAAAAGGTTATTTAGGAAGAGGTTATTCATAAATAAAAATATTTATCCTATACTTGTCAAGATGACCTTATTTAAGAAGAGGTTATTCATAAAAAAAATTGTGTACACCTCTCTGAGTTTTAGGGGCTGCCATGTTCAAGATTGATATTTTCAAGGAATTTATTAAAATCTAAATCAATATGAGGTGATTCTCTCCTTGAAATGATGGGTGGAGTAGGGAAATTAAATTGAACATATATTGATGATAGTGGGAAAGTCATTTCTATGGAGACCATAGTCAATTAAATCAAAAAAACTTTGAGGAGATCTTAAATCCCAAATTTATATTCAATTATGGGTTAGTTAAGATATTAATCAAATATTATAATATCCTATATAATCTCAATAAATTATAAAGAGACTTTAGGGAATAACTTAGAAGTTGAAAAACCTACATTGCAATGCAGATATAGATTTTATATATTGATATGGCCTAAACAAAGACAAAATCCTAGAAATATTATAAATTTTGAAGAATATTGGAAGAATAATCCACTACCATAGAAAGATAAGATCCATATCATCCTTAGAGAGGAAGAAGAGGAGTAGTTCATAAATTTTTTTTGACTACGTTCCTACTTGAAACATTTTGAGTCATTCTTGAAATTTTCAATTGCATATTTTGTAATATTTAATTTCACATTATATATCATGTAAATCTAATGGATTTATTTTTCAAGTTATAAGTCATAAAAACACTCCAATACACTTTTCCAAGGTGTGAAAATTTGATATTTTTCTTTTTCAAGTCATGAAAAAAAACCAATGCATTTTTGTAGGCTATGTAAATTATCTAACATGTTTTTGAATTTTTTTATGATGTGTGAATATGCTATTAAACTTTTTCAAGCTCCTAAAACGTAGAAAAAATTGTTATGTACTATAAAAAATTAGTTAAACCTATAAATAAAAGTTTGGGGATCATTTGTAAGGGTTATTTAAAATTAGACTTTTGAAGCAAACGAGAGAAAGAGGAGATTATTTTTACAACTCAACAAAGATCAAAAAGTCATAAATTTTACAAACTTTGTGTTTGAGATTTTTTCTTAGGAAATGTATGTGTTGACATCCATGTATATTTTATTATGTGTTTTAAAAATGATGTTAAAATTGTAATTAATTAGTTATAACATAAGAATTTCATTATAGATTTTCTTTCTTGAACATAAATTTGTAATTTCATAATGGCAAAATCTTGGTGGGGTGAAGCTAATATTTTTTCTTTTTTTTAAATACCAAATAATTTTCATATTTATTTTATCAATGATAATTAGTTATTTTGGTGTATGTTGCATATTTTTTGAATATGTAATGTCTTTCATGCCAATTAAATTAGAAAGGTTTCCTTTTAGTGAATCCACCCTCATTCTTGAATTTTCCAATAAGTCTCTGATTTTATCCTACTAGATTTGTTTCTCCTTCATATTGATACACCTATTTATTTACTTCATCTCTCTTCCATCATATCTTCATTACACCACCTTTTTATACGTTTTAGCTACAATCAATTCCTAGATAAAAACAACTTTTGTTGTGAATGGTTTTATTTTAAATATCTTTTTTATTTTTTAATAAAAGTAGATCCACCTTATAATAAGAGAGGGAATTTGTCCCTATATTGTTGATTGGAAGTCCACATTTGTCCCAGAACAAAATTTTCAACAAACTTGACAATGCTCCCAATTACACTCTCATGGGAAATTAGATGTTTTTTAATGATAGGGATAATTTTTTTTTTTTAATAAAATGGACATTTACTCCATATCCCAATGTACAAATCTTGGTTTGTTTAATGTATCACTTGTTGGATATGAATATTTCAAGGTGAAGGAATATGCATCAAATCTTCCATTATTATTCAATATTATAAATGGTGGGCCATTTGATGGATTTAAATGTAATATTATGGGTGGATATCCATTTGATGAGAATATTTTGGTCAACCCTAATTCAAGATTTTTGAGTCACAAAATTGTGGGTGTTGAAGATATCTCAATGATTTCTCTTTTAACAAAACAAGGAGAGAATTTTAATTGTAACCTAAGGTATGAAAATATTTTAGATTCATTGTTTCCTATTATGTCATTGAAATATTCTTGTTATTATGGAAATCATGCTAAAAATGAAGATAGAGCCAAGGATACAATTTATAGTATAGGGCATGGATATTATTCTTACATGTGGAATATGGGTGATCTTTTGAAGGAAAAATAGGATAGTGACTTTGATATCACTATTGAATTATTTGTTTTTTGCATTTGTGTATAAATAAAGTCCATGAGGACTCATATAAGGTATGTTGAGCATCTTAATGATTTTGGGAAGGATTATTGTTCATGATTCATAGATCATATCTTGGAGATAAGTCTCACACTTAAATACAAGGTTATATATGACAATATAACTAGATAGATAAATATTATGGAATCAAGATATGAATAGTAGTTGATAAGACTACAAAAATATTGAAGTTAGATACTAGGTCAAGTGATTGTGATGAAGTTTCAACTGTATTCATTGGAATCAAGGTTAAAGTTATGAATGAACCAAAAATTATTAAAGTACATGTTCTTTGTAGTTGTGCTTCAATTCTAGGCTTGAATATTTTATCAAATATTCCTCCATGTTTCAATTATACAAAGGGTTAATATATGAAATTATAAAGGCAATCAAATTCTTCCTTTATCAAACTTAAAATGACTTACCTTAGAACTTTCCTTAATAGATTTCATAAGAATCAAGGAAGAATCAAAATTTTCATAAGTCTTTTTATTATTAGAATATAACACCCTTAAAATCAAAGGGATCATAATATAAGACCCATACAAGTAGAGGGGATGAAATATGACACCATAACAAGCAAAAAATGTCTAAACATGATCTTGTCTCCATTGGAACATAACTTTTGTATACAAACTCCATTTTATCTCTCATTTGCTACATTGGAAACATAATTTGATGAATAAAATTTGACATCAAGGACCCATTGTGATAAAATTTCATACTGAACTCTTATAATCAATGGGGAAAATCATATTTGTTTAATTAAGACAAAAGTTTAGATCTATCCAAGTAGAGTGAAAGTTCCCTTTCTCCATAAATTTCACATCTAAAATCTTAATTAGATCTCATTAAATGAATTGTAAATATAATGTTATGAATACATTTTTTAATTAAGGACCCATGGTGATAAAATTTCATCTTGAACTCCTAAAATCACAAGAATCATAGTTGCATAAGTTGGGTGAAGTTTGTTGTTTTCAAGTTTTTAGTGTTTGCATCTATATTTTCTATTGGACATGACAGATACTGACACATCAAAAATTGAAAAGGGTGGAATATAATATATCTCCTTGTATATAGGGTAGAATTTTACACATCTACTTATAGATAGGGCATAATCTAATACTTGTGCTTGTAGACACATTGGAATTGGCCACCCCTACAAGTAGAAAATGTCAACATAGGATACAATCTCACTCAAGCCATAACTTTCACATTAAAACTCCTATTTTTCTACCATTTGATGCATTAGAAAGATGATTTTATGAATAAAAAATTTCCTCAAGGATCCATGTTGGAAAAGGTTGATTTTAAACATATAAAATCAAGAAAAGTATCACATTTTTAGAAGTAGAGTGAACATCCCTAACAAGTGAAAAATAAATGTCCATTACATCCTCAATGAATAATAATAAGAACAAATCTCCATTGGATTTTAGACAATTTTCACTTATAAATTTTGGTTCATTCCCACAATCCAAAATTATACATGTTTATAATTACACATTTACAAATTCACACATTTGTATGTTGTGAAAAATTTAATTCCATTTTATAGGTGTTAAATTGTGAAAAACTATCAAGTCACATTTTTAAATCATGTGAATTTGTCAATGCACTTTTGAAAGTTTCAAGTTGTGAAAAAACACCAACACACTTTTGAAAATTATGCAAATTTATCATTTCACTTTTGTAAGTTATGAAAATTTCTTAACATATTCTTAAAATTTATAAGTTGTAAATTTTTATCAACACACTTTTGAAAGATACTTAAAATTCAAAAAATGTGGTTACGTAGTGTAACCACCCATTGCAACCTATAAATAGGATTTTGGGGCTCATTTGTAAAGGGAAATTAAATTGAGCTCAAATGGGAATTTTCCTGATTAGTTTTTTGATAGTAGAAATTTTTTCAAGATGAAATTAAGGAATTTTATGTACAACCCCAATAAAAATCAATACATAAGAAATTTTTATGGATTTCCACCATGAATATTTTTGGTGAATGATATGCACATGTCAATCCATTTTAAATTTTTTTTCAAATTTTTAAAATGTTATTATTTAGATAATCAATGAATGAAAAAAATCAGTATAGAAGTTCTATTGAATCTACATAATAAACTTTTTTGTTTTGAAATCTTGGTAAGATTAATAATTTTATTTTATGCCTATTTTTATTTGGAAATATAGGGTTGTTAAATATCCTTATTTTTAAATATATCTAATATCCTTGCTATATGTACCCTATTCATATGTGTAGTGTATGTATTTACCATATAATTTTAATTAAAAAGGGTTTCCATGTTATATTATTAAATATTAAGTTATTCTAGCGAGTCTTTATGTTTTTTTACCTAAGGTTATCCTTCACATTTTCTATATTTATCATAACAACTTCTGTGTTTAACTAGATATAATAATCCCATTATTTATTTCTCTTTTTCTTTATAATTTAACCATTCTTCCCATCATTCCATTCATTTAATTTCTATCTCTTTTATTTACTTTTGAGTTAAAATTATGAAACCACCACAAAAAACATATTTTCTATAAAAATCTATTTTCTTATTTTCTCTTTTTGGTTTTCAATAAAGGTAGATCCACTTGATAATAGGAGATGGAATTTTCCCCCATATTGTTGACTTATGAAGGGGATTTATCCCTAAACTATTGATTTAAAGTCCACATTTGTCCCCTTAACATATATTTTATCCAACACTAGGACTAGATAATCCTCTATATGGTGTTAACTTGATACTCTACAGTAAACATAATATGTATGTTATACATTTAAGGGATAATTTTATGCAATGTGATTGTATTCTCCACACATATTAAATATAGTAGGTTGTATCCCATGCCTATTTTTATTTTCCATGACCCTAATATCCTTCTTTTTAGTCTTCTAAATATCCTCCTCTAAAGCCCCATCCATGTTGTTTTTGTCCTCTATATACCTAATAATATATATGATAGAAAGGTAAAGACCATCTAGACTAATTTTTTAGAGATGCAGATTTATAAATATTATGATATTTTTGGGACTAAGGTGACTATGTTGTCCATCATGTGAAATCTTGAGGTGGAGACTAAAGTGACTATGGATCTGAGTAATTAAATCTTGAGGCATCAACCCAAGAGTATACTCTATAACCTAGGTCATATCAGCATTTTGACTTAGAAATACTAATTTTATAGTTATAATCTGATGTGAAACTATTGTTAATACATTCTTATTGATGTCTTCCTTCAGTTCCTAAAGTGATATATAATTCTTCTCATTTATATCATATGATATATATAAATCCTAATATAGGATTTGTGTCTACTATATATATTGTTTAAAAATATGGCATTTATAAGTGTGGTGTCCCATTATTAGAAAAATATTGCATTACTTTGTTTTCCTAAATTCTTGATAATCATTTCTATGGTGTCCTTATTTACCACATTCATTTCACCATATAACCAATCTAGGCATATTTATTTCATATAACTCATCCATATTTCTTAGGACAACATCTATCTTTTCATTTGTCCTTATATTTAAAATTTCTCCATAGTATTCTATATCCTCTAGTCTATTAATTTCTTCTCAAACATTATCTTTATAATTAAATTGGGCTTGTGCTATAATAAACTAAATTGTAGGTCACAATCCTTCAATTAACCATGCAAATTTATCTAGGTCTATGAATGGGAATCTCACTATGTTTATAACATTTGAGAACATTTTATTATAATAATAGAGGATTATCATATTTTATGATGAGTTTACTTTAGGTCTTGAATGGTCTGTCTTACATATTCTTGAATTTTAAACTACCCTATCAATTTTTGGTTGACATCTTGTAGGGCCATTACAATTGGATTTTTTTGTAAATGAGTTTTAAAGTTATACCTATCAAGGATTCTATGAGCTCACATTTTTTTTCATTGTTTCTTGTAACACCTTTAGCCATTCATTTTATTTCACAGGTTAGTAAATACTAATTGGGTCTAATAGCCCTATCATATGGTGTCAAATCCAAAAATACTTTTGGATTAAGAGACATGTTTGTTGTAATCACACCAAAAACAACTAACTACTTTCAACTAATTTTTATCAGTGTCTTAGGATTAATTTCAGATACCTTTAATGTTCCACTATTTGTATTCTTTACTAATTTATGAGTTTATACAATTACTTATCCAAATTTATCTATAAACTCATCAAACCACATAGTATGCATCTCAACTTCTACACTATTTAATCATGTTAAAAATTTAGGCACAAGATATGCATCCCTTTGGAATTAATGATCCTTGTATGAAGTAATGTACTCACTTGAAATTTACCTTGACTTTTGTCTTCAAATTTTCATCACTTCTTCCAAAATATTTCCATCTACTTCTCCAAATAATTTCTTCCCTTGTAAATACTTCCTAAAACTACCTTATACCTACTTTTCTTACTTATCTAAAACCTATGTAAATTATATTTATTTCAATTTATATGAATCACTTTCCCGATCTCATTTTTTCCTCTCCATATATTTTCCACCCTCAAATACTTTAGGTAATCCTATTTCCACTTCTCCACAATTTCTAGTTATTCATGATGGTTTCTCTTCTCCCACAATCTTTCTAATTATCTAATCTAATTATAATCATAGTTAAATAAGGACCATTCTATGTAATCCATTACATTTTCTATCATACCCCTCTCTCAAGCCCTAAAAATGTCTTCTCCTTATGCTTCTCTGGGTCCTCCGTATTTTGGGTTCACGTTCAATTTCCTTCTCTCAATTCCTCATTATTCCAAAAATTGAGTCTATATAACCATAATACCCTATATTAATACTACACGTAAGTTTATATTGGGACCATGGCCTTCTCCAAGATAAGCATATTCTTAATTATTAGTATTTAATACAAATCTTTACCTATAGTTCCTCTTTAAAAAAAGTCATGTACACATTCAAAAGTAATGTACCTTTGCATGAAAAACTTAATGATGTATCTATTTATAGTACATTTTATCCAATAATTTATCACACACATACACTCAATTTATAGGATTCAAATTCTTTCTAAAATTTATCTATTCTAGATAAATTTTTGTCTCCTTTGGTCTAAAGTAATAATATTATAGTCTTAACAACCAAATAGCTAATAGTAAATAATATTATAGTATTGAATATGATCTATTATGATTTATATCTTCATGTTTAAAATAAATTTATCCTCTTATTCTATAAATTCTATAATTATTTCATCCAACCATCATTCTAGAAATATTTGACCCATATCCATTTCAACATGTTTCATAATCCATGCTCACCACACCATTGTTATGATATATTCCTAAAAAATTCCATAAGAAAATTCTAAGGTTTATTTTTACAAAATGAATTACAAATTAAAAAATTATTTAAGGATATGGTAGTTTAGTTTATTCATTATTTCCATAGTTAGTGAATATTTGTTGAAACATTGACTCAAAGACACATAACTTTCATTATTATTAGATTAAAAACATATATTCAAATGGAACAAGGGATAAATTAACACATAAAAACTACAAAAGACATTATAAACAACCATAAACTGATCTCTATATTAGTCTTTCATAATTTAGAACTCAAAACTCATCCTTTAAATTTGAATAATATTTAGAGAGCTGATAAAGACTATGTTACTTCACATTCCTTATCTTTTTATTTCACTTGAATGAGTCTTTTCATATTCTAAAACGTTTTGATATAAAAAATGTTCTAAATACATACAAAATGATATATAATATGCAAAATAATACACATTGCACACTTTTCACTTGTTCATATTCTATGATTTACCTTATAAGTATACTACCAACATCCATGTAGTAAGGGCAAACCCTCTAATTGATTTATACATATAACTTGTAGTTAACACCTTATTTTATGTTTCACCATTTTTTTTAATTCACCTAAGGAATATTTTTGTTGGGTTTTAGTGAGGTTTAAAAATAAAATTTGTAATTTATTACCTTTTTGAATAATACATCATACATCATGGGTCCCAATTTCCCTCCACAAATTTCATGTTCTTATAGTAAGAGTTATATAAACCCTTCATTTATGTCACCAACATTGGATTTAAATTTGTGTTTAATAACCACATAATTTATAAAAAATAAAATATATATTTAGGACCCATATTATTATAGCCTTCATTGTCTTACTTTTATCCCTCTTCCATAACACTATCATCCTTTAAGTCACTACCTAAGGTGGAGAGTATAATATGAACACTAACATGTGGTACAAAAGAATATAAATTATTGAATATTTTACTCTTCACAATGGATATAATATCCTTTAATATTAATATCTTCCAATTTTTCTTTGTCATCAACTAATTTAGGAAATTTGAATTTACAATCCAACACTATGTTGACATTGTAAATAAGCAAACTTATTCTCATGTCTATGTAATATAATTTAGGCCTTCTTGGATACAATATACCTTCTAAAAAATGTGTTCCTTTTTAGAAAATATTTATGGTCACCTTCTCAAAATATTATAGACATGATTACCTACTAATGTGTAAAAATAAGAATGACATATAAGAAGATTTAAATTATTAACAATGAAATACAATGTACATAAATATATATGTGAATGTATCAACTCAAAGGTTCAAGTGATACGAAAAGTTTTTGGTCACAAGTTATTCATTTATAATAAATTTATATAAATTTTATCCATCACTTGATAATGTATATTTCACATTTTGAAACCTACATATTATTCAGGTATAGGAATAATTACCTAAACAATAAACATATCATTTATACATGAGAATGACTAATTGATATTTTGTAAACAAAGATAATGGATTACTTAATCAAGTATTAATATATTAAGGATGACTTTAGTCACTTATTATAAATAACATTCAAGGAGACATTTTATGAAAAAATCATATATAATAGTGATTCTTAAACTTTATACCTCCAAAAATTCCATATGCCCAAAATTGGATCCATATGGCTCCATTTTATGAGGATGAAATTAAATATTCCAAATGGTAAATGGAAAGGGATAAGGCTTTAGGCCCTAATGAGTATCAAACATATTTATTTTAACACTTTTATTATATTATTAAGACTCATGTTTATAATGAAAAAAATTAGTTTCTTA
Source organism: Torreya grandis (assembly GCA_037957365.1). Taxonomy (NCBI): domain Eukaryota; kingdom Viridiplantae; phylum Streptophyta; class Pinopsida; order Cupressales; family Taxaceae; genus Torreya; species Torreya grandis. The sequence goes on along the minus strand of JARHVA010005169.1, from coordinate 249,679 downwards.
ATCTTGAAAAATATTAAAATACCTCAAATACACATTCATTATCTCATTCCTAAACATCATAATGTAAAATCTATGTACTTATTCATATTTTAAAAACTTTTTTTAAAATATTGTTTTTAAAAAAACAATAAATATAATCACACTTCTTATAGTAACCCCGTAAAATGTTTTTGTGTAAAAAACACAAAGGCTTTATAATATTGATTTAGTAATATTCATTTAAAAAAATAACTTTAGTGATTTAAAGGATTTGAAAAAGGTTTTGTTTTTAAAAAAATACATTTATACTTTGACCTTGAAATTTCCACCAAATTCACTTAAGATAATTCATAAAACCAATAATTTATTGATTGGTTATTAAAACTATTTGCATGCAAACACAAGTGGTTTTCAAACCAAAAAATCTTACCAAATTGTTGAAAAATAGAAAAGGATTGAATGGATATTTTTAGGTTTGAGGAGGTGGTATATGAGTTATGAGAGGCTTTAATTGAGGATGTGGAGGACAAATGTTGGTTTGCGCATAGTTTAGAAGCCCCAATGTGACTATCATGACACCAAATAGATTAAAATCAAAAGTTTTTACCAATGGTAAATATACATTATAGAATCCATTTATAGAAACCTTTTGTGGAGGACTTATAGGACTAGATGAAGGCCTAAGGAAAAATAAATATTTACAAATCAAATGGTGAATTAGGTGAGGTGGTGAACTAGGCAAGTAAGTTGGTTTTGAATACCACTTAGTATAACTAGTTGATAAGCCAATGATGTTTATAAAGTTGAGTTATGAAGGTCGAGGATGTGACTTCCTTTTTCCAACCCTAGTTTCCTCCTTGTGCTTTCCAAATGAATAACTTATAGATGAAATTATCTAATCCAATACAAACAAGAAATGATCTAACCTAAAACTAGAACCCTCATGGAAAGCTTAGACATAAAATAAATATTAATATTTTAATTTAAAAAGGACCTTAAAATTCCTAAGGTTTTTAAGATTTCAAAAAAAAAACCCAAATATTTTTTCAAACCCTATAAAAATTTCCTCACATAATATGCATATAAACTCTAGATTTTAAAATAAATCTTGTAGTGTAAAATATGACATATGATTACTAGGATGACTCTGATGCCATAATGAGGTAGAATCTAAGGTCTTTAGATAGATAAAATACACTAGTTTATTAATCACACAAGCTAAGCAAGTGCACAACACAATGTAGTTGAAATCAAATGGAACCAATATGAGAATAATTCAAAAGAGATTAGATCCAAAACCAAAAAATTCATTAACAAAGCTAAAAATGTGAAAATTAAAAATAGGAGAATGATGAGTAACTCCACAAAATGTGGTCAATATAACCTTAGAAATAGAATAGTAATCCCTCCATAAAAAGAGGTCAATAGGGCCAATAATAGGACCAATAATAGAGGATTAAATCCCATACCTAAAATAGCTAGTCAAAGGATTTATTTGTTAAACACTCGATCAACCTACACACATAATAAAGCTTCTCCATAAAAGTATGAAAAATATAAGTGAGAAAAAAAACTATAAAAAATAAATATGGGATAAAATAATAACAATTCAGACATATTTCTCTATGAAATATAATCTAGAATATCATAAATACGGCCATTACCCTTATACTTAAGTTTGTCCCTCCTCAAATTATCTCTAGTTACTAGGATGGATTTTTTAAATGCTAACAGATCTTGGATGGAATAAGTTTCATGCATAACCTCTTAAAATTTTCAAACCAAAGGAGGGATGTGACTACGTTATTAAACTAGATATTAGAAAAGATAATGATAGTCTTAACTTGAGGTTATTTTTCATAATACTTAATAAAAATTATTTATAAAAAATATTATACTTTTGTATTTTTGACTATATATCTTCCCCATGCTTCTCAATCCTAGTAAATGAGGTGACAATGAATTTATTTGAGGGTTCTAGAGGCATTAGGAAATGGGACACAATTTCATTATATATTTTTATCATTATGGTTGACATATTTTGATTTAGTCATTCAAAATATAATTATTCAAGTTAATTTAAAGGGGGTATATATAACATAGATCCTTAAATTATTTTAATTATTTCACACTTAAAGGATATAAAGTATGGAAATTATGCATTAGTTTAATTATATAAAATATAGTATTAAACACATTGATCTAAATTGAAATTTATGATATGTTAACTACCTAGTTTATAAATGCTAAATAAAGAGATGGATGAAGTATTTATATAATTAAGCATGCCTTTTGATCATGTAAGTCATCATTTAATTGAGAAATTAAATGTAAGCGCTTATTTTAGTTGCTAATATTAGAAATAGGAATTGAAAAATTTCATGAACATTACTAGAAAATTTAGACACCTTCATTAGTTGATGGTATAAGGGTTTATCTCATAGTGTCCCTACACAAAGTGGGGTGTATATTTTTGGGATCCCTAAGCCTACTCTTTTAATTTCATCCTATGTGTGTACACATCTCTTATCTTGAATTATTATTTTTTCATTCAAACCATAATTATGTTTTTCATCCAAAAAATGTATTGAAAAGAGGGTTACTATTTTGAGTTGGACTAACCCCAACCACTCCCCTCTAAATGGATAAGTGTTACCTATATTCAAATGTTCTAAATATGGATAAAAACACCCATAGATATCCCACCTATGTGCATGTGTATAATATCTTGAAAAATATATAATGCAATGGTATATTTTGATCTTTGATATTTGGCACCATGTAAATTTCACATTGTGTATTCCAATTTTGATTTATGTACTAATCTAGGTCTAATCCTTTAAAATTTTAGATGTTTGTATGCCTTTTAATAATGTTACAAGAGAGTGTTAGTTTGTCTCAAAGTGACATTCGAGTGTATAATGACATAGGGTATGGTTTGCATTTATAGATGATTCTTTGTTAATACATGTTATGATTGATAAATGAAACATGTCTATAATTACCTAATGTGACTTCCTAATTTTAAAAATATCCTTTCAGTGATCACGGAAATTGTTGTTAGATATAGAATCCTGTGATAACCAACATTGTCTGGGTTTACTATTACTATATCATAAGTATAATATAGGGATATAAATTATGGATAATATTTGTCTAGGATTATGAGGGATTCCAATATAGACTATGTTAATATTTAATACTTATATATAGTGAATAGGTGTCTAAGATAACATATAGGCATATAAAAAGAGGGAAAGGGTGTTCGATTTCCACGTAATGTGAAATTCCAAGAATATCAAATAGTATCAAATTTTATTTTTACATATTGATAAAGATCAAGTTTAGGTGTCTACATCTTCCCCACTTTTAATCTAGTATTATAAACTCTAAATCAATAGGATAAAATAAGTAAATTTGTTACTTATGATAATCATGTATAGTTTTGACATTTACAATGAAAAATGTATCATTTTCTCCACCTGAACCCTACAAGAAACATGTATAGATCAATGTCTCTAGATAATAGTAAAATTAAAATAATATGAATCATTTAAGAACTTATAACTAAAAATACAACAAATGAACACAATTGATGGTATGCAAACCAAACAAGAACATTTTTAACTTTAGTGAAGAAAATCATGAGGTGATTATGCTTAGGGAGATGTAACTACTAAAAATTTGAGTTTAATAGTCTAAATATGATACCTACTCATATTAATAAGGTAGTTTTAGAATTCGAGTGATGTAATACCTCAACCACACTACCTTGGGTAACAAAAGTCCCATATGTGGAACCCAAAAATCAAAATTTTATGAAAAAGGATCAATTTTTATATACATATATAGACCCATACTTCTCATGTAGTTACCATTATTATTCATCATTCCATAATTAATTAAATAACATAAAATATAAAACCTATACATGGACTAAATTTACATACCCTAAAGTGACCCATATGTCCCTCAAAATGATGTAAATTACCATAATTCATCCAAAAGTATCATAGAATGTCTCAATTGGTCCTCAAGAACATGTATAACATGTCTCAATATTCTTAATATAACCCATATAAACATACAATTTTCTTTATAATGTGAAATGATCTATTTAACATGACTTGAATCTTAAAACAAGCCCATTGTATGCCACATTTTGAGATAAGAGAAAAAGCCTTATAATCACTCATCTGAAAATAAAGAGTTATATGCATCATGGGTTATATATAAAAGTACAATAATATTAATTATATGTACCAACATTATAATATATGTTCTTGAAATGTTTTAAATGTTTTAATCATGTATGGAACATGCATTCCATGTCATAACAAATTGTTCATTAATCACACACAATATATAGTTAGGATAATTCTTTTTAAAATATTTGATAGATTTAGATAGATATGTTAATTAAGCACACAATAATTATACTTGTAATAAATGTATACTATGAACACACATAATATAAATAGATAACACACAATTTAAAATTTCATGATTTAGTTCACAACACCAACCATTTAGTAATAGTCCATATCTTTCACATAAATATATGTAAATATACATATGCACATAATATTATAGTGAAAAAACTGATAAACACCCAAGAAAACATGAATCAAATATGACCCAACATAGACAAGACATGGAAACAACATGTACTTTAGAATCCTTTAACACAACTAACACATGAGTTAATAGTACATAGTTAATGTATTCATATAAAATATAACACACAATATATAAAATAATAATGATCAATAAATGTCACAATCATTAACATCAAATAAGAATGAGGCAAGAAATATGACCATTCATAATCAACCAATGTCACCATAAAGTATAATAAAAAATAATATCCATAGGAATTAGAACTATAAAAGGTATTAATAAGAGAAAATCATGTATAAATACTCTATTTAGGGAAAAAAATAAATGGAATGACATAGAAATAAATAACTTGAAAAATATACCAAGATTTCCCTAGCATATGTATGCCCCAAATTATTTAAAGGTTGCACATGGGAGTGATAGATGTCACACATTTTTGCATCCATGTCTTATATGTAACATGTATGTCCTAAATCTAGCACATATATACCATCAAAAACATGTGCACATAAAATGAATATGTAATTCAGTATGTATATGAAAAATGAAATGAAACAACTATGTGTAGCATCAAAACAAACCTTGTATAGGATTTGGTTTTATAATTTTGAATATTTGAATGTTTTTAAATTTTTTGAAAAAAAATTGCACTATTTTAAAATATTGAAGTGAATAAGAAATAAGTAAATGAAGTGAGGCTAAGGGGAAAGGTGACATAATAGAAAAATGGAATGGACTTAAACAATCAATAACATATGTGAACATATATTATGAACCAATTTTAGTAAAAAAAATGTGAGGAAGGTAAGTGATATGTCTCTTCTATATGATAAATTCATGTATAAAAGGAGTGTGTAGTAGAACTCAAAATAGGTACATGTTACTAGTGTAAAAGATTCAATATGTGAATGTCATAATATTTGTAGGCATAAAATATATGTGATCATGTAAGCTCAATGTGTGTCATGAAAAAAAAAGCACAAGTAGTCAATATGGAGAAGATGGTAATTAGTATGCTAAATCAAGGTGTAACATGCTTCAAATAATGGAATTTTAAATCAGACTACTATAAAAAATGTATATGAAATGCCATGATAGGATAGGATAGCTAACATGAATGCCCTGATCAAGATAATGAAGAAAAATGCAAGGGCTAATAAAACAAAATATCAAGTGAAAAGCAATGGATAGAAGAATGATCAAAGAAACTATATATGAACACATCTATATAGAAAATTAGATAAATCAATAAGTCAACTCAAGATGTAACAACCCCACTAGGTTTTACCAGAATATTGTAATATTTTTTTAAAATTAAATACACATTCAACATATGTATTTCACCATGAGAAATGGTAACTAGTGATCTTTAACTAACTGCATGAATTTAGTTAACCATAAATTTTATAACTAATCCACTTAGCTAAGTATCATAATGAATAGATATAAAAATCATGAATAATACTGAATAACCATAATATTGCTTTATATCATAAATGAAATAGTACAAATTCAGCCATAATTATAAAATATTATAGACTCTGCTATAGAAGTAAAATGTATAAAAGATAAATTTTCAGCAATACAAAATAATATCTCAAATGATAAAACATGATATAAATCTCCTCTGAGTAGAGTCCCCATGACACATGTTTCAATATGTAATCTTAAGTGTAGTCTCAAGTATAGTACTCCAGCTAGGAGGGAGAGCTTCATATGAGCACTTTTCCACACCAACCACAGATCATAGATCCCCTACGCTATCTTGAAAACAAGGGGATGACCCTCCCTTCATGGATGGTTTTATAATGACGGTGCAAGAATATAGAGTAATAAACTAGAACCCATGTGTCAAAAATATCTGGTACATAATGTATACCATAAAGAAATCCATTATAATATGATATCGCACAAATATGAAAAATATATAAACATATGAGATGATAATGTTTATATAGATTTTTTAATTTACTTTGGCCATTTTTTTCAATAATAAATGATCTCTAGAATCATTCAAATTCATAAATGCCACTAGATTGGATTATACCTTATCTTACAATGATGGTGATAATTAATCTAGTGAAATCTGTCCACTTCTTATTTAGGGTCACGAATGTGAGATTTGGTAAAATAAATAATAATACAAAAAACCAATAGATTCATTCATCATATTTCACTTTAGTTAATCAAAATTATGCTAAATAGAGAAATATCACAATCATTCATTTAGTCTGTCAAATGAAGTGCATGAAATCTAAGAATCTAGTTTATTACAAATAGTAAACAGAATAGAAATTAGTCCTCAACATAACACACCATCTGGGTATGAGTATTTAGATTCCCAGTTGTTTTATCCACTAAGCAACTTAAAATATTATTTCTCTATGAAATAAAATTATATCCCTAGCTAATAAATTGGTCATATTCCACATATAATAATATTTAATCCATAAAATATAATTATATTTTATATTTAAACTCATAAATACAATGAATGCTTATTATTTAAACATTATATGATTTTATATTAACCCAATATAAACAAGCATCTAGTATTCACTGTTATAACAATAACAATTATAACATAGCTATATGTATATTATATATTTATATAAAATTGCATACATACAATTACAATATGCATACTTCGTTTATATAGGATACCATAAAGTTGACATCCACTATCATTTTCATTATAGGATATAGTATATGGGATGTATACAATTAGCTTACATACAAAGGCCACATAACCTTTTCCATTAAACTGATAAATTTATATGCCATGATAATTAAATACACAAAATTTTACAAAGCAAACTCAATTATTCCATTAATTATTAAATCTATTTAATCATTGAAATCTAATCGATCATTCAAGGTTGCCATTAGAATATAGTTCAAATGAGAAAATAAATGAACGTAGTCACTTTTACCCAACTTGGGTATGCTTCAATAAAACAAACAATAATACATAATCGATTGACCAGCTTAGGTATCATTTCTATCATCCCTATTTTGGTTATATAAAACAACTACAAAAAAAATCCAAATAAATAATACATTTATGCAAATGAACCCATATACCCAGTCCCCATCTAGACTATGTAAATTTGTACACAGTTCAACAATACATAGTCAAATGCAAGTTCATTGAAAATAACATCAAGACATAGTCCTTTATGATTAGGATAAATGTTTATAATGAAACAAAAATCTATCACAATTATTTAAAATTCCACTAGTATATATTCTTTCATAAAGCCAAATGCAACCTACAATCATATTTTTCATATACCTTTACCTGAGTTACCCAAATGACTACATAGAGAGAATCCCAATTCTATATATAATTCATTATGAATAATACAAGATTTCACCATCTATCTTAGGGTTTAAAACCTGATTTATGCTTAGTCTAAACAAGAACTTCATCTTTAAAATGTAACACACACACACACACACACACACACACACACACACACACACACACACACACACACACACACACACACACACACACACACACATGAGTATACCTATATATTTAATCAATTTTTAAATGAGTATATACTCATGTATATATTTGTGTATATTTATATATAACCCCATAAAACCCATAATTTAACCCAAAAGTCCAATTTTAGTTTATCTGTCAAATAATAATGCATACAACATTCTTGAGTCCATTTTTTTCATATACCCATCTACATGTATAACAACCTAGTTCAAATCAAATATTATGATTTGTGTTAATTATATACTCATCATAATAATCTTATTATATTTTTTAATATCTATAGATGTGTAGGATAAATCTTATTTAAAAACCCAACAATAACCACGGCCAACTCTACATCTCTACCCCATCTCCCAGGTTACCTTAGTTTGAATGTGGGATTATGTGTAAGCTGAGCCTTCAGTAGGGATCCACATACAATCTAGTATTTTGAATTAATTAAACAAAGAAACTAGTAACTATAAACATTCAAAGAAACCCATTCATTGTTTCATTTAAAAATTTAATTACAAGACCAACCTGGTAATGTATCAATGTCATAGAAAGCTGAGCCAAATTCATTCTCCACACTTGTTCAAATATTCTCCACCTCCTATCTTATTTTCTTAATATTTCATGATCAATCCTCTATGTTGTGCAACCTCCTTTTCACATCATCTATTAACCTCATTTTATTCTTCTTTTCATCACCTATTTCCTTCCACTTCTACATATGCTTTAGCTAATTAAACTACCCAAAGAATATGCATGCCCAGATAGCTTAACTAACTCATATTATACCTCATACAAAACATAATAAACCCCATAATTTTACACAACTTTTCTTAACTATAGTTAATGAATGATTAGTTACCTAATCATTTTCAATGCTTCTCTACCAAATCCTTAATTAACCATATTATATATATTTATCAAATCCACATTCTAATGATTTAAAAATCCATCCTCAACCATCTCTATCACATAAGTCAAATAATACTTATGTTATATTCCATGCACAACTATCAACTAGTCATTGTCTAAAGTATTTCCCCATCCAATGACGAAACACAATAAAATCAATTAACTTTGGCAATGCAACAAGACTAGAGTTTACATTGAATGTTATCCACTAGCATATATAACAATTACAATGATTTCAAAAATCATTAAATAATTAACATTAATATATCCATTTATATATATGAATATAAATACTTAAAACAAACAATTAAATAAATATAATATCATTTAAAATAATGCCATTTATCTTTCACCATTTTAATGTAATATCATTATAATAATATTTAATTATTATTATCTAAATCTTATATCTCAAGTAACAATTATATAATCCATCACAACATCATAATGTTATACTATTCAACCATACATAATAAGGTAGTGATATAAGTAAGCATAAACATATTCACTCATTAGGGCAAACAAGATGAGCTAGGTAAGATCATAAATCATTAAAATAACTCAAACAATCAACATGATCATAAAAAATAATGAATATTATACAATAAAACATATTTAACAATCATATAAAGGAAAAGTAAACAAAACATGCTATGTTATCCATATCAAACAATTATGAAACATGATATACTAAGTGGTGTGTACAAGGGTTTTTAAATTCATTCTCTATCGACCCCCAACATCTCCATCTAAACCACCCTCTTTGATGATAATCTCCCTCCATCATGATCTAAGGGAAGAATCTATCCTACATCCACCTCATGCCAATGAAGGTAGTTAACCTAAAACATAATTATATCCATAAAAATAATGATTTATAAATAATCACACATGATCACGAAGTATAAAATATAAAAAGTATCATTAACCCATAGCATCTAATCATGTAAATTAAGTAACACAAACTATCTCATCATCACCATATGTCATCAAGCTTAATAAAATATTAGTTAATCAACTAATCAACCACAATAATCCATCGATTAAATATGTTAGTTATTTTAGAGATAAATTGGGATGTGACACAAGATAAGGAGATCAATTAAAAAACCATAAGAATATATGTATAATAAAAAATGTTTAATCTAACTTATGAAATCATCAAGTTAGTGTCATAATTTTTTTCAAGTGTATAACACAATGCCTAATTCTAGATATAATATTACATCAAATTTACACATTTCATCATCACTATAGTCAACATATCTGGGTAACTCCACTAAAAATTTTATACTTATTTTAAACCTAAAGGATATAAAATAATGGAACTATGCATTGACTCAAATTATGTAAAATATGGCATTAATAATATTTATTTGAAATAAAATAGATTGATATATATATATATTATGATTACCAAATTTATAAATGAAAAAATAATAGAGGGATGATGTAATTAGATCATTATTCTTACCTATTTCTCATATAATCCATCACTAAATATGAAAATTATCTCTATGTGATTCATCAACTATTTATATAAAAAAATAGGAACTAAAAAAATACCTAAACACTACCAATAATGTATAAGATCTATGGTGTTTTCCATTGTTAGGGTTTACAAGTAGTGTCATTGAGTATACTATGGGTTTAATATCTCTAAGAGCCTTGTGTTTGTGCATATAAGGTGATCTTTTGTGTGAATCTCTATGATACTAAACTAAAATGTGTGTTTTATCTCTATCATCCACACCTTAAAATATTTTTAATCAAAAATACTTTGAAAAATGAGTTAGTGTTTTTGGATATACTAATCCCAACCATTCCCCATTCAATGGATGATTATTTTGGACATCGCACTGATTAAAAAAATGGATTAAATTACATGCAATTTTTCCACTTATGTGTGCATGCAACATATTGATATATATTATAATTAACTAATTTATAAATGAAAAATTAGGAGAGGTATTGTGTACTTAGATAATTATTCATGTATGTTACTCGTATAGTCCACCACTAAATATGGAAATACTCTATAGATGCTTCATTAAGTTCTCAGATAAAAAAATAATACCTAAAAATTACTTCAACATTTCCATGAAAGTCAAAAAACTACGACAACCATCCCTATTAATTTTTACTAGCAATGTCCCTCAACATAGTGAGGTTTTTATATATTTGGGTGCCTTATTCTTACACATGTAATGTGATATTATGTGTGTACACATCTATGATCCTACACTAATATGCCTATTTTATATCTCTTTTTCCCAGACCTTGATTATTATTATCAACAACAAGATAACATTAGTGGGTTAGTATTTTAGGGTGGATTGACCTAGCCTCTCCTTGTTAAATGGATTAATTTTTCCTACATTAAAATACTCCATATTGGGATAAAATAACACATATCTATCTTTCGTGTGTGTGTGTGTGTGTGTGTGTGTGTGTGTGTGTGTGTGTGTGTGTGTGTGTGTGTGTGTGAAACATATTGTAGAATCTAATACCATATTTTGATCTTTGATACTTGGATTAATTAAACTTTGAATTTCTATATTTAGATTCAATCTATATAATACTCTATTATTTCCTATAAAATAAAGCATGTGCATGTGCACACATGCACACATGTGTGTACATATCCATGTAAATGTGTGTGCCTTTTGATAATGTTCTAAGAGAGTGTTAGGTATTTTCCAAATTATTCTCAAGTGTATAATTATCTTAGGGGTTACTTGTATTTATAGATAACTATTTGATAATTCATAAAATGATTGAATCTTAAAACATGTCTAGGCTAACATAATAGAGTTTACTAATTTGAAAAATACTCAATGAGGGGTCCTAGATATTTTTGATAGAGGGAGTCACTTTTGGTGATTCAAACTTTTCAATTTTTTGGGTACTATCATATAAGTATAAAACAAGTATTTGAAATATGGAGAATGTCTTAATAGGATTCTAAAGGGTTCCTTTAGACTAAACTAATCCTAAATAAATATATATGGATAATATAAGTGGATAATATATTATATGGGTTAAGATATAAAAGGAAAGTTCTATCAAGTTATAAATATATATATGCAATTTCTAATCATCCCAATCTATATTTACAAGTGAAAGAACAAATGTATGTGTTTACACTTCTTGCATGTCCAATTCATTCATGACACTATCCTAGATATCCTATCTAGGTATAAAAACTTTAAAATTTCAAAGATATTAATTAATTTATATTAGTTATATTATTTTTAAATCATAAACCTATGTGAATCTAATAGTTTATTCATCAATACTAGTGAAAAATGGCAAGTAAAAATAATTATATTTATATGGTTCAATATAATTAATATACCTAGAAAATAACTTGGCATACCATTATTTATTGGAAAGGTCATAAATGAATTATGAAATAATATGGTTAAAATTTTCATGAAAGATTGGCATTTTAGAAATGAAAATGTATCACCTATGTTGGTAACATTTAATTAATATAATTAGCCTCCAAGATGCCTTTGAGAAATCTCAGCTTATAATGTCTACCTTATAGATCTTGGCTAGTGTTAGATATCAACCCATGCATATATTAATTTTTTTATTATCTATAATGGATTTAAGTATATGTATAAAATCACACTCATGAAATCATAGTACTAATAAATAAAACATTTGAAGTAATAATTTTTGTATGAGATATATTAACTCCCTCAATCCTTTAATTATTTTTACTTATTATTTTGAGATAAAATAATTTAATATTTGAAATTTGTCTTGAAAATGCATATTTCTCACTAAATACTCCTTAGATCAAACTATCAACAATGGAAAATCCATATAATCTAAGATATATAATTAGTTTGGTCCCAACTAAATTTATTTGAATACACTTTTTAAGAACTTCAAATCCTCCTTTGTTAACCTTTGGTATTTTAAAGTATGAAAATAATATGTTTATCTTTAAGATATTGAAATTTGACACTACCTAGTATAGAATTAAAACTAACATATAACTCACATGAAAAAATAAGAGAGAGATGAGTTAGATAATTGACTAATATAAACTCATTATCTCATAATAATGGCATGATATATGAAATTACATAATATTATTTGAATTTATTTTCACTAATAATGTACATACATGAAGAAAGTACATATAATTTGAATAAGAGAAATATTCCCTTTGATTATTCACCATATAATAATCAAATTTGAAATTTAAAGAGGTGGAAAAATATTGGCTCGCATAAAGGTACATAATAATCCCATTCTAAGACTAATAGGTTATGTATTATGGTGAATTTAACTAGCTTTATAATAGCCTATGTCAAATTTATAAAATATGAATAATATATTACACCAATACCACCTTAAGTAAAACTTAGGGAGGATATACAAAAAAATATGGATCAAAATCCTTTGAAATGTGTACTAAAAACTAGGCCTAGTGACATACCCATGAATAAATATCAAGAAAATACAATGTGATGTTAAGTGTCCCTATGGATGCCAATCCATCTCACTAGAATCCATGAGTATCCAAATACTATAACTTACAATTTTAACTAATACATGGAGACCTATATGTTAATCACTTAGATAAAATAATAAACTAAAAAAAAGGGTTAAAACACACAAGAAAGCATTTGCACACCCATTCTTCCTATAATTTTGAATTGTGTGAAATATGGATAACACAATATATGCCTCTCATGAGGTGATGGTGAAGTCTCTAAGAAGGTGACAAGTGAAAAAATAAATTAAATCATGAGGAGAGGTCCTAAATAGGTGAAAAGTGATGTGTAAATTATCCAACTTCCTTAGAAATGCTCCAATAATATTATGGTAGGTATACTTAGTGAGTGTAAACAATTACTAAAAATAAGGTGTGGTCTATGAAATTGCAATGTTGGTTATTCCACATGGTTATACAAAATATGGGACAAAACTCTTAAATTTCATTATAAAAATAGTGTGAGACCCCATTTTGATATCAATCCCTATTATATATTTTGTTACATGTTTTGTGGACTTGATGGATATGGGTTAGACTATTTGGAGGCACAGAGTGCCCACATTTTTAATTTGTTGACTTCATGGACCTTAATTATCCAGTTTGGTAGATTTTATTTGTATGAATGGTTATTTATTAGTAGCTATACTTTTTTACTAACATATTGATATTGAATAGTATGATGTCCTATTTTTTTGAATTTAAAATTTATTATATTAAACTAACCAAGATATATGATTGTATTTTAATGTTTTTATAGTGATAGTTATATATATACTTGATCATATTATCTTAGATATAAATTATTTTTCCATGGATGTATTATTATGTTTGTATGGAGTGTATAGGTTATGAGGGGCCAAAGGTAGGATTCATAGGTACTTATAAATGCCTTGAGGGATCATACACACACCTAAAATCACCTTAGACCTTTAATTTTATACCCTTATTTATTTATAAATTGTTTATTGTATTAATTTGTAGCTTTTAAATTTTTCTCTTTACTATTTTTAAATTTTGGTTTTTTGACCTAAACCTCTCTTCTAATTTAATCACCCTAAACATATATTAACCCTTAATGAGTTTATTTAACCTTGTTAAGGGTTAGGTTGACCCACAAACTCAACCCATGTGTTCAATCTCATATTTGTCCTTCTAATAAATTTTTAGCTTGAGTATTTGACAAGAAAAGCTTCTCTAAACCCATACATATACCCATTAGGTAGGTTGGTTTTTAAGGAAATTTTACCACTTTTTGGTCATATAAATGTCTTATTTATGGCCAATATTTTACTTCCACAAGAAACCCTCTCTTTTTGTACAATAAATTTCTATTATGTTTTTGAGTGGAAGGAACACACATGTGAGTATGTAATTATATTTATTATGGTTGTAAGATAAAGTTATGAAGGAATGTCACATCCTTGGGATGAGGACACATATGCATCACCCTTGTATTGGTCTTTATTTTTATTTTCTTCTCCTTTTAAGGACCTTATTTTGGTCCTTTTAGGTTTATGCATTTTGTATTGTTGGAGAGATTGGGTGCTTGGAGAAAGGCTTTTGGAAGAGTGTCAAGTGGAGATTTTAGTCTAAGTTATTTATTTTTTAATATTTATTTTTTAACGTTTGAATGATTTATCTTATTTTATTCTTGTAAATTATTCTCATTTAAAGGAAAATGAATAAATATTTTTACTAGACTTGAGGGCTTTCTTTTTAGGATTCTCTTTTAAGCTTTTTTATTTTGTATTATTTTCATTATTTATCTTTATTATTGTTTTATTTATTTTATTTTGTGTCAATTTTGGGTATGGGATTTGGGAGAACCTATATGAAACCCATGTGTTATTGACATAAGTGCTTGTAATTGGGAAATTAGGGAGTGGAGTTCTTGCTTATGGCTTATTGGACAAGCCCACTCTAGCCTTAGTGGCATGAACTTACTTATGAGAAATGGAAAATTTTAATTAGTTTAAAAATAAACTCTCCTTTATGATATATGGGAGGTATAAGGAGGGTTATGGGAGGTATAAGTAGTCATGTTGTATTATGTGAGGTCTAAGGAGGAAAATTATTTCTAGACAAGAACTCTTTTATTTGGATTTGGAAGCCCTTTTATTCATTATTTAACTTATATGATAAAGGAAGGAAGAGCCATATTCTCTTCCATTTGGTGAATTACTTTTTGAATTCCATTTTATTTATGTTTTCTTTATGAACACCTTTTTATTTTGTTTCCTTAATTACTGATACATAGATCCATTGCTCTTTCAATATTATTCATTGTGCATATGGTTTTGAGGTATGCCTTCCACTGGGATTCGGAGAGGCTATGAATTAACCTTAGTTTTTGAGGTTTACATGTGATGATTCCTATAAGATGGGTGGTTAAGCACATTCTTTTAGTATATTTTGGTTTTTTATTGGAGTTTCCTTGGAGGTTGACTGTGTGTTGGTTTTTCCTTCTTGGATCAGGTCACTAAAAAGGACATAACTCCTAAAATACTAATCCAAATGACCACCATTCCTCATTTTAGTATACTAAGCCTTATGGGATACTTCATTTCTTCTCTTTTTCTTCACATACAAACTCCTCTTTCTCCCTTACATTCTTACATACATTGATCTCCTGATTCACCTCTCTATCTCTATTCCTCTCTTCTCTACGTCCCACTGTCCTTATTTTAATGAATTTTATTTTGCTCTTTTTAATATCCTCCTCTCTAACCTCTACGCCCAACTTGGGCTCAAGATAAAACAAAAGCAGTTTTTAAATTGCAACAATATACCAAGGTTGAAATATTTTCAACCACTCCTTTATTTTCTCAACAGCCCCAACAATTATTTTTTGACCTTTACTTTTTACAATTACTCCTAATTAAAAACATTTTGGAGGGAAAAATACAATAAATTGAAATTTGAATGCAAACATGACTTGCATCCCAACGTAACCAAGTTTTGCATGAATTTTGTATGTAGATTCTCCTGCATCATACTCTCCCTCTAGAAACAATTTGAACCTTAGTTCAAATGAAATGCTTCCTCTATGAATTAGTCTTCACTATATGCCTAGGTCCCAAGGTCTTGTTACCAATACTAATGCATGTCTTTTATAGTCTTTGTCTTTCATCTTCTTGCTTTTCTTCCTTTTCTGGTATGTTCTTCTCCTCATCTCTTTCTCAGCTACAATCTTTCATGTCCATGTTTCATCTTCATATGTGTCTCCAAAGTTTTCTTCGCCTTCTTGGTTCATTAATGCATCCATTGAGTTACGGTTAGCATTTACTTCAACAACTTCCATTCCTGCATTCAAAACATCAAAGGCAATATTAGAAGTAAAAACTTGAGACCATAAAGTCTCTTGGCTCCCTATACTCTTCTGCTCTTTGGCTAAAACTGCCTTTGCCTCTTTAGTGTGCTCTTTTCTTGTTGCACTTTCACCAATGCTATCTTCACTATGGCTTGTACCTTCATTCATCTCTCTTGAATGACCAAACAGCTCCTCCAACATCTTCAACTCTTCTTTTAGTGAGATCTCATCTATATCACTATCTTCATCAAACTTGGGATCATCAACTTGAAAGATTGCTTGTTCCTTACTGGCCTTACTCTTCATCTCATCCTTTCTTGAGCTATCTTCATACAAACCAACTTCTTCAATATAATCATCAAATACAATTGAAGCACCCTTACATTGTGTTTCCTTACTCTTTTCAATCTCTGCTTCAAGCCATTTTGTTTGTTCTTTATTTTCAAGGAGGCATTGCTTTGCTGCATACTCTCCTCTTTCCTCATCAACCATCCATTTGGAATTCTCTCCTTGCTGCATATTATTCCACATAGACACTTTCCATTTTCCACTTCTCATGAAAATATCATTAAAGGATTCAAAAACATCATCATAAACAATTTGTTTACCTTTTACTTCTTTGGTATACCTCTCAAGTGTCCTGTCATCATGGAATGCCTCTTCCATACTCACCATCTTACCTTCATTCTCTTGGTTTCTTGAATCACCTTCAATCCTCTTCCATTTACTTCTTGGTGATGTTGCCTCAACACTCACATCTTCTCTCTTTGCCTTCTTAGGCACCCATACTTGTTTCTCCTTCTTATCATTTGTCTTCTCAAACCATGTAGGCATCTTACATCCATGCTCTTGTACCAGAACTTCCTATTGTTTGGGAGTTTGCTTCTTCCACCATTTAGCCATCACATATCCATGGTTAATTGGAAACTTCACCTTTCTCTTTGCTTCTCTAACATGTATATCAATAGTTTCATGCTTATAAGACAAATCAGTTTTTGAACTCACCTTTACCTCCTTAATGGGCTGCTCTATTAGTTCTTTGACTTGCATAGCTTCTTGATTATCTATCCTTTCTTCTTCCTTTATGCTTGGCTATTCTCTTTCCTCTTCTCGGCATTCAATGGCATCATGGAAGTCATCTTCATCTTCCATCTCTTCTGTTGCTTGTAGGGGTTCCTCAACACCTCCCTTATGCATTAACCAATGCATCTCTTCTTCTTTATCAACAACAGCAAACTTTTTATTTTCTATTAAACATTTACTTGTGCACTTGGTGTCTTCTCTTGCACCAATCTCTTCATTTTTCAAGGCCTTTCTTTTTACCTTCACAAGGCTGCTCATACCTAAAATTACCCATGCAAAGACAACATTAGATATAAACACAAGAGACCACAAGGTCCCTATGAGTGCTCTCTTCATCAACACTCTCATTTTCTCAAGTTTTCTTCCTGACACTTTATCTTTTCTTTCTTCTTTCCTCTTGTTCTCCTCAATGAGAACATTTTTCACAATCTCTTTCTCTTTTTGTTGCTCTCTTGGCAACCTTCTTATCTTCTTCAAGCCTCTATGGGCTTCTCTCTTATTGTCAATCTCATTTTGCCTTCTTCTCCTCTTCATTAGGAGATCAATTGGCCACTTCAACCTCTTCTTCATTGGCCATACCCATGCTTGCCTATTCAACTACATCCAAGACTCATATTCATCTTTAATCTTAGCTAATTCTCTCTTCAAACTAGCAATCTCTTTATCAATTTCAATACTGGTCATACCTTTGATGCTTGCTTTCTTCTTGGTATTCTCATGTAATTTGATGCTCTGTAGTGCCTTTAATAATACTTCCATCTCTGAGATCTTCACCTGAGTCTTTTCCACCTTGGTCTCTTGATCCCTGTAGTTTCTCCTTGACTAGTCTTTTGACAATCTCCTTGATCTCACCTAGGCCTTTTGAATACTAGTATTTTGATCCTTTTCTCAATCCTGTCGCAACTCTTTATAAAACACTTCAACAAACAAAAATCACAAATCCAAGCTTACCTTGCTTTGGATCTTCCTCTTGAGCATTCACTATGCTCTTCCTCTAGAGCTTCTCTTGGCTCTTCACTAAGCCTTCCTTGGCTTCTTCTCCTCTTAAGCCTCAATGGCTTGACTACCTTGAACCTAAAACTTCTTCACTTTCTTCAATCACTGAAATTTTATCTCTACAAAAACTGATTAGAAGAGTACAAAAAAAATTTCCTTTTTTCTAGGAGCTTACTAGCTGTGATACCAAATGATGAAACTGTCTTTAGACTACTCTAATACCAAAAATGATAGATATCAAACTCAATTTGAAAAAATTCACTTGTGATTGTATCAATTAATCCATCCATGAAATATCATACTCTTTCTAGTTCTACAATCTTCTTTCCTGATATTCCTTATGATGCTTGAAACCCTTACTAGCTTCTCTTGCCTTAATGGAGCTTTAGGTATTCAATCTAAAATATCCATCTATCTGAAGCTTCCAATAAGTTTAAACATATGTGATTCAATTTATCTAACATGTTTCAATCCTCATATAATATATAAGACTCCAAGATATTGAATTTTGTCTCTAAACTCCCTACCTTGTTCAGAAGCTTGTAGGTCTTATTAGGCCTAATTGTGCCTCCAATAGGTCAAAATAATTATTATCCCCTTATTCAATCTGAAACCAAATTTATTAAGGTATTTAAAACATAATAAATATGATCCAAGCCTTATACCAAGTTATAGCACTCAAAAGTAAGGAAAACTCAACTTTGACTTTTTGACAATTTTTGAAAAATGAGCACCTACAGGTAGATAAAAACATAGTCATCTATATATGAAAATATATAGATAAATTTGGCATGAAAAATCTTTTATTACATCAAAAATACTTTTATATAACTTTTCCAAAAATAATCAAGTCATTTGGATTAGTATTTTAGGAGTTATGTCCTTTTTAGTGACCCGAGAACACGTTTTTCTGAATTATTTTAGAACTACAGGTCTATATTTTGACCGTATATTTTTCAAAATTGTTACATTATATATTAAAACAATTTAATTGGATTCATAACTCAAATTATCATTTTCACACAAAATTTCATAATTTTTCATTGAGTAAATCTTGAGATATACTCATTCTTCCAACCGTACCTAGTTCTCTGTCCACACAGGTCGAGAGCTTACTAAATGTAACTGGGAATATTTTATCCTATTTAAATTGTTCTAATTAATTTATTATGGTATGAATAAATACCTTACACCTTCTCCAATCATCATCTAGATCATACCAACCTCCTATGCATTCCAAGCAAGACATCTCAGTTGTCTTTAATTGTATATGCATGACAGTCAACAGGGTTCATGATTTTCTTCCCAATTTTGATGGTCAATAGACTTTCAAGGTGATTTGAAAACATTTAAATATATTAAATTACTTCCCAATTCACATTATCATATCAAAGGATGAGCTTATCAATCAATCTACTATGCAAAACATGCAAATTTCTTATCTTTGCCTGTACATTGTCATCTACAGGCCCGAGAGCCAACTATTGGGGTCTTAAGATATCAAAGGGGTTTCTAAAGCCTATTTCTTATTAATTTAGGTTTATAATTTCCTTATAGACCTATCTCCATTCCATTATAAACTCCATGCAAACATTTACACGTTGATTTACCTTGGATAGTGGGTTGTAGGTATGCATGCCTGAATACCCTGTTCATACCCTGTTTAGGATTCTTACAACATTTCATGCATTCTAAACTTCCTGAAACCAAACACAAGTCCTAGATTGTTTCTCCTTTAAAATAATTAATGGTTTCTCATGCCTTTTCTTATGCTAATAGATATTCATTATTCTTTATGCTCAAAGAAACACACACACAGATCTGCTTACTATGTAAGTCAAACCTCTTATACATGAGAGCACTGTTTGCATATAATAACATGAACATAAAATATTTTTCTTCTTAATCAATCAAGAATACTTAAAATACAAGAGTTAAAATATCCCATGCTGAATGGCTTAACAAAGCCTTATGAGATACTTCATTTCTTCTCTTTTTCTTCACATACAAACTCCTCTTTCTCCCTTACATTCTTACATACCTTGATCTCCTGATTCACCTCTCTATCTCTCTTCCTCTCTTCTCTACATCCCACTATCCTTATTTGAATGAATTTTTTGTTGCTCTTTTTAAGAGCCTCCTCTTTAACCTCTATGCCCAACTTGGGCTCAAGATAAAACAAAAACAATTTTTAAATTGCAACAATATACCAAGGTTGAAATATTTTCAACCACTCCTCCTTTATTTTCTCAACAGCCCCAACAATTATTTTTTTACCTTTAATTTTTACAATTACTCCTCATTAACAACATTTTGGAAGGAAAAATACAATAAATTAAAATTTGAATTCAAACATGACTTGCATCCCAACGTAATTATGTTTTGCATGAATTTTGTATGTAGATGCTCCTTCATCATGGGGCATGATGGTTGATTTCATATGTTCTTTTGGCATCTCAAATATTTTATGTTGTTTAATATATTCTTCCCATTGTGAATAATTTTTTGAGGGATGAGAATTTTGATGAAGTATTTCTAAAACTTGTAGCCTTGGACATCTCTTTTATGGACTCTTGTAAATGGGTTGTATTGAGACAATGATTTTATCTTTGTAAACATAATATTATATCTTATTGGAAGTGTTTGGATAAGTTTTAATAAATGTTTTTAATAATATTTATATCTTCTATTCCTTTTAAATTATCTTTCTCAATATGCAAAACAATTTTTTGATAATATGAATATGAAAAAATGTATATTCATTACATTCTTTTTTATCTTAATATTATTCATATGTTTAGTTAAATAGACAAAGAGTATTGATAAGATATAAAAGTAAGTATTGTGAATTAAATGTGGAGTTGAAGCTATCTTTGTAGCATTTTGATATAATTCATATTTTTAAAAATGGGTGTAGTAGTTGTAAAAACAAACATATCACATGAGTTTCTTTCACAATAGATAAAATGAATAAAATAGATTAATCTATAAATGAAAATTGATAAATAAAAAAGAATGAAATTCATAATATACCTTAAGGACCTAAATTTAATAGTATAATATGTTAAAAAAAAAATTAGAGGGATATTCTATTTTAATTTAATATTTTAATGTTGTAGAGATATATATTAATCCATATGCATAGAATAAATTTAAAAATAACATGTGTGTGTGTGTGTGTGTGTGTGTGTGTGTGTGTGTGTGTGTGTGTGTGTGTGTGTGTGTGTGTGTGTGTGTGTGTGTGTGTGTGTGTGTGTGTGTTTTATTTTTAAATTTATTCTTTAATGTGTGAGGCTTTAGGTTTATGTGTGTGTGTGTATTCAGGGTATGAGAGTTTTCCTTCTTCAGGATCCTCCTCCACAAACCTCCAAATTCTAAAGCAAAAAAAATAAAATGAGAGGAAAAACATGGAAATAGCTTTTATTTGATTACATAAGAAATTAGGGCATCTTTCTTTGGTAACCCTAGATCCAAGGATGCATGAACTTTTGATCTGAGGGTGGGTATTTATTATACCAATTACAAGTGGAAACCCTTTTAGTTGATATTTATTTATTTATTTATTCTCTTAAATTAATAAACTTATTTATTAATTTTGTAGACACCCTTTTTAAAACAAACTATTTCCCCTTTTAAACTCTAAAAATGATAACATTTAATAGCTTAATTAATTAATAATTTTGATCTATTAAAATAGGTATTAAATACTTATAATAAATTAAATGTAAATAAATTAAATAAATTTAATATTCATTTTTTTAGTAAAACTATAATGGATAAACAACCTTATTTAACATATCAGGGTTTAAACTTTAGTAAAAAAACATTTTTTACAAGATTTATTGGCGTGTTTATTTTAGGTATTACAAATAGATATGAAACAATCCTCATATTGGTTCAGATAAAACATGTACCTTATAATATACCAATGTTTAATCAATGAAGAATGTGTATTTATTTTATTAAAAAATAAATACAATTGCAGAAAAAAAGTTCTTATTATGTAGTGAAATAATTTCCTATAGAAAATGCATTAAGATTCATATAAAGGGGTTTTATATGTATTATAAATAAAGGAATGAATGGAAGTGTAAATTTAATCTAAAAATATATTACATAAAATTTAAAATAAACTAAAAAAACATCTACATGAGTAGTTTGAATCCACACTAAATAACATGCAAAAAGGTGTAGAAAGATATTTTCCCAAAATTTGCATCTTGGAAACTATGTTATGTGTGGTAATCAGTAAAAAATCATGTAAAATACATGAATTTTTAGTACATGAGAATATTCTCAAACAATGTATACGACACACATCACAAGAGTGTCAAAAACTACCAGAGAAAATATCCCAAATATGGCACCAAAATAGTGTGCTGACAATGCCCAACATGAATTTCTCCCACCCAAAATAGAAAAAAAAAATTGTCTAAGAATTAAAAAAATTAATTTAATCTCTCAAAACTATTTATAATTTCATAGTGTAAGTTACTATGATAATTTTTGAGAAACGTATAGTGAAAATAGATGAATCTAAAATAATTAGAACATACATAGAATCTGAGCATATTTTTAGATTACAGAATAAAAAATACATCATTTTTTTAAAAAAATCAAGGAAAATGTCCTTCTAGTTCAAAATAAATTAGGTAGGAAGATCTAAAATTAGTATATCCAACAAGCTTCCCTAGTGGAAAAGTTATCTTATAAAAAATTGAGGTAAATAGTAATAAGGGTATAATTAAAATGTCATTTTCAAAATCATGATCATAAAAAAAAACCTCTTAAGCATCCTAGATCTATATATATATATATATATATATATATATATATATATATATCTTATTTGAGGATCCCTTAGGGGACAAATGCCTAAGATACAGGGTCATATGCCAAACTAGTCACTACATATAAAGGGAAAAAGATTGAAACTATATGGTCAATGGTAGATGAACTTATACATGTTGGTGGATAAAGTGTTGCAAACATAGGGGATTCCCTTGAATCACCTTGTAACCTTCACAAAATTACCACAATAACATTACTAGTTTATTTTTTAAAAACTTTGTGAATAATCCATTAAAAATATCTTAGGGTTTCTAACTGACAATTTTTTTTAAGAAAATTGCATGAAAGCTACAAGGAACACCTCTTTCCCTTAAATTTATAGGATTCCTCGGCTTCAAAAAAATTAAAGAGAAAAATTCATTTTTTAAATTTTTTTAAAGTTTAATAAATATTCATGCTAGAGTTCAAAAAAATGCATTGTTTCAAAAAATAATTCAAAACCGCTAAAAACTATATTATAAATGTGATTCATCCAAAAGAAAAAATATTAATATGGGTTTTTTCAAAATCCATAATATTTTATTTCTTATAAATTTCTTGGAAGGATAGAGAAATGTGTAAAAATTATAGAAACTTTTTATAAACATACAAGGAAGGCTTGAGAGGAGTCTGATGAATATTTTCACTTAAAAAACATTCCTAAACTATCCTAATTTGGATAGTTAATTTTTAAAGGATTTGACTTAATATTTAAATTTTACACTACCCAAGAACAAAATAAAACAAAGTCTTAGCTCACATGTAAAAATAAGAGAGAGATGAGGTAGAGAACTAAATAGGAGAAACTCAAAATCTCATTATAATGACATGATATTTAGCATTAGATAATATGATATGAATTGATATTCATTTATAATGTACATAAATGAATAGGTTTTCTTGAACAATAATAAGCTTCCATTTTCTTATTTTTCACATAATAAGAAAATATGATTGGGATATGAAGAAGTGGAAAACTATTGGCTACCATAAATTATTCTATGTATCCTATTCTACACCTATGAAATTATGCACTATGGATCACTTATATAACTTTAGAATAGTAAACTATTATAATTTAATTTTACAAATATACATAATATATTATACTAACATAAAAAAATATGGGGAGTTGATTGGTAACAGGATGACCCAAGGACATATAACTCATCCATAGATAATCTTTAAATTTATTCTATAATTTTCTCAAATCTCATATTATAATCAATTCTATGAATAAGGATATCCTCATTTGAAAATTCACTCTAATATAATAATACTCTTATCAATATTGGCTATCTTATGCATGTTTACTCTTATTCATTTCTAGCTTGGTATGTCTGTAACATTTGGACCTAGGTTGGTCTCCCTAAATCTAATGATTTTATAATGTTAGTTATGAAGAGAAAAACCTGTACTTGGGATAAAATAAAATGACTTAAATGTTTAGGCACTTTAGACTATTTTATTTGTAATGGTTTTGGGGAAAAACAATGATCATATTTTCCTCAACTAACACTTATTTTAGAAGATTTACACTTTGTTTTTTTTAATGGAAATACATCAAGTATATCTAAGAAATACAACTTTATTTATAGATTGGAACAAATTAATTAGTGATTGGATTGGAAACACATAAGCTTTTGGCCTGACTACCATCATTTGTCATCTTTGGCATGAGTAAACAAAAAAATATTAGAAGATAGTCCAATCACAAAATAAATATTTATTCCTAATTTAAACCTCTCTTTCTAGGAATTTTTTGTGTCTAGGTTATCCCTACGAAAAATAGGAATACAAGAGATGATAAATATATCATTAATCAATGGGCCTTCTTATGAATAAAGGACAAAACATTGATTCCCAAAAAATAGGCATTATCTATTTTCATGGAAGAAGTTAGAGGAAAATTTTTTCAAGATTAATTTTGATAAGGATTCAAAGTTTAACCATGGAGTATTAGAGTCAGGTGGTATATTTCATGATATCAGTATGAACATTATCTTAAAATTATCTATGAATGTTTCTAAGGAGAATAATAAAATTTAATAAATTAGAGCCCTTATTCAAGGCCATAAACATGCTCTTAGCCTTAAATTCACTCGTTTAGAAGTGGAGTGCCACTTTGTTTTCCCCATTTTTTAATATTTATACTCTAAAACAATGGTGAAACCACATACTTGCCTAAACTACTTATAATTCCTTTAAAAAGTGATTCAACTAAAATTTTAAAAAATGGGGTTTTTTTTCAAAACCCATAATATTAGGTTTTTAAAAAATGTATTACAAGGATAGATAAATGTTTAAGAATTCTATAAAAAATAGAAATACACAACAAATTATTGATAAGAGCCTAAATAATACTTCCCATACAAAAGCATGCTCAAACTATCTTATTTTTTATAACTAGCCTATAAAGGCTTTGATACAATACTCAAATTTGACACCACCTAGGATCAATTTAAAAATATGGCTTATCTAACATGAAAAAACAAGAGAGATATGAGGTAGAGAAATAAGTAATAGAAACTCAATATCTCATTATAATTGCATGATTTATGACATTAAATAACATGATATGAGATGATGTTTACTGATAATATACATAGATGAAGGTCATATATACATAATGAAAAAAGAGCAAGACTTTGTCTCCTTATTGGCCACATAATAAGATAATGTGATTGACTTATGAAAAGGTGGAAAAATATTAGATATCATAAATTTTTGTGCTTATCCTATTCTAAACCTAAGAAATTATGCACTATGGGTCACTTAACTAACTTATTAATGGTAAAATATCCTAGATTAACTAACTATGAGGCATGATAATAGCCATGACCCATTACACATTACCAAGGCAATTCAAAATGAATCCATCATGTCATAGGGTGAGGTGGCATTGATCACATGCATGAAAATCACATCCGATTCACCATGTTTCAAATATATTTTTAATTAATTATAATTTTACATGGGAGTTTATTTATTTGGGTTGGGTGAAATATATCTCATTAATTCCCTTTGCTTCCATAAACAATAATTAACCAGGAAAAGGTAGACCCTTATCACCATTCAAACACTCTTCTCTCAAGAAAGCATAGAATGGGGGGAGATAGAGATAGGCTTAAATCAAATTCATGATTAGAATTTTGATAAAATAAGAAGGTTTGGTGAAATTTGCATAAGGGAGGTCTAAAGAAATACATGTAACAAATCATGGGTCATGATGTAGACCTTGCTAAGGATTTTGTTGTAGTATGTAATAAAAGAATTATGGAGGTAAGAGGACTTAATATTAGTGTCACTAAGGAGATGATTGGTGAGGTAATTGGGATATCATGAGAGGGCTATAACTCATTTTAGGACCAATAAAATAATATGGAGTTGATGTATATATTTTTTAGGACAAATGAGAATTTTAAAACTGATAAAAAGGGTTTTCTGTGAATTGACCTGCTGAGGTACTTGTCAGAGGTGTGCCTTCGAATCATGAAATACCTTACTTTAGAAGGTAAATTTAATCTTATATTATTTAACCACTTTTTTATTCTTAACCATTTTAAAGGTTTTAAAATCAATCTACCATATTACTTATTGAATTATTTAGAAAGCACAACCCTCACTTTTTAAATTAATTATGGAATGCCATCATCCACCAAGGACTTAATTTCTTGTTTGTCAAGCATGATGAGAAACTACATGGGAAATAAGTCCTACTGGGAGGGTTTTCTATGGAGGATGAATCCCCATAAAAATACTCAACCATGGAATATCCCTAGCCTCCTCCCAACCTTTCCCCTAAAAGTCCCAATTCCAAGAGCTTCATAGGGAAACTTCCTCTTTAGTTTATAATAAACAAACCCAAACCTATTGTTTTTGATGAAAGGGATGTTAAAAAATATTATAAAAATGGGAAATACCCTTTTTGTAATTAAATTATGAAGAATAAGAGATATTTGGAGGATTTTAATGGTTAACTTCATGAATCAGGACTTGGCCTGGCTAGTTTGATCAAAGAGTGAAACTCCATTAATAAGGAAGCCACTAAAGTGTTACAAGCTCTTGCACAACATAATGAGATAGAGGTTATTCCCTACAGATAGTATTTTGATAATTTATAGGTTCATATCACTCTAAAACCTTCCTCTAAACCCCTCAATGTGAACCCCCTCAAGAATATCTCAGAGAAAGAGTATCCTCAAAACAAGTTGAGAATGATTATTCTAAAGGATGCCACAAAAGGCCTGAGTAATAAGTCTCAAGCAAATATTATCAGAAAAAGGTTGGTAGATAAGGTGGAGGAAAAATACACTATAAAGGCAATCATGGAGGAAACTACCCTTCCTGAGTAATTCATCTCTTTTGTTTTTCTATTTTGTCTTCCACACTGGTATTCAGCTAGTTATTTTTTCTCAACCATACTGTGTTTTTTAGCCCTTACAACTTGTTATGTTATGTTTTAAATATGATTAAACTCAGGTTATAGGATCCTTATAAAACCTAATTATTTTACCTTTTCAAGTTAAAAAACTTGATAAAATATACATAATATACTTTACCAATATAGGAAATATGGAGTATTATTTGGAAACAAGGTGACCCAAGGAGATATATCTCATCCATAGATAGTCTCACTCTAAAATTGCTCCATAATTTTTCCAAATATTATATAATAAGAAATTTTATGGAAAAATATATCCTTATTTTGAAAGGTATTCCCTTATAATAGTAATCCATTAAGCTTATTTATCTTATACATGTTAACTATAATACCTTTGTACCTTGGCTTACCTCTAAGGTTTATACCTAGTTTGGGCTCCATAAATCCAGTGCTTTTCTATAGTTAGTTATGAATAGAAACAATTTTTGTGGGTTATATAAAAATGAATTAAATTTGTATGCCCTTAAAATTATTGTATTTATAATGATTATGGGGAAAAATAATGGCCGTATTCTCCTAAATTACCACTTCTCTTAGAATATTTAGAATTAGTTAATTTTTAAAAATGGGAATATGTTTTTGTTATCCTAATAATACCACCTCCCTTATAGATTGAAACAAATTCAATAATAATCAAGCTAGAAACATCTATAATTTTTGATTGGATACCATTATTTGGCATCTCTGGCATGAATAAACAACATAATTTTTAGTGATATCCCAAGTACAAAATAATTATTTATTCTTAAGTTATATTTCTATTTCAAGGATATTTTTGGTGCATGGGTTCCCCATATGAAATATAAGATTATGAGAGTTAATAGATACATCCTTATCAAATGGGGAATTTTTAGGAATAAAGGATTTAAAATTGATGCCCAAAAAATAAACATGATATGTTTTGATGGAAGAAGTTGGAGGAAATTTTTAATAATATTAATTTGGATGAGGATTCAAAGGGTAAACCTTAAGTATTAGAGGTAATTGGTATATTTCATGAAATTGAAAGTAAGATGATGTTCATATACTCCATGAATATTTTTAAGCACACTAATAATGTTATACAGATTTTTATTCTTATTCAAGGTGTTAAGCATGCTATTAACCTTAAATTCACTATTTTGAAAGTGGAGTGTGACTCTCTTCTTCCCAATTTTTTCGATATATAACCTAAAATAATGATGGAACCAAAGACTCACATAGATAATAAATAATAATGTGAATATAAGTTTTCAAAGACCAAGGAAAATAAAATTTATGAAAGGGAGATTTATAATGAGTTATTGGATACTAATTTTTTAATCATATTACTAATAACGAGTTTATTGAAGTCTTCAATTCATCATACCCCACTTCTCTCATTTTCATTTAGGAAATAATGTAATCTATTTTGTTGGATTTAGAGAGAAAATAGTAGAAATAAGGTGAGATTCGTAGCTTATTTTATATTAATTTAGATGATAATTAGTATCATATGTTGACTCAATTTTGTTGAGCATACTATGGATATTAAGAGGAAAAAAATTAAAATAGACACTCAATATGCTTGTTATTGAAAAAGCTATCCATTTAATTCTATTGATATGGAATTCAAGGTCTTGAAAGCTAAAATTGATGATTACAAATTATTATTAAAGGTTGGGGGAGTATCAATGGTGGTCTTAGTAGGTCAATGGTGTCTATGAATGAATTGTTTAAATGTTTTCCTTTAATTCATTTTATTCTTGAAGACCCTTCCTCAACCCCCATGTTTGTATTTATAAATAAATATGTTATCCTATCATTTATTTACAAGTGATATGATTCATGGGATATGGTCAATGATTAAAAATTTAATATGGTAATCATGATTTCATTGGTGTTATAAATATTGGGTTTAGATGACACTCACAACTCCTAGGAAAATTAGGGTGAGGATGCACCATATATTTTCATGCCTATCAATGATCTCAATATAATGAAAATTGGGGTTATTGACATAATAGGCATACTAAGATAATATATTTCTAAGGATGTCTTATTTAATATATTCTATAAGGTTTTGTCAAGATGGAATTGGCTTCAGGTGGTTCTTGTTTTTTGATTTTTAGTCTTACTTTGGTTTTTTTTTATTATAGTGTTTTTACTATGCTTTTGGGCCCTTGTTATATGTTTTTATCACTCATTTTCAATACTTTAATATTTTAAGGTTTTTTTTTTGGTTCTACCATAGTTATATCAAATTTATTGGTTCAATATACTTGGGTTATTTCCCATTTTAAACCTCTTTTAAATAATTAATAAAATAAAAATGAATGGTTTTCACACCTAAATTGGTAATAGGTGGCAAAATATAATGGCTTATATTATTTTGAAGGTTGGATATCTTATTTTATTTAATTATTCTAGGCTTTAATTAATCTAAATAACATTAACTATTGAAATTAATATTGTGAAAGATAGGGAATTAAATATATAAATTTGAGTGTTAAATAACTATTGATTACACTTACTAAATATTTATGTGACCAAGTAAAAAGGGAGGATATTGGCCTTAGATAATTTTATAATTAATCTTACTCATTAATTTTGTATAGTATATATAAATTATCTATTATAGATTTTAAATTACTCAAATTAGATAGCAAACCCTCAAATTTGCTGGCAAATTGTTGGAAAAGCAAAGACCCTTGTAGTGAGTGATAATGTCCTCTATTTAATGGTATTGACCATGGTTATTTTTTAAGTTAGTTCCACCTCATATTGTTATGTCTATTGAATTTCCATTAGTCTTATGTGTAGGTTCTTAGTTTAATTTTTTTTTCCAAGAAATCTTAGCTTTACTTTACACATAAGACTGACTTGGAAATTGGGTTAAAAAGATGGGTTACTAATCCAAAACCACTCCTCATGGAGTGGTTGATAATATATAGTGTTATAATATTGTAAATATGGTTTAAAACATATGTATTTATCCCACCTAATGTTGTGTGTGTGTCTATATGTGTGCCCCATCATAATAATTATATACTTTAATAGATATCTTTGAATTTCAACACTTGAAAACATGCAAATTTAACCATGAATTAGTGTTCAAGATTATCTCTTAGGCTTATCCTTTTAGTGACTTTCATATGTATGTGATATTGTGCTAATATCGAAGGGAAGTGTTAATGTATTTCTCAAGTTTCATTGTTCTCAATGTAATTTCCAAGTGAGGAAGACCTTAGGATTGATTTGTATTTATATTATGAATATTTAGTATTCCCACCATAACCATAATATGAAACATGCTTAGGAAAACCCAAGGGATAAATTTTAATTTTAAATGTATTTATTAGACATTCCTAGATGTTGAGAATAAAGGTGGACACTTGTGGTAACTATGTATAACTAATTTAAGCATTGGATATGAAATGAAAATCATTTATTTGGAATATGGTGAAAATATACTTAAGATTATGGAGCATTATTGAACTATATATGGAAATACTAAATATGTTTGATATAAAATTGGATTGACCAAGTACATAGGTAGGGAAAAATGTGCACAATATTAAAATGTGTACCATAAGTCATATTTGTCAAATATATGTCTAAAATTATGTTTTAAAGTGTCTGATACCAAATTTAGGCACATACAAATGCTCTAATTTTAGTATAGTATTAAAATTTAGAGATTAAAAGGATAAATGAAATAAATTTGGTACCTATATCTAATCACACTTGATGTTTAAAAGTATTCCCCCAAAAACCATCTTGATCCATGCAAAACCTATAGGAAAGCATGTATAAATCAATGTACACTCATGATATAAAATTTAAAATAACCTTAATCATTGAACTATTTTAAATTGAAAAGTCAAAGAATAAATACACCTAAGAGTGTGCAAACCAAGTGACCATTCGAAGTCATTTGGATAATTCTAGCAGGAAATTGTTCCCTAAAGAGATGAAATCATTGAAATAATGTGTTGATGAGTCTTAATAACTCAATCACAATGGACATATATAATTTTAGTGGAATAAAACTCTCAACCAAAATACTCCAAAAATAATCAAAAACTCTTTTATGGAAACTTGAAACAAGTTTGAATGTTAAGTTGGAACCATAAAATAAGATTTTATATAAACTAAAATTTTGAATCAACCATTGTAGATGGATTTTAATTCCAAAGTGATTATGTATTACTATTTTAATCCATCAATCCCCAATATAAAAAATATAAGAAGTGTTTGTATGACAAAAATTAATGTCCCAAATCTTAAATATTTGTACCTATTAGCCTATTTTTTTGATACCATGAGAAGGGTTCACAAAAAAATTTGTCAACAAATCCTCCATATTGATTGATCACCTTGAAAACCCCATTTTTAATTATTTTTTATAAAACATTAAGTAAAGTTTGACAAAATTAAGGTAACAACCTATTCTAGTCCTAAGCTTATCTAGTCACTTCATGTCATGTTTCAATAAGGTTCAAGAGATTCTAGGGGTTTAGGATATATTTTTAATTCATATTTCATGTGTAAAATTCATCTCATACTCCCTCTATTTTTTACAAATTCCAAAATAGGTTTCATGTTATGTTCAAGGTCAATAAGTCATTTTTAAACTCCTCTATAAGTCACTAACATGTATAAAGTTGCTAAAAAATCACTTTAAGACCCAAAAAGGTAGAGACCATATAGAAAAGTATTGTAAAATTACTTATAAATAATTTTATAATGTTAATTTTCCATAAACCTCATCATAATTTAGTTTCAAATGTTGAAAAATGGTTACAAGTGATTTTCAAATTGAAATAGAGGTTTGTCATCCACTTGTACAGACTAAGAAGACTTATTTTTAGGTGAAAATGATTTAAGAGATGTCTCATCAGATTTATTAGTTAAAATCATTATTTTTAATATACGTACAGGTTCACTCCAGGTATAAAATTCTTCCTTTCCTCCATTGCTCCCTTGGCAAGCTCATAAATACCAACTTTAAATGATCATTCCATATGGTCAAGTGAGATTTGTGATGATATTTTTACCAAAAGAGGGTGTATTAATGGCCTTAAAATACATGGCCATATTTTTCATATTGGTGTCCTCTCATTTACGAACAATACTTAAGAAGGTAGGGTGGTCTTAAAGCCTATCTAAACCCTACAAGCTCAATTTTGGGAACTTTAAGTGAAAATATGAAATTTTTGGTGTTGAAAGAGGGATGTGAAAGTGTTTTAAATCCTTATAAAATATTTTTAGATAATATTCCATCTTTTTTTGGCATGTGTGGAAGTGGAGAGTTAAAAAAACCTTATTTTTTTTTAGGTGTAGGTCTCAATGAAGTTACAGGCAGTGTTTTAGAGTTTATAAGATCCTTGTTATGAGTATATAGTTTTAGAAGAATAATTCATATTATCATAAAGGTCCCTCATGAATATATCATGGTCAACCAACCATTAGAGCTACCTCAAGTAGTGTGTTAGTAGCTAAGTGCATTGAAAAAGAGCCAATTTGAATACACATGTCTCCCCACTAAAATATTCCTCTAATAGACAAATTGAGGGTGAAAATGATTTAAAAAATGGTGTTTTAAGAGTGATGATGTATAATAATGGAAGGATAATATAAATTTTATCACAAGTGAATTCAAAGAGGTTTTTGTCTACCCAAACATCTGCAGACCTATAGGTGGATAATATGACTTATAAGTACTTAAACATGAAGACTCACAAGCCTTAGAACATATAACATATACTAAAACATATGTTTGACCCTTTAATATCATTTTTATATTTAAATATATAATGTAATGTAGGCCTGACTACTCAAACCATTAGTTCACTTTACACTTCAAGTGGACTATGAGGCTAAGCATGGACTATATGACACTAGAAGTGTGATTGTGATTCCTTATAAGGATTATTTAATTAAAATTAAATATTTTGGAAGACATATAAATATATTTAAATGGTTACTAAATTATATAAAAAACTTAAATGGATCAACTAGGATCCAAAAAGATAAATCACAGTTAAAGGACCATTCCCACCTATACGCATGTTAAGATGATAATGATGTATGAAGTCATGAACCATAAAGAGTGGAGATAATGCATAAATATCATATAAAGATGTATGATGATCCTAATTTTATTTTCATATAAAATATAATAATATTAAAAGTTTGGAGAAGTCTATTTATGTCTGTTAGGCGTAAGCCTACACACAAGCCTATTTGTAAACTTTTGGAGGAGTATTGTTACTTATGAGTAAATGTAATAATAGAGGATATAAAATGGAGTATAATTAAAATTAAATTTTTTTTAAGAACACAAAATTTCTATATATCCTATTTAATAGGTTTCCATTCCAAGAAATGCAGTCTAAATACCTAGTGCACACCTACAACCAAAGATGAGACTTTTGGTACAAATAGTGAGAAAAAGAATATAATTTTAATTAAAGTGGATGAATTGGATTTTAAATTATGGTGTGTATCATGCTCATATTCCATTTAATATGTATCCAAATCCTTTTAATTCTTTGAAATGAAGGAAAATTTTCCAAAATAGTCTATTAGGGTCTATTTGTAGGGTTGATCACAAACCCTCATGAGGAAATTATGTATGTTCTAAGCCATTGGAGGGTTAAATATGTTTTAAAGTTGTTTTTAAACCTAATATTCAGTTTTAAACTCATTTTTTAATCATATTCAATCAAAAAAATGTTTTTAAGGGTCTTAAGCCCAAAAACCTACCTCTTGAGCTCACTAAATAGTGCTTGGATAACCTAAGATGATCTTTCTTGTGCTCATTTGTATGTTGAAATTTTCCATGGGATAAAATGGTGTTTATATATGTTTTATGGGTATACATACTTACATATTGTGTAATCATAATATATAAATAGGACCTAGTGTTTATAAACCATTTCTAAGATTGTAAACAAGTCTCAAGCTACCAAGAAGCCTTCAAATGACACATTAGAGGAAATTGGTCTTATAAGAACCTAAAGTGGATTTAAATTAAATTTAAATACTTATACGAAATCTATTATCATCTTAAAAACCTGATTGAACCCTTGGTTGGCACATGTGGAAAGTATAATATACATAATTGCCTTAAATGCATGGTTGTAGGCCTATTTGTGAGGGTGCATGGTAAGGAATAGTCTTCAAATAAAATTTAGAGGCCTATAAATATTGTTAATATGTTATATATTCCTATATATAAATTTTCATTCCTCTTAATATGACATCTAACGAATTTAAGTCACCATGTTGGGTCAAGAAGGGATAAATGCATTGTTTTCTAGCTAAGAAGCCTATCTACAAGCCTATGGAGTACAAAAGGAGATATGTATTCCAACATATTAAATTTTCCCATGATGTTACAGTCCAAAAAAACCATTTTCAATCATCATAACCTAAAAAATTCTTGATAAATCACTCCAATTTCCACTTGAGCATGAACAAGGACTTAAACTAGGGTTTTGACCATTTCTTGGTTCACCCATTCGTACAAAGTTTTAGAACCCTAAATTTGACATGGAGCATGGTCAGGAAGTATGGAAAGTGAATCAAATTTTATTTTTATTTTCACATGTTTGGGAATTCATTAGATCCAAAACTTAGTTTTTAGGCCTAGAGGCCTAATTGAGGGCTAATTAGAGAGAGAAAATTAGAAAATAGGTGGATAACTATAGTTGAACTTAATTTCAGGTCATAATTTTTTTAGAAATCCATAAGATCATATTTGGTACTCAAATATATTCCTATTTTCTGAAGATCATTTGTATATTATTCTACACAAGGATCTTTGTGTGTTTTAAGGGTTATAAAGAATTGAGAATAACTATGGGCTTTAGGTGCAAAATGAAGTGTTGGAGAGTTCTTAATCCATCAAAGGGAGTTTAATTATTTTTTTAGTATATATAGAGGCCTATAATTAATAATAATTGTATTCATAAGTAAAAAATCAATATTTAAGGTTTTTGAGTGAGAGACATGTAGTAAGACCAATTAGGTTTCAAGACACCTAAAGAGTTAGGTGATGATCACCTTTGAAATGTTAGTATAAGATAACTCTAAAAGCTATGTAAGGTGTTAAAAATGAAATATTATGGAATTCCATGGTTATTTGATGACCAAGAATACCATTTGTCTTTTGTTATAAGCCAAGATGGGTAGTTTTGAATGGATGATGAATCATTGAAGTCTCCTATGCCAACTCTTTGGAAGATCATGATTTCACATATAATCACATGTTGAATGAGTTTATAAGAATTATCTATAAAATATCCTTGATTTTAACTTACTTTATCATGCTTCACACATGTCAATTACTCTCTTTTACATTTCTTATCTCTCTTCTTCTCTCATTCTCTATAAATACAACCTTGTTTAGTTTTGTATGGATCCTTTTTACTGAGTATGGAAAATCCCTACTCAAATGAGCACTTATACTATTCCTTGAAATATTTAATGAATTTTATTCTTACCTTCTCATATTATTTCAAATAATGTACTTGTGTGATTTTTGATGGATGTTAGTAGTAGTGATATACTCTATCTCATGTGTCATTTCTTACTTATTTACAAATGGATTGTCTTCTTGTAGGTTACATGGTGAGTTTGATGTAGTTTTGAATAGCTTGAAATTGTATTTTTAGTCATTAGTCCCTTGTTTAGACCTATTGGTTAACCCTCTAATTCTATGAATTCTCAAAGTCCTCTATGTTGAAACATTCATACTTAAAGGTCCTTGTTTTGATAAGCATAATTAGATTCAGGTTTAATCTTTGTTTTTAAGTACATGATAGTCAACTTGAGGGTGTTTTTTTCATGTATCACCTCATTATATAGGTTTATTTCATGTATTTTCTATCCCTTTTCATTTTCAATCAAGTAGTATAGTGATCATAATTGATATGTCAAGGGGAGCTAGACCTATAATCTAGAGGTTTGGTCCACCTAATGGTCGCCCACAACCTACGACCAATCCCATTGTGTAGATCAAGTTGAGAGGGCTTAAATCACCCTCTCAAGGGTGAAAATTTGAGCTATAATAGTTATATCATGTTTAGTGGGACTATATTGACATCAATTGAAGTAAATGTTGGTGTTATCATTTAATATATGAGCCTTTTGAGGCAACAAATCAATCACCAATGCTGAATCCAAATGAATTTCAACTATTATAGGCAGTCCTAGTTCCTTAAAAATACAAAATTGGTATGTATCATCATTTATATAATAAAAATGCTTCTTGTGTACCTTCATATAAGTCTTTATAATTTAATATTGGTCATGTTTTCTCCCTAAGTGGCTCTTAAGTAGTAACATATCAACCTTACCAAGGATATAAATAGCCTCATGTGCATTATCTCAATCCAACTCAACCTCATTAGAAGCCTACTCATTCCCCTATTCAACCTATTCAAAGACATTTTGCTTCTCTTTTTTATCTCTTGGACTTCAAACAAACTATTGTAAGTTTGTAAATGAAAAAGAGGCAAATTGATAAATAGATGGAGCTTGGCCTACTTTCCTATGATGTTTCTAATCAAAATTAAAACACTCAAATGATGAATAATATTGTGCATTCCCTTAAGAATTGATGGGAAACTATTGAGAAAGAAAACCATCATCTACTAATACACGATGTGATGAAGATAAGAAATCAGATCCAGTGCCTTAAAAATAGATTGATAACTAAATAGAGGGAAAAAATAAAATGATTTCAACCTTTTATGCCTCCTCTTACCCCAAGCCAACCTTATTTTTCTCCAAATCTCCTCAAAGATATAATACAAGATCAAAATAAGCTCAATGGACCTCTCAATGATATCACTAGCTCTAAAATCCCATGTTGGAAGTCTTATATTCGTCAAGAGAAAATTATGTCTATTAAAACCACATCCAACCTTCCTCAAGAGCCCAAGAATATCCCATCTTGGAGGCTTTCTTAGATCATGACTCTTGATTTTGTCATGCCTATTTTATAGAAGGAATCTATTCCTATACCCAACTAATGTCAAGAGAGATAAGAGGTGGTATAGGTCACACCAAATGTATTTCTAAGTTGGAATGATATTATTCATATTAAATATCAAAATCAAGAGGGAGGGTTTATGTTGGAGTTCAAATCAATAGGCCCATCAAGTCCTTCATCTATCATTCATGTTACAACTACCCAAGGAGCATCTATCAACCTAGTTATCCTAAAATACCAAGTTGGAAAGACACTTTAGCAAGTTTAAAGAAAGCTAACTGAGTTTATTACCCTCTAACCCTCTCCTTTTATAAATGAGAATAAATTACATTGAGGGAATAATATGAACATCCAATTGAGAAGGAGAAATTGTTAAGGAAAAAATATGAGGTGATTGTCTTTGAAAGGACATATGCTGCATTTATAGGTGAATCTAAAGAAATTTTAGTGGATAGTGATTATAATGACCATAAAGAAGAGATAATAATTGACACTCCCCTTAGTGGAGAATAAAATCAATCATATTTAAAGGATGAACATAAGCATGTACCTTTTATCCAATAGTTAGAAAATTTTCTAGATGTCACAAATGATCAAGTGAATCAATTTGATTCATATGGAATTGAGGTTGATGATGAAGAAGAAAAATTAGGTTTAATATAATTATAAAAACATGAGGTGTTCGATCTAAAGTGGATATATGATCTTCCATTCTTCATGGAGGAGGAATAATATCAATCTAGTATTGAAGAAGAGAGATTACAACCTTATCATGAGTCTACTAAAACAAGTGAAGTATTTGATCATCATCTTTTCCCTCAAGAAAATGGTAAGGTTCACATTTAAATTGATATTCTTTCAAGTTATAAATAATAATATACCTTTTTTAAAGATATTGAGAAATTTATTTATACTTTAGATGGTAAGCCTATAGCCCATGAGGAGAGTATTAATGATGTTTTCTTAACTAACGACCATGATCAAGAGATGCATGAGAAATCTCTTAAAGCTAACACCATGTTTGATGACATTATTGAGTATCATAAGAAAATTCAAGGAGGTTTTGAAATTATGTGGAAATCCTAATTGAACACATTTAAGGAGTTTGAAGAGTCTAGTAAGATATCACCACAAGAGGAAGTTGGTGATGAAGAGTTCAAGGATCTTCACAAGCCAACAAGTCTGATCAACCATCACAAAGAAGTTTAAATTCTTGATATAGAAACATATGTTGAGCATGACACTCTTCAAGATGAGAAATAAAAAGATATGCGTCAAGAGAAAAATATGATAATTGGCCAAGAAGAAAGTGATATTTAATATTTCATTGATGATATGGAAATCACTCTCCTTCAAAATGAGAGCTCTCTTAGTGAATATTTTCAAGTGATCAAGAATGTAGCAACTGATAGGCATGAATAATCCATAGGTAGTTAGGATCAACCTATTGAAAATTCAAGATTGGTAATTAGGATCAAATAGGTTTTGTGTTATGTTCAAGGTCAATAAGTCATTTTCAAACTCTTCTATAAGTCACTAACATGTGTAAAGTTGTAAAAAAATAACGTTAAGACCCCAAAAGAGTGGAGATAATGTATAAAAGTGTTTTAAAATTAATTATGAATAATGTTATATTATTAAATTGGCAGATACCTCATGATAAGTTAGTTTCAAATGTTGAAAAATAGACTCAAGAAAGGCTTGTCATCAACTTGTACAGACCAAGAAGACTTATTTTTAGGTGAAAATATTTCAAGAGATGTATTTTAATATTACCAAGGTCAAATATATGTTTTTAATGTAGGTATAGGTTCACTCAAGGCAAAAAATTCTTCCTTTCCTCCATCACTCCCTTAGCAAGCTCACAAAGGCCAACTTTAGATGCTCATTCTATATAGTCAAGTGAGAGTTGTGACATGATATTTTTACTAGAGGATGGGGTCATAATTTATTTAAAATCCATATCCATATTTTTTTATATTGATGTTCCCTTAGTTATATATAATACTTAAGAAGGTAGGGTGGCCTTAAACCCTATCTAAACCATGCAGGGTCAATTTTGTGCACTTTTAGTGAAAATGTGAACTCTTTGGTGATGAAAGAGGGTTTTTAAAAATTTTAATTCCTTATATAATCCTTTTAGATCATATTTCATCTTTTTTTTATCACATGTGGTAGTGGAGAGTCAGTAAAACCTTCTTTTGTTCTAGGTGTGTGTCTGAATGAAGTTAAACGTAGTGTTTTAAAGTTTTTGGGATCCTTATTGTTAGTAGATGGTTTGAATTAAATAATGAATATTATTTTAAAGGTCCCTCATTAATCTATCCTATTCAACCAACCATTAGAGCCACCTCAATCAATGTGTTAGTTGTTAAGAGTATTGAAAGAAAGCCAATTTGCATACACAGGTCTACCAACTAAAATATGTATCTAATGGGAAAATAGATGGCGAAAAATTATTTACAAATTGGAATTTGAAGATTTATTATGTCTACTAAAGGATGGATAATCTAAATTTTCTCTCAAGTGAGTTCAAATAGGTTCTTATCCACCCACAGGTCTACAAACCTATCAGTGGACACTATGACTAATAAATATATAAACATGAAGACTCACAATCCTTAGAAAATATAACATATTATAAATAATAATTATGACCCTTTAATATCCTTTATTTCTTCAAATATTTAAATTAATGGGTTCCTTATTACTCAAACCATTAGCTCACTTTACACTTCAAGTGGACTATGAGACTAATCATGAATTATATGACACTAAAAGTGTGACTATTATGTATTCATAGGAGTATCTACTTCAACATAAATTTTTTTTAAGACATAAATATATTTAAATTGTGACTACATTTTATAAAAAAAAATTAAATGGATCAAATAGCATCAAAAAGGATAAAACATGATAAAAAAACCACTCCCACCTATAGGCATATTAGGATGATAATTATTTGTGAAATTCATGAAGTATAAAGAGTAGATACAGTTCATACATATATTTTAAAGATGTATCATGATAATCATGTGATTTTTACAGTAAATGGAAGTATTTTCCAAGGTTGGATAAGTATGTTTAGGCCTGTTATGCCTAAACCTACACACACAAGCCTGTGTGTAAACTTGTGGATAAATTTTGTTCCTTATGAGTAAATGTAATCATATAGGATCTGAAAAGGAGTATAATTACACTTATAATGGTGGTAAATAACATAAAATTTCTATATATATTATTAAATAGTTTTTCATTCTAATAAATGCAGTTTAAACACCTAATGCATACTTACAACCAAGAAATAAACTTTTGGTACCAATAGTAAGAATAAGGATACACTGTTGATTGAAGTGGATGATTTGGATTGGAAATTATGGTGTGGATCATGATCAAATTCAATGTAATATGTATCCAAATCCTTTTTATGCTTTCAAATGAAGGAAAATTTACCAAAATTGTCCATTAGGGTGTGTTTGTAGGGTTGATCACAAACCTTCATGAGGAGATTATGTATGTTCCAATCCATTAGACTGGTCATGATGTTTGAAAAGTTTTTTAACCTCATATCAATTTTTACACTCATTTTTGAAACATTTTTAGTCAATAAGATGCTTTTGAGGGTCTTAATCTCAAAAACCTACCTATTGAGCTCACTAAATAGTGCTTGCCTAGCCCGAAAGGATCTTTCTTGTGCTTTTTTGTATGTACATTTTTCATGGGATCAAATGGTTTTTATAGATGATTTATTTTTATTCTTGTGTCATTAGGAGAGATAAATAGACACTGGTATTTATGAACCATTGTTAAGACTATAAATAGGTATAAAGCTATCAAGAAGCCTTCAAATGACCCAATAGATGAAATTGGTATTCTAAGTGCCTAAATTAGATTAAATGACTTAAAAAATACTTATATGGAAAATTTTATCCTCCTAAAAACTTGATTTAAACCTTGGTTGGAACATGTGGAAAGTACATTATATAAATTTGTTTGAATGCATGGCTATAGGCC
>JARHVA010005169.1:0-200000 GCA_037957365.1 Torreya grandis | reverse complement strand
AACAACCTTCATATAAGTAACTCAAAAGAAAATTAAAAAAGAATGCTTGATATGGAGAGATAGTATGGGTCTTAGGAGGGAGAGTCAGAAGGTTGAAGGAGGATAAAGTTTTAGGAGAACTCAAATATTTAACATTAAAAAAATTCAAGACAATTA
Organism: Torreya grandis; assembly: GCA_037957365.1. Lineage (NCBI taxonomy): Eukaryota > Viridiplantae > Streptophyta > Pinopsida > Cupressales > Taxaceae > Torreya > Torreya grandis. Next base: position 199,844 of record JARHVA010005169.1, on the reverse strand, counting down.
ATATAAAATTAATTCATTATGACATTTGCTTGCATAAACACCCTATGTTTTCAGATTATGTATTCAAAATTTAGGACTGTGTGACTGTCAAATGCTAGGGAAGGATCTATGGAAATATTTTTAGACATGTACACATTTTAAATATATTTTAATATTATAAAATTAATATTAAATACTTTTTCTTTTTATTTTTGATAAAGGTTGTTTGAGGATATCAAATAGGGACTTTGTAGAACCTATATATTGTGACCAAACAAACTTGAACATCCATTTTAGGTAGGTAAGGTACTGTATAACAAATGTTGATGTTTGTATTAATTGGTAAGAATTATTATGACATTATTAATGTTCATTAATTTTTTTCAATTCATTTAGTCACATATTTAAATATTAACTATACCCAAACCTATAGGTCACTATGTCTACATATATAGATAGAGCCAATATTTGAGTTAAATGAAGAAATGTGGTACTAATAGAGGATTATAATGATTATGAAAGTTTTATAGTATTAATACAAACATTTTATAATCCTAAATAAAGTTTAAAACTTAAAATAACAAAATCTCTTCCCTCAAGATTACACAAATACACTGTGTGGATAAAATGCTAATAATCAAGTATTAGAACATGGATAAAAGTCATTCAAGACTAAAAAAGGTTTGAATAAGGTGTGAATATACACTACCAACCTTATATAATTATTTTAAATGTTTTATAATCATAAATATTCCTTTAAACCCAAATTCAAGCCTTTTGGACTCATTCAGACTATTAAAACCTTGGGTTAGTGCTTTTTGAGGAAAACATGTATAACTAGTAACTCCAATGTAAAAAAATGACAAAAATTGGTGATTAATTAGTTTTATATGTGAAATAGAATGATTATGATGGTTTCAAACATGTAAGGCCTTTGTATGTATGGATATGGGAAAATGTGTTGTAGATAGGTGTAATTAGGCCTATAGAGGGCTAACTGGAGAGAGGAAGAGGTTGGAAAATGATGAAGGAAAGTGAGTTATACCACTAAACTTCTTGTAAAGTTATAAGAGGATAGAATGTGTCAGGAACTAGGTTTAGATTCTCAATATTGAACTGTACTTGTTTATACATGTGGAAAAATCCAAAAAAGGCTATAAGGATAGTGTAAAAGTGAGCTAAGTTGCATAAGGTGACTTAAGTAAGGGATGCGTATTTTAATTAAAATAAAAATAGTTAGATATGTCTAAGGAATCATATGGAAGGCATGAGGATGTAGTCAATAATAAAGGAAGAGGTATTGAGATGTGTTGGGTTTTGAAACTTATAGCCTAGAGAAGGTTTTGTGTGTAATATAACATAAAAGTGAGATAGAGAATGAATTAAATGCGAGATATGAATGGAGAGTGAGATTTTTATGTAATTTATAAAGTATAAGAGATATAATTCAAGAATCCAAGTCACTAAGATCATTACATGAGAATGATGTCAAACTCAATGAGGAGTTGACAAATAATAGAAGAATGAAAAGATTGAATGTAAGAATTGGTGAATACAAGTATCATAGTTATAGTTAGGGTAGAGAATGAGGTAGGTCTCTACATCAAGTTGTATCATATTATAAATTTCATGGGAAGAAGAGAAATAAATTCATCAAGAATAATAAGGTATATGTTTTTTTTTTCTTTTATTTTGAGTTTTGATATGTTCATGAGATAATGTTGAGGTATGAGTGAAATTTAAAAGTGTGGTAAGTAGCCCTAAATCTAGTGAGGCTTGTTAATAAGAGATAAATTTTTTGGAATGATCAAGATAGTGGGATAAAAGATATATTTAAGAGAGAACTTTTGGAATGATCAAGATAGTGGGATAAAAGATAGATTTAAGAGAGAGAAGGGATTCCTAGGAAAAGGATAAGAGAGAATGAGATACCCAAGTGAGGTCATTGAGAAAGAGAGACTCAGGTGAGGTCATGAGTGGTAAGTAGATGAGGCTTGTCAAGAAGAATAGGTCTAGGTGAGACTAAGAGATTGAGATAAATATAAGATTAAAAAATTAAAAGGAAATAGGAAATAGGGCATAGTTGATGCGAGCTACCACAAAGAGAGAAAGGTGAAAGAAAACACCAAGTGAAAAGAGATGGAAAAAGAGATGACAGAGGTAAGGTAATAGTTGGATGAGTTACTGATCTTAATGGAGCAACTAAAGGAAAGTGAGATCCTATAATGTATATGGGTGATGAGGAAGAAGACACTTAAGTGGACAATAAGGCTACAGATGAAGAAAAGAAAGAGGAAAGCTAAGAGAGAGGGAAAAGAGTAGAAAAGTTTGATTTTCAAGTAAATTAAGAGAGAATTGAAAATACTTTGGATGAAAAGACAACATAGTGAATAAGAGAATGAAATAGAACATCACCTTGAGATGGATGAGGTATGTTTGAACGAGAATAAATAAATTAGTTACAACCATTTAGGTGATTGGAAGGATAAAAATAAGAAGATCAATTTGAAGGCCTCATTGAAGGCTTAGAAAGAGAGGTATAAACCAATGAATAATGTATGAAATTTTAATACACATTTGTTTATGAAAGTCGATAGAAATTAGAGATAAAACTAGTAGCCTTAGAAAGAGCCTTACATGGTGAGATGATGGAGAATGAATGAAAGGTATAGGTTGTAGCAGATGAGTTTCACCATATCAAAGACAAAGAACAACAATAAGGAGCATTGATAACAACAATATAGTAGATTGAAGACATAGATCCATATGAAGGCTTGAATATCATTCAATTAGTAGGTAATAAAATAATTATCTTTGTTTTTATTACAAGAATGAAGATGATAACAAGTGAAGGTGAGAGAAAAAGTGTAGCAAAAGTTTTTTGGGGCATACATATCCCATATGATAGAGGTAAAGAGAAAATGATGAGTGCACATCAAGTGCTAGTTAGTACAATCAAGAATTGGAAACAAGGAGAAAAATTTGTCTTTGATATAGGCAAGCATGAGATAAAATATGAGAAGTTGAATCATGTAGGAATAATAACAGAGGAGGATTATCTAAGGAAAAATAATTGGAATACTAGGAAGAAGAACATGTCAATTCATTAGAGTTCAAATTCTTTCTTTCCTAGGAGTATGATGTAGGAACATCAAACAAGACAATGTGTTTTGTTATCATTCTAGTATAGTTTGGTGTTAGAAGTCCTATAAGGGGCCAATGATGGTGTTAGATTCATTAGGTATCTTATTATTTGATATTCTTGGCCTTGGGAGTTTTCCCACCAAAACTCCAATTTGAAGATTTTAAATAAGTTCTTAACTTAGGTAGGTGTTTTGTGGTGTTGGGTGAAGTCTAACATTTGAATTAGGTTATTAATTTCCTAAGGTTTATTAAGAGATTCTAAAATGTGGTATTGTGTGAAAAATAATTTAAATTAAATACAAATTTATTAATCAAATAGTTTTTAACTACCTTCATATAAGCAACAAACAAGAAAAAAGAATGATTGATATGGAGAGATAATATTGGTCTTAGGAGGGGGAGTTACAAGGTCAAATTAGGATGAAGTCTTGGATGAGATAGAATATGTAACATTAAAAAAATTAAAGGAAATTAATATAAATTTTCTTCATTATGACATCTACCTACATAAACAATTTGTGTTTCCATATTATGTACTCAAAATTTAGGAGTGTGTGACTATCAAATACAAGGGGAGAATCTATGGAAATTTTTTGAGACATATCCACATGTTAAATATAATTTAATTTCATGAATTCAATATTCAAGACTTTTTATTTTTATTTTTGATAAAGACTATTTGAGGATAACAAATAGGGACTTTGTAGAACCTGTATACTGTGATCAAACAAACTTGAGCATGCATTTTGGGTAAGCAAGGTAATGTAGAACAAAGGTTGATGATTTTATGAATTTTTAATCCTTATTTTGACATTATTAATGTTCCATAAGTGTTTTAAATCAGTTTGGTCACATATTTGAAGATGAACTATGCCCAAACCTGTAGGTCATTATGTTTGCATACATAGACATAGCCAATATTTGAGTTAAGTGATGAAATGGGGTACTAAGAGAGGATTATAATGATTAATTAAAGTTTATAGAGTTTCAAAAAACATTTTAAAATCATCACTAAAGTTTAAAACTTGTTTTTAAACTTAAAACAACTAAATCTCTTCCCTCGGGCTTACACAGGTAGACTATGTCGATAAAATGGTGAGAATCAAGTATTAGAACACATATATAAGTCGTTCAAGATTAAAAAAGGTTCAAGGAAGGTGTGAATATAAAATAAAAACTTTATAATAGTCTTTTAAATGTTTTATAAGCATAAATATTCATTTAAACCCAAATTAAAGCCTCTCGAGCTTATTTAGACTATTAAAACCTTTGGTTAGGATTTTTTGAGGAAAATGTGTATAAGTAGAAAATACACAAAAAAACTAGCAAAACCTGGTGATTAATTATTTTTATAGTTGAGTTATATGATTATGATTTTTTGAAACCTGTAGGGCATCCTTATGTATGTATATGGGCAAATGTGTTGTAGATAGGGGTAATTAGGCCTATGAAGGGCTAATTAGAGAGAAGAAGAGGATAGAAAATGATGAAGGAAAGTGAGTTAGACCATGAAACTTCATGGAGAGTTAGAAGAGGATATACGGTGTTAGGAATTGAGTTTATATTCTTAATATTTAATTTTACTTTTCCATACAGGTGGAAAGAGCCCTAAAAAGGCTACAAAGATAGTGTAAAAGTAAGCAGTGTTGCATAAGGGGAATTAAAGTAAGGATGAGTGTTGGAATTGAAATCCAAGCAGTTGGATATATCTAAGGAATCCTATGGAAGGCATGAGTATGTTTTCAAGAAGCAAGTAAGATGTATTGAGGTGTGTTGGATTTTAAAACTTATAGCCTAGAGAAGGTTTTGTGTGTAAGATATCATGAAAGTGAGATAGAGAATGAATTGAATAAGGAGATGAATAGAGAGTGAGATTTGTATGGAATTTCTAAAGGATAAGAGAGATAATTCAATAATATAATCCATTAGGATAATTACATGAGAATGATGTCAAACTCAGTGAGTAGTTGAAAAACAATAAAAGAATGAAAAGATTGAATGCAAGAATCGGTGATTGCGGGTATCAAAGTTGTGGTTAGAGAAGAGAATGGGATAGGTATATACATCATATGGAATTATATATATATATATATATATATATATTTAAATGATAAAGTGATGTTTATTACACTTAGTAAATATATATATGACCAAGAAAATAGATAAGATATTGTACTTATCTCATTTTATAATTTATGTTTTTCCTTACTTGCATCGTAATCTATAGAAATGTATTGTAATACCTTTATAACTACTCATATCAAAAAATAGATACTCAAAACTTGCCAATATGATTTCAAAGAAAGGAAGACCTATATACAAAAAAATAGTTTCCTATATATACTCATATTTTTTATTTGATGGGTAAATATCAGGTTTTATAGGGACAAAAAAACCATAATTTAACAAGCAGAAGAATAAAAAAAATAGAAAAATAAATATTAGGCCACACTGGCCTAATATATGGTAAATGTTAACAAAATTAAAAAAAATAATGAGACTAAAAAAATAAGACAAATAATGAAAACACCTGCTAGATTTATTCAGAGCGAGTCTCTTTCTTGTTACCTCTAGCCTTCTTTTTTTCAATGTTGATTATGCTTCTGGTTTGAGTGTCATAGCCTTCTACCAAGTTTTTCCTATGCATTTACAAACCTTTTTCCTTCTCAAATCTCACTTTCTCTTTCTTGTAATTAGAATGACCTTGAGTGATGGTGAGGATGTCCTTCTCTTTCCTATTTGGGGTTCCCTCTAGCCTCAGTCTACTTCCTTCTACCATATTCAAGTCACCCATACCATCCCTATAATATCCACTTCCTACTTGAGGTTATTCCATTATTTCATTAGTGGTACCAATTATCTACCCATTTTCTATATATTATCTTGAAATTATGCCAGTTTTTGAGTAAACCCCTCTGGAAAATGTGCCAAATTATCTTCATCCCTCTTCTAAACTTCAACAACTTTTATTTCATAGATTTAAAATTTAGGGTTTTCAATACCCAAAAGAATTTAATACTTCTACTCACCTTCTTTCCCACACTCTTACCTTAGGAGAAATTTGTGGGATTTACTTTTTTCCTTCTCAACTAGTCAAGGGTGAACCAAGTGGGAAGAAGGAAAATATTTGTCCTTATTATCTACTAAGTTTTCCTTAGCCTTCCTAGATATCTTCTCCTTACTTATATCCTAAATGTTAATCTCATATTTCCTCACAAGAGTCCCTCTCTTAGTAAGTAGAAAAATCAACCCTTGGTAGATTAAATCAAAAGAGGGTTTGTCTTTGAAAGATGGAATAGAGGATTTCAATGACATAATAAGGTAGTATGGAAAGCTTCTACAAATTCCATTAAAATGGTTTAATATCCACCAATGGTTTAAGAAAATAAGTTTAAAATTTCATTCCAGGGTTAGATAACACATTACTTATAGGCATATATTTGGTCATCATCTCAAAAGGTCAACCCTAGGAAAGCCCTTTTTCTAGTTTAAAACACATAATTCATCTCAAAGAATGCCTACATAATTTAATTATTCTTCATTTTATCCTTGAAGGCCTTAGTGCCTTCATAATACATTCTAGTGACATCCTCAATGAGCTCTTTTATGACATCCACCCGAATACCCCTGAAGAGAACTTGGCACTATTTCCATCCTATAGAGAAATACCTTGCCAATAGTTCATCATGATCTTTGATTCAGAGCATAAATTTAGTAAGTACTAATTTTTTTTGGTTTCTCCATAATTTTTGGTTCAACTAAACTTCCACAAAATAAATGTGTTCACAAAAATCCATATTTCCCCCTATAATTTTGTTCTTCCTTCAACTTGAGTGTTGAGAGTTACAGAGAGCTGAATAGTAGTTCAAGTTTGTTTTGTTTTATTTTATCCAACATTCATTGTTGAAAATATTTTTTAAATGATGTAAAAATGTGACACAACAAATTTATATGCTTGCCTTTATATTTTTTTTTATTATTTAATTTTCCTTGATCTTATGTGAAGATTCTAATATTGCTTCTCTTTTGCTTGAAATCTTATCTTCACTTTTGACACAAGATTAAATTATAAAAATGGGTTGGACACCCCAAACCATTCTTCATTGATTCATTGATCATTTAATTTTTTCCAATACTCTGAAGATGTATAAAACCATATGTAGTTCATCCACCTAAGTTTGTGTGCACACCATCATAATATTTCTATAATTAAATTCATAGAATCATATATTGACACTTAAAAACATGAAAAGTTTACCTTGATTTAGTGTTTATAAATATCTCTAGGGATGTTCCTTTTAGGGTATTTTAGATGTGTTTATTTTTTTTATAATATCTAAAGTAAGTGGTAAAAGATTTTTTAAGTATTTCTCATTGTAATTTCTAAGTGACAATTTTTAGTTATATATGACTCTTTGGTAATTTCACATACAACCAAAATATGAAACGTGTTTATGCCAACCCCAGGGATAAAATTATATTTAAAAAGTATCCCTTCTAGGTTTTTAGATGTGGGTGATAGAGGAAGACACCTATAATAACTAAAACTATCCAACTATTCTTAGCATTGTCTAAAGATAAAAAATTAGACATTTAGAACATGGTGATAGTCTGCTTAGAATTATCAATCATTCTTTCATATACTATTGATATATAGAATATGTTTAATAAAATAAGTGTTATCTAAGTCAATAGATAGATAATCATACAAAATTTAGTTTTATATAGTTATTGAAAAATGTTTAATACAAAATTTAGTTGTCTGCAGTTATTGAAAAATCTTTCATCAAAATTATACATTATTTATATAATTTATGATAAATTTGAATGATGTCACTATCTTGAAGGATATAAATGACATTATTAATTACTTAAAGGATGTAATTGATGTCATTGACATGAAGGAGAAATAATATTTTTCTTAAATGATATTTAATTGATGTCATTTCTAGGTACTTAAACCTCACTTATCCTCAATGTGAATTTAAAATATGCTACAAATTAATGCATGTTTTATCTATGATACACCTCACATCATTATGCATTTTGAATGTGTTACACTTCATCGTGTATTTTAACTTTTTTAAATCCTATATTTCCATTTTTATTGTTTTTTGAGATCCCTCAAATGTATATAGAAATCATGTAGTATAAAAATTATAAGATTATTTTAAATTAAGGCTTGAGATCTCAACATGTTTTTTCTTTGGATAACTTAGGGTATGCAAAAAATATGTCTGTAAGTTATTGCATTTTTGGGTTTGTTGAGCTTTACTATCTTGGCTAAAAAAGCATGTAGTGATGGATTTATGAAGTTAGTGTGTATTGTTTGTTACAACTAAATATTGGATTACTTTGATTAGTTTGGGGATGACTGTATTTTGTCAATGTTTTTCTATACTTCATTATTGACTAACACTTGTTTTTCACAAGGTATTAACATTATGCTTATTGGTAACATATTAGACTCGATTGTGTGTAAAAAATTGGAGTTTAATTATAAGGAAAATAAGGACATTTTTTGAATTGGGTTTCTCGTAAATGAAACACAATCTAAAATTTTTAAGCAACATGATACATATCAATTTTAGTGTCTATTTAGTGTGTGTATTGTTTTTTACAACTAAATATTGGATTACTTTTATTAGTTTGGGGATGAGTGTATTTTGTCAATTTTTTGCTATACTTCATTAGTGACTAACACTTGCTTTTCACAAGGTATTAACATTATGCTTATTGGTAACATATTGGACTCGATTGTGTGTAAAAAATTGGAGTTTAATTATAAGGAAAATAAGGACATTTTTTGAACTGGGTTTTTCGTAAATGACACACAATCTAAAATTTTTAAGCAGCATGATACATATCAATCTTAGTGTCTATTTATATATTAGGTTTTTCTCTAACCATATTTACACTAATGTTTGTTGTGTGTTCTATGAAATGGATTATTAAACTTTAAATTATATATTGGATTGGAAAAAATTTATTCCATTTTAAATAAATAGTGTAAATTAGGGGGAAATTGTAGGTTTTCATAGTTTTTGGTTCAAAATCCCTAGCAATTTTCTTATCCTAAAATGGATATGTTAACTCATATTTAGTATATTTTGAATTCGGTCATATTTGGATATTCTTACTTTTTAATACCCATTAGTATGGAAAAAATATTGTATGTTTCCCAATTCATATATTACTTGATAGATGTATTGAGAGTATATAAGTTATGAAAATGAAGACAGCTAGTAACAAATCTCCAATCCTTTACTAAAACTTAGTGTTGATGTGGATTTTACCCACACCAAAGGTCCTAGGGGGTTTCACCCTCTTGTTTTAGGATTTATAAAGATAATATAGGGCATGATTAGTAGTTTTTGGATCTCCTACATAGAATTATAGGGATAATTATTAGAGCAGGAATTTTTTACCACCAGAGAAATAAAATATGCATCCAATTATATAATGTATATAATTCCTTTCTAATCTTTCTAGAGATAAATTATCTAGAAATAAATCATAAATCTAAGTGTTATTAGGATAAATAAATAAATGGTGAGATACACTAAGGAATAAAATAGGGCTATTAGGCTCACTAGACGAAGGCTACTCTCACAAATTATCCATGTTCTTGACTGAGTATCACCTCTATGTAATTAGCTTTGCTTAGAACAAACTACACTAAATAGATTTGAGGGTCTAAGGAACATGGTTTTTCATAAATATAGGACATAGATAAAACATTTCTCAAAGGTATAAATAGAAGTGAGCTAATACATACCATCCAAAATAATATAATCCCACTCAAATCCATCATGACTAATTTTTATAATCCAAAAAAATGTCAAAAAGAGATAAATAGAAGTAGACACACAAAGTAAAACACAATATTCCCATTTGTAGAAATAAACTAGAACCTATAGTGGGACCACCATAAAACTACACTTAGCCTTATTGAGATGCTAAAGTATGGGAAATAATCTTATATTCTTGAACTATCTTGGTGAAGTTGACAGATGGCTCTCAAAACAACACATCTCCACATGCCAACAACTTAGCATGGCTATTATTTGGGACCTCCAAGATATTATTGAATGAATTCACCTTGTAGATGAATTAAATAGCTTGAGTAGATAATTAAATTATGTCTAATGATCTTTATTTATTTACCTTTGTGATCCCTCCCTTGAAATTTGTTTTGAATCTCTTAAGGTTCACCCTAAATTCACTTTTTTGATAAATGTGCTAAGTTGATTATAGAATATAGATACATTGACCTCTTTAATCTAGGTCAATATTTTATATTTATTCTTATCTAAGGGTAATATATTTTATTTCATGTCTATTAATCATTTTTAAAATGAGGTTATATTATTCACACCATACTTCTAGTATAGGCTTAATCCCATCAATGTCATGATTTTCAATAGGGGAAAAATTCATTTGTTGAAAAATGTTTCCATTTTATTTATATTTTTGTCTATATTGAAAATTATTTATATATAATCCTATGATTTCTAGAAAAATATACTAATTTGGTCCAAATATTTCAACACTTTGCCTAAGGCATGATATAGTTCATAGAGTCCTCCATCCACTTTAACTACCAAGCCAATTTGGAAGATGCTTCTTACTTAGGATTATAAGGTTTTAAATTTTTATATTAATTCATCCATGAGTTTCTCATTCATCTCTTATGGTTCATTAATAATAGAGATTGGTCCCTCAACAATTTTTTCTTTTATTATTTTGTTCTCTTTCTAGACAAATAAAATAAATCTTCCTTTATTTTCTAGATTACAAGGTTCCCTTCTTGTGTGAATTTTATATTGATGACCATTTTAATTCTCATGGATACCCTATAAAAATTTATTTATATCTTTGGGTCACCTAGGTACACCATTTTGGGCCTTTACATTTTCTCAAATTGTAAGGCCTCTCTCAAGTATCCATTATGCACTGGTCCTATGGTACCTAATTTAGTGGAAATGGAGGATGCAACTAGTGAAGTGGATGTGGAAGGAATGGATACAAGAGGGGTTTAGATGGTAATAGAAGGTATAGGTGGGGAATTTGGATTGAATATGGTAATGGTAATGGGAGATGCATAATGGGTCATGCAACCCTTGAATTATTATGGTGTCATGTGGAACATGAGTCCAATACCATGTAGAAAGCTTGTAATCATTTTAAAAGAGGATATGGGATTACATAAATTGAATGTTGAGGGAACTATGATAAAGGGAAGTGGAGCCAAAGAAAAATTTGATGCCAGTGTAGATATAAGTAATTTAGGTGGTAGAGGAGAAATTGGAGCATTATGTAGTAAGTTATGGAAAAAAAGAGCTAACTAATAAATATGAAGTTGTAGGGATACCATGCCCAATTATTTTAATTAAAATTGGCCAAAAGTGAGTATTATGTCTAGGGAATGGACTATCCACCAATGCCATGACACTTGGATATGGGGAAATCTGAGGGGATAATGCCACTAAGACATGCCTAATGTATATTCATGTCACACTCAAAATTTATCTATTACCAATAGGAGTGTAAATTAATGTTGGTGGAGGAGGATAACTTGAGACAACATGGAAACTAAAAATAAAATAAGCATTGGTAACTAGGGAACTATAAACTGTAGGAACACTACAAACAATAGTGAAGCTTGAAATAATAGCATGGTCTATTTTAGCCTATATAAGTACAATCCTAGATGGTGGATTGATTTATTATGAGTTATACATAGTAGAGGTAGGATTCCCAGTTAAAAATATAAATATGGTTAAGCCTTTGAGGAACTAAGTTGGGACTCAAAGTCAATTGTTGTATATATTGCATGCTCAAGGGAGGGTTGACTTACCTATGATACTCCTTGGGTTGAGGTAATATAAATTAATAAATATGGAGGAAAATATATAGGAATATCTTACATGATTATATATTTTAGTATCTTTTCTGTCCTTGAGGTGTTTTTTGAGGGAATGGGCTCACTAGGTTTTTCATCTAAAATTCACTTCACTTGTTTTTGCTCCTCCAATATCTTAGTATCTGTAAACTTCTTAATCACTTTTTTTTTCATTCATTAGGTTAAAATGAAACTAATCATCATCATGCAAATAATGGTGATAGGTGATATTAATCCTTAACCTTGGATCTCCTACATGGTTATAAACTTTCCCATGAGTAACCCATTTTTTATGATCATAGAATTGTAGGGCTCTAAAAGATGGCCTATGAGTTTCCATGGTGGTTACTATGGAAATGTTGCTATACTCATGATAATAATTATGATAGGTAGGTATGGTTATGGTATTTTACTCTTATTATCATAGTGACCAACAAAACCATTGACATATTGGTATGTTATCTCTTATTTTGCTAGTTTTTCAGGTACATAGTAGGGAAACATAATTTACATTAGGTGTTGGTAACACTAATAGGCACTAGTGGCCATAATTTAAGCTCTAATTTCCTTATAAAACCTAGGCATCTTATTTTCATTGAAGATGAAATATATAGGTGGATATAAATGATTACAAAAGTCCTTAATATGATTTGTTTAATGATGAATATAAATCTTAGAGAAAACCACATGTATTGGGGGACTAGAAGGTGTACATTGCACAAAAAAGGGTTCTTAAAGGGAAAATAACACAAAAAACATCTAATATATAAAACAATATAATTTTTTCCCATGTTTCTAAATTTCATCACCTGTTGGGCCAATTGGAAGGCTATGATCCCTCTTAGATCTTGGATATACTTCCCATCAATGATTATACTAAGGAGTGTCACCCAAAATTTATTGCCATGAAATATATCACCACCCCAAAATAGTCTATTTAGAAATAATATTTTAACCTAGAATCCTTATTTAAATGTTTTAATTGTATATGATTCTATGTCATACTTGTTCTCCCACTATTTTGTATCTTTAGGCCATTCCCTTAGGGTTTCTTAAACATCATGTCTCCATCCACTTAACAATGATGTATTTTATATAAGGTATGTTTGGGTTTAGAAGGTGATAGTGGCTTCTAAAGGCATCCCTATATATCAAAGCTGTTATATAATTTCCATTATCCATTATAATGATATTATTTATACATGCAACATTCATTATAAAATTGTATAATAGGTCACCAAAAGGGAATACCTAAGCTTGGAAATGGATTTCTGGTGTCTATATTTATGAATTAATAGTATCTCATTTGAGAATTCAATTTCAAATTGGGTGGCATCCTCATATATTATCTTTTATATTTCATACAATACCTTGAATACTTCATTGTAGTGCTTATACCTTAGTATACTATGTATGAAAGTTATATCTTTAAATTCATATGTAAGCTTCGGGTTTAATGAATACAAAGCCATAGTAGATATTAAAATAAAATATGTAGTTAATAAAACTTGAAGGGATACATTATATTTATATAAATTTCTCAAGGAATCCTTATCATTGAATAATATGAGCTCTTTATTTTGGATTATGAGAATATCAGTGTATGAATTCCCCTTGGATGAGACATTACATATTTTTAAATAGATATCTAAGTCATGGTGATTAGAGTTTACCTGCATGAGAAATAAATATAAGATAATGGAATATTTAATTTATCTTCCATTCTTGTTTTAAATTATATTTAAAAACTTCAATTTTAACATTAACTCTCTTTTCCATAATTTGACATATTCATGTGTTTCTATTTAAAGGGTCTTGGGATCTAGTGGGGTATGGTTAGATTACTTGTCAATTATATAAGTCAGTTTACAAAACATGCCTCTATTTTCCATCATGACACTCAAAATAGTGTCTATTTACAACCAAGTGTCATTTATTTACTAAGGTGAACCCCATAAAATTCCTAGGGTCATCATATGTTAAATACATGCTCCCTGGGTATACATATATTTGGGTGTAAGGTAAGGACACATGGTGAAAACTAACTAGTTGGGTACTCCTATGACATATTATTTTACTATCATTTTGTTTAAAGGCTCTTGGGATCTAGTGGGGCATGTATAGATTACTTGTCAATTATGTAAGTCATGTTTACCACGTGCCTCTAATTTCCATCATGACACTCAAAATAGTGTCTATATACAACAAAGTGTCATTTATTTACTAAGGTGAACTCCATAAAATTCCCAGGGTCATCATATGTTAAATACATACTCCCTAGGTATATAGATATTTGGGTGTAAGGTAAGGACACATGGTGAAAACTAACTAGATAGGTGTTCTTATGACATATTATTTTACTATCATTCTAGGAGATGGTGGATGCCATATGGAAAGTTTTGATTAGTCAAGGGGTTTGAGGATCATACAATCCTATACGTATTGAGGTATTATAGGAGTATGGGTTTCACATGTATTCAATGATAATTTTAGGATGTCTCCCATGATTTACCCTTGTATTACCATCCCAAGATGTTCATTCATCATAGGACTCCAATAATATGGATCATTAGGTGGTGGGGTTTGATTAGATGAGGGGTCTTAAAGTATACTATTTTATAAGAAACACATGATCACAGGACCTATGTGGTGCACAAAATCTCAAGTTAGTCAAGATGATTCATAAAGAAAATAAACCTTACTTACCTATGATGTGATACAAGAAGTAGGTCACAGGACTCTAGTAGTGTAGATCATTAGACCTACCACATCATTGATGATATTTTACTAAATAATTATTAGTACCTTAAAAGTATTAAGTATAAAATTTTTATCACATTATATATTGTAACTTAACATAAATAAATAAGCCAAAAAAAATCTTAAAATAATACACCAAATAAAAGGGTGACCTTTTAAAGTCATTATGAAAATTAAAAGGGTTAAGGCATAATTAATCATTGATTATTGTGAATGAGTTAGACCATGTAAAGGATAAAACTTTTATTTATATGTCCAAACTATATTTACCATGAATTTATAAGTGATTTATGGGTCCCTATTTATTATATGAAAAATGGTCATGTTGGTAACAAAAGATGGTGACTATGCAAGGAAAACCCCATCCAGAAGTTTACAACTAATAAATTCTTATTTTTCCTTAATAAAATTAGATATACAATGGAAAATAATTTATAATTATAAAATAAATAATATTTTTTGGAATTATCATAAATTAATTACATACAAAGTCTTGATCTTTCCAAGAATCCACCTTGTGTGTGAAAGTGATTTTCATATTTTGTACACTCAAGGCTTTGATATATCATAAAATTAACCATATCAGTCTGAATTTTTTAAAGGAAGTGTTTTTATTGGCTAAGGAAGGAAGGCTTAGGTATAGCTCTACTATTAACCAAAAATATATAGCCTTGATAGATATGCCTTTGGTTGTACTCTAGGCCTTGATCCATGTCCATCTAACTAGAAAGCCTATGATGGAAATTACCCAAATCACCCTTAGGAGAAAAATTATGATTTTATTGAGATATTTATATTGTCATACTTTATATTTTTCATTTATTTAAATTCCATGTGGGTTACAAACCAGAATAGTCATGGTGAATCGATTCACTCATAAAAGTGGTAGTCACAAGGGGTTCCTCTTTAATTGTTTTTTAAGACCTCAAATTAGAATCTTAATGTTTTCAAGTGCAGTTTTGACTTCCCATTAGTAATAAATAAATTATTAATTTAATTTTTGACTCCTAAAATTATTAATCCATTCTAACTTGATGCTATTAAATAATTTTTCATTTTATTTGAATGTCCAAAATAAAAGTACACTTTCACTATTTTCAACTCTTATATAATATACTTGCCTCTTATCACTTGGCTTGAAGGTACCACACTCAAACTAATCAAACCAAAAATTTGAGGGGGAGAATAGGATTTTAATTTTTTTATGATGGATACAATGGTCACTCCTACAAAACATTAGAGAAGAAACAAAATAATGAAACAATAACAAGACAAAATTAAGAAAGAGTATCTTGATAAAATGGAAAGAATGTAAGAAAACAAACATAAAAAAAACTAATCTAACCTTACACTAAGAATAAACTATCCATAAACCAAACTAAAGAGGATATATCTTGGAATGATACATATTATTTTCAAGATCCTTATACCATAACATGAGCATATCATATATCATAAAAGGTTTTACCTAATATTTTTTCACAAACCACCTTCTGACAATATCTTGATTATTAATAACATTCTAGAGGGATTATTCATGTGAATATTCAATTTTAAAAATGTCTGGTAATCTAAAATTCACACTTTCATCACCTTCCATGAATTCACCTTTCATTGCCTTCCATGTATTCATGCATTAATTTTTACATAGGAAGCCCGAGTAATACTTAAATTATGGGTTATTCGGAATATAAAAATAGGAATGGTAATTTATTGAGGGATTTCTTGTATCCAGTTCAATCATCCCAAAGCATATATTTTATTAGTGAGTGCCAACATTTAGGTCATCTCTCAACATAATTTTTTTATTACATCTTATAAATTCTCATTTTTTATTCAGCTAGCCCATTTACATGTGGATAAGAATTGGATGAAAACTTCAAGATTATGTGGTTTTATATAGACACAATTTCTCAGTTATATTTCACCTTAGTATTATACACTTGTAAAATACATATAATGTATGCATCTTTAGGTTTTAGACCTATCTTACCACCAAAAGGATCGCATATGGTATCTCTACATGCCTATTTTCTTATCTCTTAATCTAAACAATGTTATTATGATGATGCATGCCTCCTACCTTGCCTATAATGTTATAATCCTACTTATCTTCCATATCTACAATTTTTATACCTACACCTATTTTCCAACTACCTAGACACTTGTATCCTAGTTAGATGCCTATGTCAATGCAAGTGTCCTATCCTAATGTAAGTGTTTAGTGCTCTAAATTAATCTAATTTTAAAAATAAATGTATTCCTATGATCATAATAAGTGATTTAATGAAATATACCCTTGAAATGGATTGGTATAAATATTATATCAACCCTCATTAATTCCACACTTAACATAGACCTAGAGATTCTAAGGAAACTTACCAAAAACATTCTATCAAGTACTCAAGTGAACAAAGATTATTATTTTCTCCTATTTCCATATGTCATAGGGACAATACATCTATAGGTATAAATTACTGAATATGTATCTCAAGATCTACTTTTTCCAAGTTACAAGCTAGTTCACTTGTGTACTTGTTTATCACATGTTTCATGATTCACACACAAGCCAACACATAGGGGATAACTACACAAGTCTGAGGCCCTCTTCATATTATTGGATATATAGGTAGTGATCATTAACATATAAGTATTTGGGAAATATCAACAATGTGTTCACACTAACCCATTTTTCCCATAACCACTATGAATATGAAGAAGTAGGGTTTTTCTACTTGACAAGGAGTGATAATCCATAACCCACATCTAAATATACTAGAGTGAAGGTGACATAGAAAATATAAGCATCCATATGGTCACGTCTAATTTCAATCAGTACTCTATACTGGAGCCCAAGTTAGATAGTAGCATCGATGCAACCATCCCAAGTTGAAGAAATTGTCTAAGGCTACATAGGCACAATTCTAGAATTAGGTGATTTTTCTATAATTTACATATTGTTCACTTTATGTTTGTTCTAGACCTATATATATGTTATCATTAAAACCATATGATTATCTTATTTTCATTATTATTTTAATAGTTTTCATAGTTATACTTTAAATCTTTAGCATCTCAATATAATTAATTTAATATATATTCTACCTAAGTTTCATAGACAATTGGCCTATTTTAGAGATAGTCTACCATCCTTATTCCCTAAGATATATCTAACCCTTTAACCATATATCCCACACATATCTAGATATTAGGGGTAAAAATTTGGTGAAGAAACCTAAATTTTGTTTGAAAAACCCTATATTTTGATCTAGGGTTTCTTGAGTCTCCATTTTGATTTCTGATTTAACAAGATTTTATAAGTTAAAAATAAGATTTACTTTTCTATCCACATTTTCAATATGGATGAATGTATATCTCATTTCATGTTTTAATTTTTAGTTATATCAATAGTCTGGTATTGTATTATGCTATTCCAAGATACCATAAAAAGAATAAGTTTATCTATCAAAGTTAATGAGAGGGATTTAAATCAAAAGAAACATTTAATTTCTCTTCAAAATTAATTTTGTAATATTATAGAGCCAATATCTAGATGCCACCATGCTATAAAATCTTATAATGTAAACCTTCACTCTAGGACTTGTTATGCCACTCTTCCCATTACAAGGACATTATTTTTGATGCCTTATGCATGAACTTTTTACCAAGTAATGTAGAACCCCCATATGTGGCTTCTATGTTAAATTATATCAAAAGGCTTGAGCATAATGTATCATTTGAAAATGAGGATCTACCACCTCAAGACCTCATAATTTTTTATTTACTATTATACATTTAGGTTGGTGTGTGTAATAAAATTGTAAAAAGTGTCCTTATAGAAAATGGTTCATTGCTCAAAAATTTTAACATATCCTTTAATTCATTACTCATCATTGGGCCTAATGATTTGGTCCTTCAAGTATGATCATCAAAGGATATGAAAATATTCAACAAAAAGTTTTCGAGAAAATATAATTAAACATTATTGTGGGACCCCTATATCACCTAATTTATGCTATGGTTTTCCAATTGATTCAAACTATAATATAATATTGGCAAAACCTTGGACATATTAAATGTATGTGGTTCTATCTAATTTAAATGCATGATTAAAATTCATCCATTGAGGACCTATCTATACATGTCCAATAGATACTAATCCCTTCAATCATCAAGAAATGATTGAAAAAATAAATTATTATATGCTGCAATCTTATACACCTAATTTTGGTATTAAATATTTTATAACATATGGATACAAAAGAAAAGGATTTGGAAAACATGAGCAAGATATATCTCAACCCATATCTATTACAAATAACACAAAAAAATTTGATACACTATTACAATAATGTAATCAACTTGTCTTATCCAATGCACCATATAGACAATTTACATGCTTACCTAAGTCTCACACTTAATTACTCTTGTAGCTTGTAAAGTGTCATATTATATATCCCCCTCATCCTATAGAGGATGATATGAATAGAATCTAAGCAAAGTGTATCATGTAAATGCATATTGTGACTATCACTAAGACCTTGGGCATTCTAAAAATAGATGTTTTTCCTTGAATAAAAAGGTCCAAGATATCATAGATAACCAAAAGATTACATTTGATTATCTTTTAAAGAAATCAAGTTCATAACCTAATGACTACCACAAACAAAACATATTCAATAATCCTTGTAAGATATTTCAAATAAGGATCCATAAATTCAAGTGGTATATAATACACACCAAAAAATTTAAACTAAACAAATAAAACAACATCCATGCCAATAAGATTTAAAAATCATATTATTCATGACTATGCTTACTTTTGGCATAACAATATTTATCCTACACAAAAAAAAAAAAAAACTTTTAATATTAAATTTTTCCAATAGCTTTTATTTAGTCTAAAAAATGCAAAGAAAAGTCATTTGGAAAGACCCCTTCGAATACATAACACTACCAATTTACTATGGTCCTAGAGTGATTCAAACACAGGTTTGGGTTATGCCACAAAATATCCATATGTATTTACATTGGGTACTCTTTAGTTTTATTGAATGGAAACACAAATTAACCAAAATCATAAAGGTATTTCCTTTTCTCATGAATGTAAATTGATCCATATTCCAAATGATAACATTGATTATTATACTTCACATGTAAAATGTGAGGAGAAACATGTCATGTACCATTTTCACTAATCCAATAATGATCCAACCAATGTAAAATATCCAATTAATGTGAAAAGGTCCCATAAATCCCAAAAATACAAAAAAAAAAATTCAAAAAAAATCAAAAATCAAAAAATATGTTTTGCATTTATATATCTTATTATCTCCTTGGAATATATGTTGTTGGTTCCATGTTGGTAGATTGAGTATCATTATTTATTATATTCATGTGTTTAATGCATCTTTTGATTGTGATATTTTTGGAGTATTTTTAGAGATGTAATGGAGGTGTCTTTTCGAGTGGATGAAGTTTTTTTATAGCTTAAGTGATAATGACAAAGTGTGCAATGTGTTTGTCCTAGTGTGCTTGAAGTTGGCTTGGTTGATCTCTAATTTTGTCATGGTTAGAGATGTTTAGGGATGAGTATGGTGATTGTATCATGTGAAATAAATCCCTAATATTTTATATTTTCTCAAATAGCTTGTGTATAAGTGTAATTCATATAGTATTCCATAGTTTTCATCTAGATAGTTTGGGTCAAGTGGAAGAAAATATGAGTAGGTAGTTTGCTGACCTCACCACTACCACATGTGGATGAGTCAAGGGGAGTTGGTCATGTGTTTATGATAAAATATGTACTTAATTTATATGCACTAAATATTAGTTCATACATCAAAGCATGGTCAAAGATATGAGAGTGTAAAGTTGGCTTCTCAGTCATAATTCATTGTTTTCCCATAGCCAAATTTACATGTGACTAGAAAAAAATGAGTAAGCATGTTGATCAAGTCAGCATTCACATGCATTGAGATGTTACGATAAAATTATCATATGGGTTTGTTAATTTTTATGTTTAGTTTATTTTTTTATAAATTTTATATCATGAAATAAATTGTGTCAAAATATATGCATTTGCAAAGTTGGTCTTCCAGATAAATTTTAAGCATAGTTGGCTCTATGATAGAAGATCTTGAGAATGCATTTTAATTGTTTTATATCATTCATGCATGAAGGTTTAAGGGGAATTTTGATGAATTTTTAGATTCTTATTTGAAAGGAGAAAATATGGTATAATTTTTATAACATGAGATTGATTTCATCAAAAGATATTTCTGTCTAAAGTTGGCTTTCCAAGCATATTACAGTTGGTCCCCATAGTCATTTATGCACAAGTTAAAGTTTGAGCAAGATCGATGGTATGCATTTATCCAAGAAGTTAAGAAGTAGATACATAAGTATAAGTGTAATATGTTTAATGAATGATCAAAGGTATAAGATAAGGATCCAATGGTGAGTGGGTGTTTGTACATATTGATCAAATGGTGAGTGTTGTTAGTTAAAGTCCTGATTAATCTATAGAGATCAATGGAGCACATTGAGTCAAAATATAAAGATTGTGTGAGATGAGGTAAAAATCATAGAGGTATTACATTTGATCATTGAAACCTATGGGTTAAATATCAAACAATATTGATGGAGTGTATTTTATCTAAGCAGCAAGGATGAGATATGTGAGCTTTGTGTTCAAAGTTTAACTGTGACTGTTGCCATTTGAATATTTGAATTTGCTAAGGGAAAAACAAGTACTTGATAATTTGTACATATATTTCATACAATATAAATTTTCTCATGTTGTAGAAATAAAATATGAAGAGGACTTTATGGCACATCTAATGGACTTGATTTTAATGTTTTTAGGTGTGTATAGATAAAGATTTTGAGCTCCAAAGTTGACTATGTTTTCATATATGTTTTGTAAGGGACTCAAGAAGATTATTCAATCTTGTTTTGATATATCTTGGTGAACTATATACTGGGAAGTTTTTTAGACTACATAAATATGCTTTATGTGCATTTTGAATGTGTTGACCAATAATATATAGTATGAACATAGGTTTTGAAGTCGATTGTGTTTTCATTCATAATGATTGTGTGTATAGGGAAGTGTTTGAGCTAATTGGGATTTATTATAAAAGTGTTTTGGTGAATATTATCACTTTAGGATTTAAAAAGGGTCATGATTAATGGGTCCATGTTGTTTTAAAATGTTCATATGCTCTTTCTTTGCTCATAGAAATGACAAAGAGCTAAATGGGTCTCCATTGGGCCTAAAAGTGGCTTAAGCCTATTTGAAAGTGGGTTATGCTTAGGTGTGACCCATGTGAGATAATTTAAGGATGAATGCATGTATTTTGGACAATAATGAAATATTATGGTCTTGTTAATTTATGGATGATCTATATATAGTGAAACTAAATGTGTTGGTTTCTAGACTTCCAAGAAAGAGACTTATGAGAGATTTGTGAAACTTATGTGTGTTGTTTGAGGAGAAAAGGATAGGTAATGTGACTATTGGTTAATTTAATATGAATAATAATTTTTTGAATATATGCATGACCTATATTCATAATCCTAATATCAAGATAGTACTCTTGCAGTTTGAGGATATACAAAGAGGTCTATGTCTGTGTATGAGCACTGTTTGACTGAAGAAGAAGAGAGATTGTGGCATGCATATGGGAGAGGATTATATGAGTTAGAGAGAGAGAGAGAGAGATAGGTTTTATGAAATTATTATATAATAATAGGTCCATAATTAGGTTTTAAAGACATTAGTTCTAAGGTGGAAGTGTTCTTTTCAAGGAGGGTCTAAAGGACTTGATCATCTTTAGGAGTTGTTGCTCTTTGTGAAATAGTGTTTCACTAAATACCCTTGGTAAAAAGTACTTGATCAAGGTTTTAGATTAGAATTAATTTTATTTAATAGGTGGTTAAAAATACTTGATCATCTTAGTGATATGTTTTCCTTGTGGAACTTCTATTTCACTAAAGGCCTTAGGTTATAAGGACTTGACCAAGGTTCTTGATCAGAAGGACTTGATAAATATTCTATTTTTGATCATCTTATATGAAAATATTCCATGTAATATTAATATTGAGAGTGGGTTTTATTCTCCAAAAGGGTTTTCCATGTAGATATTGTGTTGTGTATGTGATCTTGAAATATGATCATTGTTCACTACTATGAATGATTTACATGCTTCATGAATGATTGTATTGAATGTCTAAGTATTTGTGAGGTTTTGGAAATTTAATTGGATTGTTTTCCACCACTAATTCACCCCCCATCTCAATGGATTATACCTTTAACAATTGGTATCAGAGTAGGTCCTTCTTGAAAATTATAACCAGTTGAAGGTGATCAAAGGTACAATGGTTAATAAATAGGTTATAGCTTATCTTCAAGATAAACTAGTATGTACTTTATTAGAAAATAATGGTGTGAAGACACAAGTGCAAGATCTAGAGGCAACATTCAAGATTTTTCAAATCATGATGAATAAAAAACAATTGGAAAGTAAAGTATTAACTTACTTATATGTGCTACTATCTAAGGATAAAAGGGATTCCATCTCCACCAAAAGGGTTAAGAATGAAAATTCATTAATCAATAATGGTCAATAAAAAGAGAGGTCAAATATGAACTATGTCTTTAATGGGTATTATCTATCTTGTAATCATTTTGGTCATAGACAAGGAACTGCTCTCTCTCTCTCTCTAGATATCAAAAAGGATCTCATATGCTAAAATTGTAACCAACAAGGTCAAATATCTAAAAACTATAGAATAACATTTTGGTATTAGGATATATAAGTCATTGACACCATCAAATGGTTCAAGGATACTAAGTCTAAAGAAGAAAAGAAGCAAAATTCAAGTAGACCACCAAAGGAAGAGTCATTATTTGTTCAAGTAGCCTTGCATACTCAAGAAGATGAGAATAAGAGATGGTTAATAGACAGTGGATGCTCAAATCATATGATAGGAGACAAGAGCAAGTTTATCTCTTTAAATAAGACCAACCAAGGTGCAGTGAGATTTGGTGACAAAAAATCTACTAACATTGTTGGTAAAGGTGCTATGATTTCGGTCAATGGTCATATGAGTATTGAGAGTTTCTTAAATATAGAAGGTTTGAAACATAATCTTTTAAGTGTAAGCCAAATGTGTAAGCAAGGAAATGTTGTAAATTTAAATAATGATGTATGTGAAGTAAGAAAATCAAACTTTGATAGATTAGTTGAAAAGGTTCATAAAATAGATAATAACATGTATGTATTCCATGAATCCTAGAATGAGATGTGCTTCATGAGTCATTTGGAAGAAAACTAGCTTTGGCATAGAAGGCTTTGACATATAAATTTTGATAATATGGTAAAGATCAGTTCAAAGGGATTGGTAGGGAACATGCCCATGATTTCTAAGATACCTCACTCTCTTTTAAAGGCATGTCTTCATGGGAAGAAAACTAAGAGAAGATACAAAAACAAGGAATTATCTACTATAAAGCCATTGGAGTTGATCTACATTGATCTATGTGGACTTATGAGAACTCAAAGTATTTAAGGTAATATCTACTTCATGCTTCCCATGGATGGTTTTACTAGGATGACTTAGATATTATTTTTTAAGGAAAAATTAGAAGATTTTGAAATATTTGTGGCATTAAAAGCCCTTATTGAAAATTATAAAGGTTCAAAGATCAAGTTTGTGAGATTAGATAGAGGAGGTGAGTTTTAGTCTCTTAAGTTTGATTATTTTTGTGAATATAAGGGATAACAAGACAATATTATACCACTAGAACACCACAATCTAATGGTGTTGTTGAAAGGAAGAATAGGAATGTTTTAGATATGAGTGAAACCATGATTTAAGATGCAAAATTATCAGATGGCTATTGGGAAGAGGCATCCAACACTACTATTTACTTTTCAAATAGGGTTCAAATTAGAGTAAATGGTGAATAGGCTCCTTATGAGTATTAGAATAATAGAGAAACTAATGTAAACCATATTAGAGTATTTGGGAATAGGTGATTCCTCAAAAGAGATGAAGAGAATATTTACAAATTTTATTCAAGATCTGATGAGGGCATCTTCTTAGGTTACTCCTCTATCAACACTACCTATAGGTGATTTAATAAGAGACTTCACAAGATTGTTGAAAGTTCAAATGTAAGGGTAGATGAGACAAGTAGAGTCAAAAATACAAAATTGAAGGTAAGTGATTCAATTCATAATTATGTTACAAACAATGATGAGTTATCCATTCAAATAGATGATAAAGATTAAGAGGAGGAAGAAAGACAAGAATATAAAGCTTTATCTATAACAATTCATAAAGATCGTCTAGTTTATTAAATTATTAGAAATGTTGGTTTAAGGTTTTATAATATAAGGAGAATGTTGATCAATCAAAATAAAAAATATTCAACTCTATTATCCATGATTTAACCCAAAACATCCATAGAATCTAGCAAAGATGATAGTTGTAATGTTGCAATGAGTGAATAAATTGATCAAATAGAAAGGAATGAAACAGGTGACTTAGTTCCTAGACCAAAAGATAAAAATGTGATAGGTACCAAGCGGGTTTTCAAAAACAAAATTAATGAAAAAGGAGAATTCACAAGGAATAAGGCTATATTGGTGTGTAAAGCATATGCTCAGGTTGAAGGAATAGATTTTGATGAGACTTTTGCTCTTGTATCAAGAATGAAAGCAATTAGACTCTTCTTGGCATATGCAAGTTTCAAAGGTTTTAAGGTATATCAAATGGATATGAAATATGCATTATTGAATTTCAACAGAATAAGTCTACATTAAGTTACATCAATGACACTTCATGTACATGAAACAAGATCTTGTGTGCAAACTTAAGAAGGCTCTATATGGTCTTAAACAAGCTTCTAGATCCTAGTATGACATGTTAGATAAGTATCTCTCGAGTCAAGGTTTTAAAAGAGGGGTAGATAATAATTATTTGTATATTAATAAAGAAGGCAATCATCAATTGATAGTTATTGTATATGTTGATGACATAGTTTTTGGATCTGACAATGATAAAATAAGTAGATAATTTTCAAACACTATGAAGACTGAGTTTGAAATGTAAATTTTGGGAGAACAATATTTTTTTATTAGGATTATAGATTAATTAACTTGATAGAGGGATATTTATTTCACAAGATAAATACATCAAAGATATGATAATAAAGTTTGACATGATGGATTGTAAGTAAATGGGTACTCCAATGATCACAAGATTCAAGTTAAGTAAATTGGATGACTCACCAAAAGTTGATCAAACTTTGTATGGGTACATGATTAGAAGACTTGTGTACTCTATTGATTCTAGGCCTAACATCATGCAAGTAGTGGGTCTTGTAGAAAGGTACCAATCAAACCCTAGAGAATATCACTTGAAAGCAGTCAAAAGGATATTGAGATATCTCAAAGGCACCATAGAGTATGGTTTATGGTATCTTAAGAGTAAAGAATTATCTTTGAAATCATATATTGATGCAGATTAGGTAGGATATGTGGATGATAGGAGTACTATTGGTGGGGTCTTATTCATGGGGGAATGCTTAGTGTCTTGGCTAAGCAAGAAGAAAGCCTCAGTGTCTATATCAACTATAGAAGATAAGTATATAGTAGTTACCTCTTGTTATACTCAAGTCATGTGGATGAAACAAATTTAGGGGATTATAAGGTAAGATAAAATGGACCTTATCATATTTATTATGACAATACTAGTGCAATTAGTATATCAATGAATCCTATTATGTACTAAAAAACTAAGAACATTTCTATAAGATATCATTTATTGAGAGAACAAGTGATTAATCAATGTGTTAAGTTGGAGCATGTACCTAAAAAAGAGCAACTTACAGATATTATGACCAAACCATTGTCAAAATCTACATTTGAGTATTTAAGATAAAGCTTGGGTATCATTTATTTCTCTATGAATCAATACAAGGTATATGGATAAGGGGGAGAAAAAAGTTCATAAAATTTCTCCAGAGGTTTGTAAAGAAGCTATATTATAGATGTAGAGTCGGTGGTCATGGAAGTGTCTTGAGAATGAAGGTTGGTAAGCCTGCATGGTGGTTCTTCATGGTGTGTGGAGATATAAAGATGCTCAAAAGATGAAATGGATCAAAAATTCTATGTGGATTCCATCTCATATGTTTATTGGTAAGTTAAATCAATTTTTAATGTTTTGTGTGCTCTGTCTTCATTGGTTGTAGTGATTGGTTGAAGTGAGTGTTGGCATAGAGCAAGAGGAAGTTATCAAGATAAGAAAAAGTTCGCTCAAGGTAAGGGGGAGTTTGGATCATATTTATAACATAGTAATTTCCTATTTATGGTATTTTTAGGTCTTTAGGATCAGTTGGTTCCCACTTTATCATTGTGTCAAAGGAGGAGAAAGTTCCTATTGTGGGAGTGCTTTGAGAGAGAAGGAAGGTGAGATTTATATTACTATATATTATATTTATTGACATTAATGAAAAAGGGGGAGATTTTTGGATTATTTTTAGTGATGCCATGGAGGTGTCCTATTAAGTGTATGAATTGCTTTGATATCTTAAATGATAATGACAAAAATATGCAATGTGCTTGTCCTAGTGTGCTTGAAGTTAGCTTGGTTGATCTTCAGTTTTGGCATGGTTAGAGATGTTTAAAGATGAGTATGGTGATTGGATAATGTGAAAAAGGTCACTAATATGTTATATATTCTTTGAGATCATATGTACATAATTAGAATTCATGTGGTAGTCACCATTTTTCATCTAGATAGTTTTGGTCCAATGGCAAAAAATTTGAGTAGGTAGTTTACTGACATCACCATTACCACGTGTGGATGAGTTATCTAGAGTTGGTCATATGGTTGTGATCACATTTGTACTTAGTCACTATGTGCTAAATATTAGTTCATTCATTTAATCACACTCAAATATATAAGGGTGAAAAGTTGGATTCTTAGTTAGAATTCATTATTTTCCCATACTTAGCGAAATTTACATGTGGCCAAAAAGAGCCAAGTAAGCATGTTGATAAGGCTATAATTTTCACATGTGGAGGTGTCTAGACATAATGATCATATGGGTTTATTCATTTTTATTCCTAGTTTATTTTTGATAAATTTTAGATCATGTGATGAAGCACATCAAAATATATACATATGCAAATTTGGCCTCCTAAACAAATTCTAAGTATAGTTGGCTCTATTACAAGAGATTTTGAGAAGGAATTTTAATGGTGTTATATCTCACACATGTGAATATTTCAGGAGTAGTTTGATACATGGTTGAATTCCTATTTTAAATTATAACATATGGTGTAAACTATAGGATATGATATTTATTGTAGTAGAAGATATATTTGTCCAAATTTGGCTTTCCAGGCATATTGTAATTGGTCTTCATACTTAATCATTTCTACACAAGTTAATGTTTGAGCAAGATTGATGGTACACGTTACTCCAAGAAGTCAATAAGTAGTGAAATGAGGATAGGTGTATGGTGTTTAATGACTAAGTAAATGTACATGATAAGGATCCAATGGTGAGTGGGAGTTCATATAAACTGATCAAATGGTGAGCATTGCTAGTTAAAGTCCTCACTGATGTATAGAGATCGATGGAGCACATTGAGTCAAAGTATCAAGATTGCACAAGATGAGTTCAAAATTATAGAGGTTTAAAATTTAATAATTGGTTCCTATGTTTTAAATATAAAACAATATCGATGGAGCATATTTGATCTGAGTAGTGAGGATATGAGATGTGAGCTTTGTGTTAGAAGTTTAACTGTGACCATTGCCATTTGAATATTTGAATTTTTTAATGGAAAAAAACTAGTGCTCAGTAATTTATCCATATCTTTTGATGAAAGATGAATTTTATCATACTTTAAAAATAAAAGATGAAGAGGACTCCATTGTGCATCTAATGAACTTGATTTTAAGATCTAGAAATGTGTATAGAAAAATATTTTAAGCTCCAAAGTTGACTATGTTTTCATATATGTTTTGTAAGGGACTCAAGAAGATTATTCTAGATTGTTATGACATTATTTTGATATATCTTGGTGAATCAACTATTGGGGAGTGTTTTATACTCCATGAGGAAGTTATGTGTGCATTTTTAAGGTTTGGCCAATCATATGTAGTATGAACAAAGGTTTTCAAGTTGACTATGTTTTCATTTATAATGACTGTGTACAAAGAAGTGTTTGAGATAATTGAGCTTTAGAAAAAGAGTGTTTTGGTGACTATGATCATTTGAGGATTCCACAAGGGTCATGAGGAATGGGCCCATGCTATTGTAAAACGTTCCTATGTTCCTTATTTGGTTAGATAAATGACAAAGAGCTGAATGGGTCTCCATATGACCTAAAAATGACTTAGGCCTATTTGAAAGTGGATTGTGCTTAAGTGTGACCCATGTGAGATGCCTTAAGGATGAAGGCATGTATTGTGGAAAAAATAAAATACTATCATTTAGTTAATTTATTTATACTCTATATATATTTAAACCAAATGTGTTGGTTTCTAGAATTATAAGAGAGAGACTTAGGAGAGATTTGTGAGAGACTTGTATGTGTGGTTTGTGGAGCGAAGGATAGGTAGTGTGCCTATTGGTTAAGTTAATGTACATAATAGTTTTTGGAATATGTGAATTACCTTTAGGTCATGTTCCTAATATCAATATAATGTTATTATAGTTTGAGAATATGTCAAGAGGTTTATGTGTGCATATGAGGACTATTTGAGTGAAGAAGGAGAAATATTGTGGCATGCCTATGGGAGAGGTATATATGAGTTAGAGTGAGAGTTTGTGAAATTATCAGATAATCAAAGGTCCATAATCAGGTGTTGAAAACATTAGTTCTAAGGTGGAAGTGTTCTTTTCAAGGAGGGTCTAAAAGACTTGATCTTCTTTAGGGGTTGTTGTTCCTTATGAAATAGGGTTTCACTAAAGACCTTTGGTTAGAAGGACTTGATCAAGGTTGTAAGTCAGAAGGAATTAAATAAATATGTGATAAAAAGGGCTTGATCATCTTAGGGTTAGTTTTTACTTGTGGAATTACTATTTCACTAAAGGCCTTAGTTTAGAAGGACTTGACCGAGGTTCCTGATCAGAATAAAACTTGAGCAGTCTCTTGTTTATGATCATCTTATAGGATAATAGTCCATGTTTTTTCAAGATTAAGAGTGAATTTTATTCCCTAAGAGGGTATCCCATGTAGATATTGTGTTTTGGATGTGATCTTGCATTATGCTCATTGTTCACTACTATGAATGATCTGCATGCTTCATGAATGATTATATTGAATGCTTAAGTATTTGCAAGGGTTTAGAAATTGAATTGGATTGTTTGCCAACACTAATTCACCCTCCCCCCCCTCTTAGTGGATTGTACCTATAACAAATATATGTAGACATAGATACATGATATATACACTTTTAGATGTTGAGCTTACCTTCTACTCACATCACTAGGGCATTGGGGGCATCTACCTCTTTGATCATGATACATCAAGGTTATATAATTATATGCCCATTTTACATTATCATGTTTGAGATTATATAATATGCATGAATTTATCCATGATTATACCCTTTTTAGTGTACTTGATATGTTATGTACTTCAATTTTTTTTCTAACATATATATATCTACAAACTATTATGTTATGTTTATGATGGTTGCTTATGATTTCATGTATGCACTTTTCTGAGTGTCTTACCTTGATATTGTCTTACTTGTTTGAGAATTTGAATTTGTTCCATTATTTATATACCCCATGCTTAGGTTTGTCTCTTTGACATTTGAATATGTCATTGCTTGTTGTTTATTGACATTTAAATATGCCATTTCTTAATTTTGTGTAAATTTGACTAAGTCATGTCCTTTGATTGTGTAGCATTTGAAAATGCCCCATGTTTGTAGTCTCCTTGGACATGTATCTTGATTTTATTTGAGTGGTCTTGTATGTGTGCTTGATTTCTTATTGATATTGTATTATTACTATCTATATATTTCCATGATCTAAATTGTGCATCTTAGGACATGGTGAGATCACATTATTATTTTTTCAATGATATATATACCTATACATGTTACTTCTATATGATACATGATACATTCATAGTTTACATGGTTATCTTATCCTTTTGAATTAAGGTAACTACCAGATGCTACTTCTCCTCACCTTAAAAGGGGTGCATATCAATGTCAAAATGCCATAAAGGGATGAGTTACACATTACTTTAGAGATATAGATTATAATGGGGACATGTTTTGGAAACATGTTCTCCAAACTTAATTAGTATTAAGCATACCCATATTATATTTGGGACATGGTTTTAAAACATATCTTTCAAATTTGTAATTACACAATTTCTCATATTTAGATTATAATGGGGACATGTTTTAAAAACATGTTCTCCACACTTACACCAGTTCTTAGATTTAGATTATAGTGGAGGCATGTTTTGAAAATGTGTTCTCCACACATACACCAGTTCTAAAATTTGGATTATAGTGGGGGCATGTTATGGAAACATGTTTTCAAAACTTACACCAATTCTTAGATTCACATTGTGTGGGGGATTGCTATGGAAACATGTTCTCCACATTGAAAATTATATCAATTTTTAAATTTATCCATATATAATGGGTCATGTTTTAGAAACATGTTCTCCACAATTACATAGTTTCAAATTGGAAAAAATCATAGTTATATGGTTCATATACACATTTTTAGTAGAATTATATACCTTGGTAAAATTATTATACACATTTTTAGTATGATAAATATCTAAGGTGCATATGTTATGAAATGTGCACCTAATATTAAAAAATATAATTAGTTTCAGATTCCAAACACTTTTAGGTAATGTCATCATCTAGTAGGTTGGACTTTTACAAATTTTATTGAGCCAGTCTACTAGAGTAGTTAAGTTTTTTGGTATGGTTGAGGTGATTAAATCACTAAATATTGTCAATTTTATAAGTTTTACTTTATTTACATCATCCAACCTCACCATTTTTATAGTGTGTGTTGAATTGGTTCACTTACACTCATAAGGTTATAAGTCTGAGTGGGTTGCGTAATTGAGATAATTTCAAATATTAGGTTGCAACTCATCTTTTCTCCAAAGTTTGGGGTATGTGATCTTTAATCCTTATCAATATATTTAGGTATATACACTTTCCTTAATGATATTTTCCCTAGTATTAGTTCTAGTGATTCAAAATGATACATCTTTAAATTTGAATTTCCAAAAGGAAATATGGTTACTTTAATACATAGGTGTACTCCCAAACCTTGATCTCTTTCAATTTCAATCATTTCAATGCTTTCAATTTCAGATTATGTGCATTACTATATACTATAAAATTAATTTTGTTTTATTTTAGTCACAAGAAAATTACTCAAGCTAGACTCAAGTAAAGGCAAGGTTTGTTGTAAACACCTAGGTATGAATTCCTTTTCCTTTAACTAGTAATTTCATTACTAGATTAAATGGGTGGGGAGAGTTTAGAAAATATTTTTGAATTATATATCACCTTTGTATTATACACTTGGAAAATGTATATCATGTATGCAACTTTAGATTATAGACCTTTACTAATACCAAAAGGCTCACGTAGACTATCTCTCTAATGACCGAGGGCTTTTATTTCTTAGTCTGACCAATGTTATTCTAATGACCCATGCCTTTTATCTTACCCCTAATGTTGTAACCCTACTTATCATCCATTTCTACAAGTTTTATACCTAAAGCTATTTTCCAGATGCCAAAACACGTGTATTACTTAAACACTTATGTCAATGCAAGTTTCCTATCCCAACATAAGTTTATAGTGCCCTAAAGCCATCTAATTTGCAATAAAATATATTATTATATTTAGCCTAAGTGATTTACTCTGAGATATTCTCTAAATGGATTTGTATAAATATATGGTCAACCATAATTCATTCCTAACCTAGCATAGACCTAAAGAGATCGAGGCAACTTACCAAAAGCATTCTATTAAGAAATAAAGTGAAAAAATATCCACTATTTTCTCCTATTTATATCTCAGTTATAGGGATAACACATCTATAAGTCTAAATTATTGAAGGAAAAACCCAAGAGATATATTTTGTAAGTTACAAGCTAAGTCACTATTATACTTGCTTATCACACATTGCATGATTTACACACAAGCCAATATGTAGGGGGTAATTACATTAGTTTGAGTCCCTCTTTTGAGTATTGTTTATGTAGATAGTCATTATTGCTATAGGGTTTTTTTGGTTAGATCAAAATCATATGCCTAATAGCCCATATTTCCAACAAACACTATGATGACAAAGAACTAGGGTTTTATTATTTTACAAGGAGTGATAGTCCATGACCCATATCTAAATGCACCATAGTGAAAGTGACACATAAATTAAAAGCATACAGGTGGTCACATCCATTTTCAATAGGTATTCCATACTAGACACTTACATCTAACATAGAAAATATTATTGATGCAACTATCCCAAATTCATGCATTTTTTTGAGGCTATAGAGGTACAACATACAAAATTAGGTGACCATTCTAGAATATATATCTAGTATATTTTCTACCTCTTCCAGATCCAAATCTATATTAGCATCTTAACAAACTATGTATCTTATTTTCATTATTATTATAATATCTAACATATATTTACTTTCTACCTTTAGCAGCTTATAATAATAAATTCAATATATGGTATATCAAAGTTTTGAAAATAATTTACCTTATTTAGAAATAGTCTACCATACTTGTGACCTAAGCTATCTCTACCCATTTAACCCTAGGTCCACCACAAATAAATATTTTAGGGTTAAATATTTTCATAGGCCCATTATGTGATATTTTTTGACTAAAAAGAAGGTATGTTGTCAAAAAAATGAAATAGGGTTACCAAACCTAATGAAAACATTCTCTTCAAAGAATTTGATCTCTTCATTTTTAGGATTATTCTAGGTAAGAACTACTTTTGTCCACTTTTTGGAATAGTTAGTATCATTCAATATGAACTTATGTATATCTTAATAATTAGGGTTAATGTATCCAAAAAATTCTAACCTCCACTAAGAAAATGAAAATCCTTTGGTCACAACTTGAAGTGGCATCATAGCATTGAATTTTATTTTAATGAAAGTTTTGAATTCTATCTAATTTCAGACATGATTATATTCACCCTTAAATATGGTGGGCCAATAGTACCCATCTCATAGTATTTATTATGTTTGTATAGTTCCTAAAGCATCTACACTACCTAACCTTTCATGAAATTTAGTCATGACTTATCCAACATATTTATTTGATAAACATCATAGATATAGTCTTTTAGAATTATTTTGATACAAGGATCATTTATTTATAATGTATTTAGTTTCCTTCAGTTTGGAGGATGTCATACGTTCTATATGTAGTTCTAAAGGGTACCTTCCATATACTAAATACAAAATTATTAGATCATATGAGTTCTGACCCATTATCTATGTTTGATCTAAATGGACAACATTGATTATGGGGTCAAGTCTTGTCATTATCTATGTGAGACCTACCCTCTCTTCATCTTAGTAGGTTTAATATCCATGTTTTACTCCTTTAGTTTATCCATCCATCTACCTATACACTCAACCAAATCATTATATCCTACCATGATATTTATGGATAGATCTAGAACAATGGTAAGAACCTTGTTTTATAGAATATAGTGTCAATACTTCTTCACCACTTTCACCAAAGTGTAAGCATGTTTAACTAGGTTAGAGTATTTTAATTTTACATCCTTAAATTTAGTTCTAATAATGGTTATGGGATGTTATTCTAAATCAATATTTTGTTTGAGCATGGTGGATATAGTATGAGAATAAGCAAAGAAGTATAGGTATAAGTCTTTCATGTAGTCCAATATTATCAGAAATGATAATTGCATGATGGAATAATTGATGTCATACAAGGTAATTTCTGTTTGGGACATTCATTTAACCTTTGAATCATGTTTCAACATATCATTAAAAGTTTTTATATTATAAAATAACTATAAATTTATTTCACACAAAATTAATTATGCCAAAGAAGGACTTCAAATAATTTTTAATATTGGAAAGGTGTATATTTGATGATAAGTTATGTTTGTGCTGATTACTATGTGAGTTATTTATAATCACTATATTAGGATTAGGGATAACATAGGATTACTTATTTTAATGAGATCAAATCCCTAAATATTTGTATGTTAATATTTTATTGAGTAATGAAAATAATTGACGTATTTATTTTGATATATCCTAGACCAAACCTTTTATTTAGTACTAGAGAAAGGTATAAAGAGTTTTCAATTCATTTTTTAATTATGATGATGAATGTAACTTAGAACCTTAGATGTGAAGATTGGTCTTGAAAAATAATATCAAGGAATACTATATGACATGATGACCCCAAATTTGTGGCTTGTTCTTTGGTGTTAGAGTGACATATAGCTAAAGGCATGATGTTTTTGCATGATTAGGTCCATTCATATATGTCGGCATTTATATATAACATCATGGCCTATTCATTGGTGCTATTGGCATGAATATTTTTCTATTATTTCAGTGCATTTGTCTCATATCCCTTTCCATTGACCCCAAGGAGGAAAAAATAAAATGAAATGATAATAAGAAAGATTATTAACCATTATAAACAAGTTGATTTTTTATTGTCTCTATGTGAAATATATCAACCATGTCAACATTATATTCTTTGCACAAAGATTTAATGTATTTTATAGGCATTTTCTAGCATATCTTTCATTGTGCATTATGGCAGCAGCTATGAACTTGTAATCTCATGATTAGGGATATGTTATGTGACTCTGCCAATGACTATTATACATAGCCAATATGTTATTTCTTTAGCTAAAAGACATACACCTCTGATTGATTTATTCACCAATCAAACTCAACATATCATGGTTTATTTTATTCTATTGGTTCATTTTTACCTTTCCTATACCCTCACACCATGTAGTATTGATAGGTTCTTAGTCATTTAGTTTTTAGTAAGATTATTTTTAATATTGTTAGTTATTATTATAAATTAGTTGATATAATGAAAAGTTTTAACTATATTATGTTGTAAAAGTATTTTATCAAACATATAATATAAATATTTTATTAAAATAGTATATGTAAGGTTGATATGGTAATGTTTCACATGTCAAAAACCTAAAATAGAAAATAATGTGATGGTTTTATTAGATATAGTAGTTTTTTTGGTGACTGCTTCTCTAAGTCATTGTTTATAAAGGACAAGTTATGGGTTGAAACTAATGTCCTATATTTGTGTTTTGAGATTTTATTCAGATATAGAAATTCCATTGGAAAAATATTTTGGGCTCAATTTTCACAATTGAAAGGTGAAAATCCAGATGTAACTCATCAACAAAAATTAATGAGGAATTATAAGTCAAAAATAAAACCCATCTAAAAATAATAATAAGTTATTAGAATGATATATTAGGGATGATAAAATAAATTCCATTATTTGTCTTGCTCTCTCAAAGTCTGAGATACATTATGTAGACTTGGAAAAGCAATCCACAAAAAATGGCATAATATGAATAAATTATTTAGAGTAAAAGTATTAAATGCAATGTTCTAACTAAAACTCTAGTTATTTAGATTCAATATGAGTGGTGGAGATTCCATATCGAGTCACATAAATAATCTAAGTTATCTCATTAGACAACTAGCAAAAGTTAAAGCTATAGTATAAGATGAAAATGCTAAAGTAATCCTATTAAATAATTTGTCTTATAAATAAAAAAATGTTATTTTCACTCTTAGACAAATGCCTTCTCAAACCTTTCAAGACATGATTTCAGATCTCTTAGCTAAATAAAAGAGAATTTTTTTTGAAGACATAGAAGAGGAAAGTGAAACAATCAAAATAAATAAGGTTAACTCATATTCTTAGGTAAAAAAGATTAAAAAAAATACCTTCAATAAGAAATTTTATTCTTCATTATTATAATTAGTTAGGACATTTATTACGTACTATAAGAAATGAACACAAGATCTCATAGATGCTAAATTAGAACAAAAATCCTAAATTACTAAAGAGATTGATTGGAATGAATATATTCCCTACACTAGTGGTGAAGATTTGTATCAACATAGTGATGAAGATTGTGTATACTATGTGTGTGTGTGTGTGTGTGTGTGTGTGTGTGTGTGTGTGTGTGTGTGTGTGTGTGTGTGTGTGTGTGTGTGTGTGTGTGTGTACGCGCGCGCGCGCGCGCGCGTGTGTCTGTGTGCATGTGTGTGATTATGTAGTATGAATATTTGATGTATATTCACACTAGGGGAGGGAATGACAAGTGATTTTAGTGTTATCATTACATGATTTATTTAGAATCACTATCTTAGGATTATGGATAGCATAGGATTCCTTATATCAAGGATATCTAATCCTTATATATTTTTAAGTTATTCTATTATTGAGTAATGCAAATAATTAGTGTGTTAGTTTTGGTTTGACATCTATTTTAACCCAAATAAGAGTGTCTTTGGGGTTACTTAAGGTAAAATTTTAGGACACACTTGAAAAAAATAAGGTATTTTTATTGATCCCAAAAGAGTTAACACAATTTCAAATGAAATGTTTGGTATAGGACAAACCAAAACTAACACACTAATTATTTGCATTACTCAATAATAGAACAACTTAAAAATATATAAGGATTAGATCTCCTTGATATAAGGAATCTTATGTTATCCATAATCCTAAGATAGTGATTCTAAATAACTCATGTAATAATCACACAAAAATCACTTATCATTCCCTCCCCTAGTGTGAATATACATCAAATATTCATACTAATGGACTATGACATAAATATAGATTATGAGAACTACATATGACATGAGTAGGGGTACATAAACCTATTCATGTGATTACATATTTTGTGAGCTAGGACCCATCAACCAACTCTTTCAAAAAAATTCAACCAGTTAGTCATGTTTCTTATCCAATATATGTTTCATACTACATGATGATAATTGACACTATCATCACATTAGAGATATATAATTATTTATTTATTTCATACCACACATGTTAACATGAATTCTCTTATGTTATTATTCAATCATTCACATGTGTATTCACACATATGCATGTACACACACACACACACACACACACACACACACACACACACACACACACACACACACACACACACACACACACACACACACACACACACACACACACACACACACACACACACACACACACACACACACACACACACACACACACACACACACACACACACACACACACACAGATGAATATTATGTATACTAAGTGTGTTTGTGTGTGTGTGAATATTATGTATACTATGTGTGTGTGTGTGTGTGTGTGTGTGTGTGTGTGTGTGTGTGTGTGTGTGTGTGTGTGTGTGTGTGTGTGTGTGTGTGTGTACGTGAACTCATGCACATGCATGCATGTGTGTGTGTGTGTGCATGCACATGTGTGCATACATGCATACATTTGAATGCACACATTCATGCTTGAATAATAACATAAGAGAATCCATGTTAACATGTGTGGTATTAAATAACTATGTTAATCTATGTGTGTGTGTGTGTGTGTTTGCGTGTGTGTGTGAACATGCACACGTGCATGCACACACATGTGTGTGTATGTGCATGCACATGTGTGCATACATGTATACATTTGAATGCACACATTCATGCTTGAATAATAACATAAGAGAATTCATTTTAACATGTGTGGTATGAAATAACTATGTTAATCTCTCTCTGTGTGTGTGTGTGTGTGTGTGTGTGTGTGTGTGTGTGTGTGTGTGTGTGTGTGTGTGTGTGTGTGTGTGTTTTTGTGTGTGTGTGTGTGTGTGTGTGTGTGTGTGTGTGTGTGTGTGTGTGTGTGTGTGTGTGTGTGTGTGTGTGTGTGTGTGTGTGTGTGTGTGTGTGTGTGTGTGTGTGTGTGTGTGTGCATGCACATGTGTGCATGCATGCATATGTGTGAATTCACACATGCATGATTTAATAATAACATAATAGAATTCATGTTAACATGTATGGTATGAAATAACTAAATCATTCTATATCTCTAATGTGATGATAGTGTCAATTATCATTGTGTAGTATGAAACATATACTGGATAAGAACAATGACTAACTAGTTGATTTTTTTTAATGAGTTGGTTGATGGGTCCTAGTTCATAAAATATGTAATCACATGAATAGGTTGATGTACCCCTATTCATTTCATATGTATTTCTCATAATCTATAGTTATGTCATAGCCCATTAGTATGAATATTTGATGTATATTCACACTAGGGGAGGGAATGATGAGTGATTTTAGTGTGATTATTACATGAGTTATTTAGAATCACTATCTTAGGATTATGGATAACATAGGATTCCTTATATCAAGGAGATATAGTCCTTATATATTTTTAAGTTATTCTATTATTAAGTAATGCAAAGAATTAGTGTGTTAGTTTTGGTTTGTCCTAGACTAAACATTTCATTTGAAATTGTGTTAACTCTTTTGGGATCAATAAAAATACCTTATTTTTTTTCAAATGTGTTCTAGAATTTTACCTTAAGTAACCCCAAAGACACTCTTATTTGGATTAAAAGAGATGTCATACCTTTTGCATCTTTCAAATAATTTTTAAAGATGTTGAATGTAATCATACCTGTGCTTTGAGAAAAAAATTAGTCATCCATATAAATAATTATAAATTTACCAATCAAACCTTGAAACATGAAATCTATGTATCTATAAAACATAGCTCATACATTTATCATGATAAATAGAATTATTTTATATGAAAATGTGCCCCACTTACTCATAAAATCAATATTAACTCTATCTTCTTGGTTCACAAAGAACTAATTATATCCTAAGCATCCATCCAATAAGGATAACACTTTGGAATCACTAAAAATATAAATTAATTAATATAAGGAAGGCATGGTTTATTTATAATTTTATGAGGATCTATTTATATTTATAAAACCAACTGAGAGTTAGATTTATTCATTTTTATGCAGACAAGGACCAAATTGGCTATCCTGATAGAATGATGAACTGGGAAAATTATATAAATAGAGAACAATTTGTGAGCCTATTAATGAATGAGAAGATATAATATAATATTTATAGGTATTTATCTCTTAATAAAAGGTTTTTGGTCATCTCTAAATGGGATGGTGTGTTATAAGCCTTGAGTTGAAGAGATTTGAATCATCGTAGGTTGATGTAATCATGTGTTTATATCATAAAAATAGTAATTTATGCTCTTGTACTTTAGAATTATTAAAGTGAGGACTAATTTTAACATTCATATACTCATAAACTGTCCCAATATTGATGGTGTTCAATCATTGGTTTACAAAGTCTAGTCGTTTTGACTCACTAGTTGACCTATCTAAGTTAAATATCCTCTCAAACAAAACCATGACTTTTGGGATATGGTTTTATTTAAATTTCATGATAGTATAGTTATCATAATCATTGTCTAAAAGGTAACCTATTTCCATTAAATATATGCCTTAGGCATTAAATAATCTAGAGATAGATAATAAATCCAATATATTGTAATCAATATTAAAAACTTTAATTTTTTTAGCATTGTCTCAGATCGAGAGACAAGGTACTAACTCGATTGATAAATGTTGATCTCAAAGTAGTCTAAGGTGGCCATGTTTACTGTATAGGTTTCCATGGAATCTACTACCTAGTTATCTTCCCTAGGAATAGGGAACATTTAAAGAATTAAATATTTATGTTACAACCCATGCCTTCTATTTATAATTCTTTAGGTAGAAAAATATGATTTAAAACCTACTTCTAAACTATTTATTGTTAGTTTAGAATCTCTAAATACTTAATACTATTTAACTTTTTGTTTTATAGAGAATTTAAAGCCAAAGATGAATGCTTCACACTCAATAAGGTTTTTGGTATAAGGGAATTTTATTCTATAGGTTACCAAATGTTTCTTCCCTTGCAGACTGAGTAACAAAATCATAACTATAGAATCATGTTTAGAGTATACCTTATCAAATTGTAAGGACCAAAATCCTAATGATTCATAGTATTTATTAGCTTTACGATTATTTGTATCCATAGATAAGTTGTAAATTCTAATATGTGAAGACATTACATTCAATTTCTCATTTATGAAATTATATTTCATGATCATGTGTTTCTTTATTTGTTCCCTATTGATTCAATTTTTATTAGAAAGAGATATATAAGGGACCCATATGTGGGATAAATCCATTTCCATGTATTAATTTAAAATTTTAGACCAGTCTCTACTTAGTAACATCCCATATGCTTCAATGATTTTGACCACCTAGATGTCTATAAACTATTGGACTCTAATTTAGATTCTAACTACATATGGACATTAAAGATTTGGTCCACTACTTAGCCTCATACTTTTCTAAATAGATATATAGTTTATCAAACTTAATGTGAGCTAGCCCTAATTTCTTACAAATTATAATAGGTATAGCGTTAGTCTAGGCCTTCAACTTAACCATAAAATTATTGTAAATATTTGGATCATAAGAAGGAAAGGAGAGAACTCAAACTTATTCGATATATCACTATGCTAGCATGGGATAATTTTTATTTTGTCTTAAATGATTTATCAATTATAGATTTTAAAAAGAGATCATGTTGCTCAGTGATTTGAGTTAGTTCGTGTATCATGATGTTTTATTTAATATTATCCATGTCTTCCACTATATTATAACTAGTTTTATCATTAATATGTGTGGCTCTATAAGATACATTTGCTCACTAACCTTTTGAGGTAGGGGGAATTATTCTTCTTTGGAAGAGTAACACCGTTATTTTGGGGAGTGGACATTATGAAGGTTTGTTGTTATGTCTTACTCTTAAACATATAGTTTCTCTATGATACTGATAAAAATCTTGAATCTCATAATTAAATTTTTCATGGCTTGGTATCCTCTTGGGTAGGATATTTTATGGTTTCTAGTACTATATAAGTAGTTTTATATATTGATGTGCTTCAGATTTCAGATGAGCTAGTTGCATCGTAGTGCTTTGGGACCACCTCATACCCTTCCATATAATTTTGAAAAATTTCAAGGGAATTATACAAATCAATGCATTCCAAATCTCTAATGATTATAACTCTCCATGCTTTGTAGTGTTGAAAAATATACACAATTTGATAAGGCTAACTCATACATATTGATCTTTGACAACTTATTGGGTGAGTATTTTTGTTATTTATTTAAATTGTTGAAGGGAATATTATAGATTTAGTAGGATAATTTAATGTTTTATCCTTCCCCACATATGTTACCAACTTACCTCTAAAGGCTTAAGAATTAATTACTATTATTTTTTAGCATATAACATATAACATCCAATTCAATATTGGTAGAGTCTTGTGGTACATTTTGGAAATTATTTACTATGGGAACTAGCACTTGGATATGAACTTGGAACATAGACTCATTTTTAATTATGCCAAGAAAACCTAGATGCTTCTTGGGTGCGACTTGTCTCAGTGGCAATTTATTCATCACAAACACAAGAATGGGTAGAGGGATATTATAGTTTCTTATTAAGGATGGGTTTCAAGACTTGTAGATTTTGGATGATATTTGGAATAGTTGTAAGCACTTGACTCCATAGATTCAAATTTTTTTCTACCTTAATATCTTATGTATATGATATATTTAGGTGTACTACTAGGGAATATATCCATAAGAATATACTCATTTAGGAATCTAAATATTTTTTTTACATTTTAAGAGCTAATTGTGCATCTAGTATATATGGTGTTGTGATAAAAACATACTTTTTAAAAAAAACCTAGCAGTGAAAGCTCTTATGGGTTCATTGGCCTCTCTTTTCATACTATGAA
Organism: Torreya grandis; assembly: GCA_037957365.1. NCBI lineage: Eukaryota > Viridiplantae > Streptophyta > Pinopsida > Cupressales > Taxaceae > Torreya > Torreya grandis. Next base: position 157,052 of record JARHVA010005169.1, on the reverse strand, counting down.
ATTTTTGGTATAACACACCAAGATCTATAAATTATCCAAACTGATCTAAGAAAGTTTTTCTAAATTGGTCTTAAATAGTGATAAGATATTATAAAAAGTTAAAATATTAGTCAGAATCAACATATTGTAGGGTAAATGGAAAGAGCATATAGGCCACATTTTCATGTCTGACATTGAGAAGTTTCATGGTGGTCTTGTAATATGCTATATGTTCCTCAATTTTTTGCCCCATATTATATGTGAAGTGGGGTAAATATATTTTTGGGTTCCTTAGTGGGTCATGGACATTCCCCAAAATGTTAATTTAAAATTTGACTAGACTAGACATTAGTTTAGGATGGGTGAGATTAATAAGTGTTGGTGATCTACATTGCACCACATGGATTTTCAACATTATCCTTAATAATTTAGTCCTATTATGTATTTTCAAGGGTGGTAATAGTAATGAACCTAAGTTAGACTTATACCTAGTGGTGTATGTAGGATCATATAGGTTTTCTTAATATTAAGGTGTAGTTTAAAAGGTGGGTTCTTCTAAGTACTATAGAGGTTTGGTCCCTCCTTATAGAGCTAGTTATAATTATATTCATGTGTATTTACCCACACCAAAGGTCCCACGGGATACCACCCTATGATTTTTTTAACTTACAAACATAATTTATGGCATGATTTATAGGTTTGGCCTCTCTTATATAGCTTAATGGGGATAATTATAGGAGTAGGTAGTTAATACCATCAAATAAATCAATCATGGATCCAAATCTATAAATTATATAAGTGATTACCAATCTATCCATGGATAAATGGTAGAGCTAAATCATAAATATAAATGTTATTTGGATAAATAAATTAAAGAGGAGATAGGGTACATAATAAAAGAGGGTTTCTAGGATCTATGAGATTTTGACTACTATTTTAATCTATCCATATTCTTGAATGAAGATCTTGACTATGTATGTAGCTTTTATTGACTCAAAATAGAATAAACATGGTTGAGGATTTGAGGAAATTGGTAATGAGTATGATCCATGCAACATGTTTTCTTAAGATAAATAATTACAAATATTTTTAACAAACACATAAACTTATCATGAGTAACACAATATAACAAGACTTCAATTGCTGATAACAGTCATGTTGTTGGTCCCTTTTAATTTAGAATATGTAGTCTACCTTTTGATTCCTGACTCAATTATGGACAAGGCAGATGATCAACTAGACCATTCTCTATTGGTCAAATGCAATGGTATCTATACTAGTATTATGGAAATCAATCTCATGGCAAGAAACTCTTTTCTCATCACCTTTTCCAATAGAGTCAATTTGCTAAGAATAATCAAAGAAGGCCTTAGATTCATGGGAAGAATATTCTTATCAATCTTCAAATGGTGAGTAGACCTATATCATTAGAGGATTACATGGAAGAATTTCCTATCTATATTTATCTATTATAACTCCCACTTGAGTTTTGGCATGAATATGTCATTTTAGTGATAGTTTATACTTTTGGTGTTATGTTAGCTATAGACCTAGCCACTCGGTCTAGGATAAGACTGTCAAATTTTAGATTCAAGATCTTGATCTCCCCCTCCAAATAAATCATAAAGACTCTACTAATAATATAGAAGGATTATTTTTGGATGAAAGAGTATAAGTTTGACATATTCTACGGACCTTACAAGACTTATTATTTCATTGAACATTTGAGGAGGTTTTTTCCTAATGGTAAACTTTACCCTAGTAATAGGGATATATATTTAAATGGGTCAAGGAGGCTTTCAAGGATGTATCTTCTCTATAACCTGAAATGATACAATAGTCAGAGGTGTTCACTTATTTTTATCCCTAATATTCCTTCCTAGAATTAGATTTGACTCTACGACCAGAGGATAAAGTCTAACCTCAACCTCATTTAGAGTCAAAAGTCACTTAAGGGAAATTGAAAAAATGTGTTAATCTAGGGTTGAGGCTATCTATTTATTTCAATCATTATCAAGATTCAAAAATTAATGAGGGTATGATTATGTCTGAGCTAGTAGTTTGAATGAAATCAGTCATGTTGAAAATTTCTCCTCCCCTAGATACAACTGGAGATGTACTACCCCATTATAATAGAAGGGGTAAATCAAATCCTAAATCACTAGTTTAAGAATATGATGATATATTTATCACTCTTAAGTCTCTCTTAGATGATAAGCTAACTCACCAAAAGGACCCTCCCCTCTATTACCCTCATGCCAAGTCTTCTAAACACGCTCCATAACAAAAGGAAGAATGGGACATTTTTCCACCATTAGGATCCTAGTACCATCATAAAACATTGTTTAATGGAAAGGGAAAATTTGAATATGGAAAAATAATATAATAAGAAGGCCACCATCTCAAAATAAGAGGGTTTAAGATATAGAATATTAAATCATGAAGGGTAACCAAAGTGCCCTTTTGGAGAGAAAATCACCAATTTCCAAATGAGCCCCATTACTTCCTTTATATACATGATTGTATGAGCTTTGGATTGGGTCCTGATATGGTTGGGGATTTTGGCACATTTATGATATCCTTGTGTGAATTTTGGAAGGTTATCCTACTTTGGAACCATTGTACCTTTTTTCCATTTTTATGTGTTATTTTTTCCCTTATTGGATTTTCCTTTCTTGTCCTTACACCAATTTTTTTATGTGTTTTAATTTTATGTTGGTTATCCTATTAATATAAATATTATTATAGGAATTTTTTATTATTATTTATTATTTATTGATGTAAAACAAGTATCCACTTTTGGTAGATTAGATTTGGTCATTTCTCATCATATTTTTTATTTCCTTTGTCTTTTTCTCTCATGGTCGTTCTACTACCATCCTATCATCCCATGTCCTATAATGATGTGGCACCCCTTAATTAGGTTATATTTATATCTAACACTCATAATTACCTCACTCACTTAGTATCTCTCTCTGATTAGTGACCAAGTTATGATATTATTTCATTATTGTACATTTATTTCTACCTCTACTATTTCATTTTAAGTGTTCTCTATATTTCCTTTTTACCTCATCACCCTTTTCTATGTGTGTTACATTGTGTTTATCCTTCACTATATTTTTTTTCATGGCTTATATTGAAGACTCTCAAGGGACCTAACATGACTGTCATGAGGAAGATAGAAGTAAGTTGAGGCTTGGGAGAACTAAACCCAAGTCTTGTTTCAAGATCATGAACAATAATCCTCTAGTGTAGAACATTATTGAGAATGGTCGTATGACATAATTCATGTTAAAGATAGCTAGTATTGAACTAACACTAGCCAAGGAGTTTATCCCAACATGAAATGATAAACTAGATATTATAAGAGGTATGAGATTGGAAGTTTCCAAGGAGTATATTACTCAAACTATAGGGCTATTTATCTATGATCTAAAGTATTAGAAATATAAAAGTATGAAAGACAAATGGGTCACTAAATTTTTTTAACTCCCCCAAAATGGCCAAAAAGGTCACAAGATATTTTGTCATGTTTATTTCCCAAAAGCTTGGCCTAAATTTTGAAAATAAGTAATGTTGTATCTTACTTTGGATTCAAAATTTAGCTTGATTAGCTTACATCATTTTATGATCTTGAATCAATTTAATGATGTTTATAAAAATATCCTTCCCTTATTTATATTATGTTCCTTTGAGGACTTATTTTTTTCCTTCTAGGGCAATAACAAGGTCTCCATTACACATCAAGCCTTTATTCTCCTACTATTCCAAAATGCCACTCTAGGGATTACCAAGGCAATGCCACTAATATTAGGTTCTATCTCAATTTTGAATAAAGGTAAGAAATGTGCTAAGGGTGATGCCAAAGATAATAAACCAAGGAAGAAACTAATTTTGGAATGTAAGGAGTTAAAGAAACTAGAGGATGCGGATTTTGGGACCAAGGTTCTAGACAAACCCATAGAAAAACTCTTAGCCCTATCCCTAGATGTCTCAAAGGACCCTATACAAGAGATTGCAGTTGGAGTTGAGATTAATTCACCTAAATAAAGACTACGCTCACTTTAATTTTAGCTTAATAGTAAGGCCCTAAAATTTAGGGAAATGGAAAGTGTTGTTAAGAAAATTTGAGATGCCTTCTTTCCTATATTAGGCTTTGTGGTAAAAGAAGGCCTTGTTTCCACTTTTAGAACCCCCAATAGCAAAAAAAAATGGAAGAAATAAAGGATTTTTAGCTTATGGGTTCTTCAAGGAAGAGTTATAGAGTGGTTTATTCTCCTTTGTCAAGCCTAGAGTGTACTCTTACCTAGTCTAGAACCCTAGGCCTTAGATCTAATAGCAAAGATAGACCTAGTTCTTGGATTAGGGGGAAGGCATGGAAGATCCCCCACTAGATCATATGGTGTTCCTCCTTAGTATTTTTTGATATTTATGTTATCTTTTACGTTGTTAATGTATTTATTTTTCCTATTTTTTTTGGCTTCATCTCTTTGGTCTCGTGGTTGTTAGGTCCTCTCTAGTTTGGGTATGTTGTGAATTGGTTTTTTTTTCTATTTTTTCTTCTATCCTTTTTTGGATCCTTATAAGGGGATTCCCATTATGTCTAGGTGAGGTTCCATACCAGTAAAAGGTGGGATTACATTAATCCAAACATATCTACTTATCACTATTGTAAACATACATGAAAAATTATAGAGGATAATAGGTCAACAAATTTAGCCTACATAAACACATCATATGCCAACCAAAATACATACAATTATTTTATAAAATAAATAATAATACACCATAGTTAAAATAATAAACATGGATGGGCCTCATAAAAAATAAAGAGAAAATAATATTTTCTTAGACTTTAGAATTTCGCTTAGGTTTCCATATAATTTTTACCCTTATACAAAACTTATCATAGATATGTATAGAATTGAGATGTAATACACCATCCCATGGTGACTATGCACAAAAAAAACCATCCAAGGGGTGTGTTGGTCACATCAAATGATGACTATGCATAGAAAACACCATCTAATCATTTAGAACATAAAATTTATGATATAACCTTAGGAATATTAAAAATATTATGGAAAATTATTTTTTATTATAAAATAAAAAAGGCATTTTCAAATTAGCATCAAAATGTTACATACTAAGTCTTGATCCTTCAAAGAATCCAAATTATGCATGAAATTGATTTTCATATTTTTTACCCTCAATGATTTGATATAACATAAGAGTAACGATATTGATTTGAATTTTTGAAAGGTGATCTTTATTTATTTTTGGATAAGGAATTAAGGGTTAGGAATTAATCTACTACCATTTAGGAATCTATATTATTCAAAAATATACCTTTGGATCCACTCTAGGGCTAGGGATTACTCCTTTGTTAGCTAATTAGGAAATCCTAGGATGGAATTTAAATGAATAACACTTCCCTAGGATAAACATTATGTTATTTTATTGAAATATTTATATTTTATTCATTTATAATTTCCCATTTTTAAAATTTATGTGGGTTGGAAAGAATAATATCCAAGGTGAAGGGATTCATTCATAAAAATCATGGTCACAAGGGGTTCCCCTTCAATTATTTTTGAAGACCTCAAATTGGTTTCTTAATGTGTTCAAGTGAAGTGTTGACTTCCCATTAGTAATAAAATTATTCTTAATTTACATGATGAATTGTGAAATAATGAATCCATTTTGACATTATCGTATGACATAAATTTCCACATTATTATAATGTCCAAAATAAAAGCATACTTTTACATTGTTCAACTCTTAGACAACAAACTCAGCTCTTCATCATCATCTTGTAGGGACCATACTCAAACTTATCCAACAAAACATTTTATTTGGTAAATAGGGTTTTTTTATATGGGATGTAGTGGTCACTCCTAAAAAACCTCAGATAAAAACAAAATAATGAAATGACAACAAGAAAAAATAATGAAAGAATAATGTGACAAAGTGGAAAACAATCAAGAAAAAATAGAAATAAAATTAATGTAACCCTACACTAAGAATACATTATCCCTAAGATAAGACATACAATTAATTTGGGATGGATGTGGATGGTGCAATTGAGAAGTAATGCTTTAGAAACAATCCATTAACCAATAAAGGGAGATCATTCCCTTTTAAATCCTTCAATCTTAAGGCATTGCATCCAAATATTCAATCAATTTGATAAACATCAATCCAAAGAAGATATAGCTAGGAATGATTATTATTAATTTTATCACCATTATCCCATAACAATACTATATATATATATATATATATATATATATATATATATATATATATATATATATATAGAATACCGTACCTTATCTTTCTTGTCAAACAACCTTTTGAAAATTTCTTTACGGTTATTAAATTTATGGAGGGATTCTTTGCATGTATCTTCAATTTTTAAAATGTCTAACAATCTCAAATTCACCCTTTTTCCACCTTCCATGTATTATTGCATGAATTTTTATGTAGGCATCCAAAGTCCCATTAGGAATATGGGATCTTGACCAAAAACCAATTGGAGTGATGAAATTTTTAGGGATTACATGTATTTGGTTCGAGTAACCTATAGTACATATTTAAGTAGTGAGTGACAATCTCTAAGTAATAGTCTAGTAGAAGTTTTGGTCACATCCACCCAATTATTATTTGTGGATTCAACTAGCTGATTTTCATATAGATAATAATTTTATGAAAACTTCAAAATGATGTAGTTTTCATGGGCCCATTCTATGAGTTTTGTTGAATGAAAATTAGGTCTATTGTCATAATCCAATGAAATTAGAGTACCAAACCTAGTGATCACATTATCTTCTAGGATATATTTCACTTCTTTTTAGCACTATTGTTTTTAGTAACCACTTTGGTCCACCTTGTCCAAAATTTAATATCAGCCAATATGAATTTTTTCTAGCTAAATAATTAGAGTTGATGACTCTGATAAAATATAATCCCCAATAAGAAAATGAATGTCCTTCAATCACAATTTGAAGTGTTATTGTATCATAGAAGTATCTTTTAGTGATATATTGGCATTTTTAGAAAGTCTAAACATGCTTATATATCCTGAAATATGGTGGACCAATAGTACCCAAATCATAGTATTTTAGGTGCTATTTCAATTATTTAAGGATGGCTACTACCTAATATTTAATCAAAAATCATCATGACTTCTCCACATTTTTACCTTGATAGGCATTGTAGTTATATTCATTCATAATTCTTTCAATACACAACTTTTTTCTTTTTTATCTAATGTGTTGCCTTTATCTTGAGGGCTCTACTCTATGTTTTGTTTAGTTATAGAGGCAGAATTCCATATATAAAATATTGAATGATTGGATCATACCATTTGTGTCCCATTATATATGCTTCATATAAATGGAAAAAACATGATTCTAAGGTGAATTTTTTTCATCAATTATGTGAAACCCTAACCTCTTACCATCTTATCAGGTTTAATATGTAGGTTATAATCCTATATTTTAACCATAAATCTACCTCTACACTCACAAAACTTATTCTATCCTAGCATGAGTTTTATATATATCTTTCATAATGGCATGAACCTTGTTTTGGAGAATATATATTTTATAGACGTCTTAAGTTATTTTACTAAAGTGTAATCATGTTTATCTAGGGTGGATTATTTAATTTCCACATCCTTAATATTAGTGATCATAAAGGATTTGGGATGATATTATTCATTAATATTTTTTGTTATAAGACAACTATAGTATGTTCAAAAGTGAAAGAGTAAAGGTATAAATTTTTTGTGTAGTCTAGACTTATCAATAATAGTACCTGCATGATGGCATTCTTAATGCCCTCTAAGTGAATTTTGGTTGGGGACATACATTCAAAATTTTCATCATATTTCAACATATCATTAATATTTTTAACAATCTCAACAAATCTATAAATAAAATTTAACACAAAATTATTTTTCCAAAGAAGGAATTCAACTCTTTTTTACTTCCAGGAAGGGGTATCTTTTAAATGGTATTATTTTTTTTTTGGATTAATTTGTGTACCTTTTTTCATGGTAATGTGGACCAAAATCTTACCTTAAACAAAAATACACTCTTATTGGGTTCACATAAATGTTATACCTTTTACATATTTCCAATATCTTCTTTAGATGGTGAATGTAATAAGACCTATGCTTTGAGAAAACTACTAGATCATCCTTATATATAAGTATACATTTACCGATCAAATATTGAATGGTAAAATATATGGATCTCTATAATTCATATCATACATTAATGAGGTTGAATGTAAATATTTTATATGAAAATGTATCCCACTTAGTGATAAAAATAGTCTTAACTTTGTCTTCTTGGTTAACCAAGACTTGATTGTATCCTCAAAATCCATCTAAGAAGGATATCATCTAGGATCCATTAACCATATGAGATAATTCATATAATTAATGTAAGGGTAGTTTTTTTTTTTTTTGAATCTTTGTTTATATTTTAAAAATGGACACATAGTTTTATCTCTCCATTTTATTGTAGACAATGATAAAATTGGCTACCCAAGTAAAATGGAGAAGGAAAATAATCCTAGTAGAGACAAATTTGTGAACCTATTTTTTATTGAGAGGATGTAATATAATATTTATAAGTATATATATATATATATATACATAAAGGTCTTATCTCCTTGTCTAAGGGGGTTGGTGTTATTTATAACCAATGGGTCAAAAACCTTCATGTCATCATAAGTCTAAGTGATAATTTATTTATAAAACATAAGTATTCCCTTAAGCTCTTCTAACTAAAGAATATTTTAGTGAGGACCAATGTTAAAATCATAGGTTCATATAATGACACAAAATTTATGGTGTTAGATTGTTGGTTTATAAGGCTAGTCATTTAGGGTTTTTGGTTGACCTATATAAGTCAAATATCTTCTGCATTGAAATAATGCCTTTCTTAATATCATTTTATTTTAAATTCATGACACCATTTTCATCATGGTCATCATCTAAAATGTTTCATGTCTCCCTCTCATGCATGACTTGAGATTGAATAATCCATAGTCATCCAATAAATATAATATATGATATTCATCATTAAAAAATTGAAAAATTTCAATGTTGTTTGGGTTTGAGGGAAAAGACACAAAATCTATTGAGAAATGTTTAATATTAGAGTTGTCTAATGGGTCCAAATTCACTCTGGAGGTTTCCAAGGAATCTGTTAACTAGTTATATTCCATGGGAAAATGGATAAAACTAAAATAACCAAACATTTCAATCACATCCTATGTCATGTGCTTGTACTTATTTAAGTATGATAACTTCCATTAAAACCTACTTCTTACCTATTTGATCACTAGTTTAGAATCCTCACATACTTGAAACTACTAGGATTAATGATTCAGACTCAAAAAGTTTGTTTGTACAATGGAAATTTAGTTTATAGGTAGACAAGTGTTGTTTAACTTATAGACTAATTAGTAAATTCCCATCTCTATAAACTTTTTATAATGGTCCCCATCAAATTTAATTGACAATAAGCCTCATGATTCATAATGTTTATCATTTTTGTGACTATTGGGATCCATAGACAAGGTGTAAATGCCAATATCTAGGGACACTATAAGCACTTTCACATTTATGGCGTTATATTCTATAATTATGTGTTTAATTTTTGGTTCCTTATAAATTGTAATTTGATTTGTGGCACCTCTCCAAAGCACCCACATGTGGAAGACCTACATGGATATGTATCTATTTAATGTTTTGGATTTATTTATACTTGGTAACATCCCATATGCTTAAATATTTTGAACACCTAGATGTCTATAAACTATTATAATATAGGTTTATATTCTAAATGTATATGGACCTTCAAGATCTCACCCTCTAATTTATGTTAAGCATGGAATATACTAAGAGGGGAGGGAGTGATTCAGTATATTATATCTCTTATAAAACTTTCTTTATGAAATTCCACTTAATCAAACATTCAAGATATGTAATAAAACTAAAACAATAAACATCACAAAAGATAGAGAGAGACACCAGATATAACGTGGAAACCCAATATGGGAAAAACCACAACGAACAATCTCAAGTATATTCGTGAGAACAAACCCACAAGAGCACCATACCCCTTTGTTGAGTACCAACCTTAGCTAAAATTTGTGAGATCCAACCCATAGGAGGTTCAAACCCCTTTGCCAAGCACCAACCCAACTACTATTCATGAGCACCAACACACAGGAGCACCAACCCACAAGAGCACCAACCCCTTTGTGTATACCACACAACTATCTCTCAATGTTGCTATCTCAACAAATGATAGATCAATACAACATCTCCTTCCTCTCTCTCACCTTTGCTCTTCTAAGCTAGATATAACAAATACAAATCACATTCATCTCTCACAATTGCTCTTCTAAGCTAGATATTACAATATCAAATCAACCTCTATCTCTCATATTACAAATGGCTTCTCAAGCCTTTATTTATATCTTTCCAAATGACCTTTGGCCTTCCCCCTTTATGACCCTTCAATCCTCATGGAAAATGGTGCCAATCTTGGATGACCCTTCATATTCAAGCCTTTGAAAAGTCATGTGGTGACCCTTCACGATCAAAAATGTCCTTCCCACTTTTGTCCTTATCTTTGGTGACTCTTCATATTCCTCAAAGTGTCCCTTCATGAGAAATTGTGTCCTTACTCTTTTGTCTTCACTTGGTGACTCTTGGTATTCTCCAAGATGACTCTTCATGGGAAAATGCATCCCATCCTTCTTTTGTCTTAACCCCGTGGCTCTTCAACTTCTCCATGGGCCCTTCTTTTGTCTCATATGCAACCAAAAATATATTCATTAATATTAAACAAATATTAACTCACATTAGCCAAGATATATTTATTACAAACAACATTAAATGCAATGGGGCCTTTATCACCAATAATTCTAAACCTTTGACATCAATGAAAATATTTCCAACAATCTCCCCCTTTGTCATTGATGGCAACCTCAATCTTGAAACTGCCATATCCTGTCACCTGCACATACCATCATTTGAAAACATATAGTAACTCCCCCTTACTATAGCAAATTATACCTGTTCCATGTACCTATTTTTTGCACTTGTACCTATACCTGTTATTCTCCCCCTTTGACATCAATGGCAAAGGGCCTACCTGGAGCTAACACTTAGCTCCCCCTCACTTGATGCTGAACATCAATGGCTGGAAGTAATATAAATTACTCCCAAATCCTCTCACTGATATTTGAATGTATCCTTTGATCATGCCTTTGAGAAGATATCTGACAATACATACACATTGTTCCCTATCCTTTGAGCATCTACAATCAACTCATTTGAATCTTTTCTTCTAATCTCACAACCTTCTGCATGAAAATTTAAGTTGTATTCTTGATCACATATTTGACTTACACTCAATAGATTATGCTTACAAAACATTCTTAGCTTTGGTTCTACTAATATCCAAACTTAAAATACCTTTGCCGGCTATCTTGGCAGTTGTTTTATCTTCAAATTTCACTATGCCACCATTGACCTTCTTTAGAGATATGAATTTACTTTTATCTCCTATCATATGCCTCTGACATCTGCTATCAATTAACCATGGCTTTTATTTCAAATATGCAAAGCTGTTTGCACCAACATAGAATCTTCAGGTTATTTATTCTACCATGAACATGTCTGAACCTTCTTCTTGATGAATGGAGCTTTGAAACTCTGATCCTTCTTCATTGAATCTACATGAGTATCCTTTTCCTTCTTTCTAAAATATTTATCTCTTTTTCAACATTCTAATTTCTTATGACCATAATCATTTGAAACACTGCATATGCAAGAATCATTCTAAAAGCCTCAAACCATAATACTGATGTAAAATTTTCTTCAAAAATATATTCCCTCAAAAGATATACAAATTAATCTTCAAACTCACCTTCTTGTCATGCAACATATCCAAGACCCAATAGCATCCACCATGCTTCAATTTTTCTTAAAAGTGTCTCCTTGAAGCCTAGAAGAGACACCCCACATAATAGGGTTCTAGAAATAAATCTTAGGAGATTCCCACATCTCCTCTATTTCTTCCTTGATCTTCTTGTGTTTTTCTTTTATAATCTATTTAAGCATGTCTAACCTTTTTGACTTATTAACCTTATCATTTATGATGTTTTTTTTTGTCAACTTTTACAACTATCTTATCTTGACAAAGCTCATGCTCAATTGTAACAAGAGATTCTACACAATCCTTCTTATCTGATTCTTTGTCTACTATAGCAAGTATTTCATTTTCATTTTTAAACTCAACTTGATCAACCTTTACTATTTTACGTCTCCAAACCTTAATTTGAATCTTCTCATATCTTTTAGGGGCTTTGTAACCTTTGACATACTTTGAAGATCTCTTTACATGTTTTGGACATAATTTAGGAATATGGCCAACCTTATGACAACAAAAGCAAACACTATTTCTCATACATTTTTCTTGAATGTGACTGAAATCCCCCTTTGATTTATTGCTTCTTCTCATACAATCTCTTTCCCTATGACCAACATGATGACAAACAAAACAATGACCATGAAAAGAATTTGAAAACTTAAAAGCATTGGGCTGCCTTATCGACTTCTTTGATTTGCCTTCAAAACCTGTATCCATCTTTCCTTGGACTAATATTTCATGATCTTTCTCAACCTTGATTATAAGCTTCTCATGATTATCCTTTAAATAACCTAACTCAACCTTTAACTAATTACACTCTTCTACTTTTGATGTTAAAATTGAATTTGCAACCTCTAACTTATTCTTAAGATCCTGAATAAATATCTTATTTTCTTTTACTTCTATACACAACTTAGAATCCAAGATACACACCTTTTATTTAAGATCCTTAACCACAAATTTCAACTCTTAATTATACTTCTTTATCTACTTGGCCATCTTATGCTTTTCTTTAATCTACCTTCAAGCTATTTAACCCTTTTTGAAGGAACCTGATCTGATACCAATTGTTAAGCATGGAGTATACTGAGGGGGGGTGAATCAATATATTATATTTATTATAAAACTTTCTTTATGAAATTCCACTTAATCAAACATTCAAGATATGAAATAAAACTCAAATAATAAACATCACACAAGATAAAGAGAGACACCAGATATAACATGGAAACCCAGTGTGGGAAAAACCACGGAGAACAATCTCAAGTATATTCGTGAGAATAAAACCACATAAGCACCATACCCCTTTGCCGAGTACCAACCTCAGCTATAATTCATGAACACCAACCCACATGAGCTTCAAACCCCTTTGCCGAGCACCAACCCAGCTACTATTCGTGAGCACCAACCCACAGGAACACCAACCCCTTTGCCGAGCACCAACCTAGCAATAATTCATGAGCACCAACCCATAGGAGCACCAACCCCTTTATGTATACCACACACCTATCTCTCAATGTTGCTATCTCAACAAATGATAGATCAATACAATATCTCCTTCCTCTCTCTCTCACCTTTGCTCTTCTAATCTAGATATAACAAATACAAATCATATTCATCTCTCACAATTGCTCTTCTAAGCTAGATATTACAATATCAAATCAACCTCTATCTCTCATATTACAAATGGCCTCTCAAGCCTTTATTTATAGCTTTCCAAATGACCTTTTGCCTTCCCCCTTTGTGACCCATCAAACCTCATGGAAAATGGTGCCGATCTTGAATGACCCTTCATATTCAAGCCTTTAAAAAGTCATGTGGTGACCCTTCATGATCAAAAATGTCCTTCCCACTTTTGTCCTTATCTTTGGTGACTCTTCGTATTCCTCAAAGTGTCCCGTCATGAGAAATTGTGCCCTTACTCTTTTGTCTTCACTTGGTGACTCTTGGTATTCCCTAAGATGACTCTTCATGGGAAAATGCATCCCATCCTTCTTTTGTCTTAACCCCGTGGCTCTTCAACTTCTCCGTGGGCCCTTCTTTTGTCTCATATGCAACCAAAAATATATTCATTGATATTAAATAAATATTAACTCATATTAGCCAAGATATATTTATTACAAACAACATTAAATGCAATTTGACATCAATGACAATATTTTCAACAATCTCCCCCTTTGTCATTGATGGCAACCTCAATCCTGAAACTACCACATCTTATCACCTGCACATACCATCATCTAAAAACATAATGTAACTCCCCCTTACTATATCAACCTGTAGCTATTCCTTGTACCTATTTTCTACACATGTACCTCTACCTGTTATTCTTTCCCTTTAACATTAATGGCAAAGGCCCTACCTAGAGCTAACACTTAGCTCCTCCTCACTTGATGCTAAACATCAATGGTAGGAAGTAATATAAATTATTCCCAACTCCTCTCATCGATCTTTGAATGTATCCTTTGATCGTGCCTTTGAGAATATATCTAACAATACATACACATTGTTCCCTATCCTTTGAGCATCTGCAATCAAATCATTTGAATATTTTCTTCTAATCTCACAACCTTTCACATGAAACTTTAAGGTGTATCCTTGATCACATATTTGACTTACACTCAATAGATTATGCTTACAAAACATTCTTAGCTTTGGTTCTACTAATATCCAAACTTAAAATACCTTTTCCGGCTATCCTGGTAGTGGTTTTATCTTCAAATTTCACTATGCCACCATTGACCTTCTTTAGAGATATGAATTTACTTTTATCTCCTATCATATGCCTCGAACATCCGCTATTAATTAACCATGGCTTTTATATCTTGTATGCAAAGCTGTTTGCACCAACATAGAATCTTTAGGTTATTTCTTTTGCCTTGAACATGTCTGAACCTTCTTCTTGATGAATGCATCTTTGAAACTCTTATCCTTCTTCATTGAATCTGCATGAGTATTCTTTTCCTTCTTTCTAAAAATAGTTATCTCTTTTTCAACATTCTTATTTCTTATGACCATAATCATTTGAAACACTGCATATGCAAGAATCATTCTAAAAGCCTCAAACCATAATACTGATGCAAAATTTTCTTTAAAAATATATTCCCTCAAAATATATACAAATTAATCTGCCAACTCACCTTATTTTCATGCAACATAGCCAAGACCCAATAGCATCCACCATGCTTCATTTTTTCTTAAAAGTGTCTCCTTGAAGCCTAGAAGAGACACCCCACATAATAGGGTTCTAGAAATAAATCTCAGGAGATTCCCACATCTCCTATGTTTCTTCCTTGATCTTCTTGTGCTTTTATTTTAGAATCCATTTAAGCATGTCTCACCTTTTTGACTTACTAACATTATCATTTATGATGTTTTACTTTTTCTCAACTTTTGCAATTATCTTATCTTGACAAAGCTCATGCTCAAATATAACAAGAGATTCTGCACAATCCTTCTTATCTAATTCTTTGTCTTCTATAACAAGTAATTCATTTTCATTTTTAAACTCAACTTGATCAACCTTTACTATTTTAGGTCTCCAAACCTTAATTTGACTCTGCTCATATCTTTTAGGGTCTCGATAACCTTTGACATACTTTGAAGATCTCTTTACTTATTTTGGACATAATTTAGCAATATGGCCAACCTTATGACAATAAAATCAAACAATATTTCTCATACCTTTTTCTTGAATGTGACTAAAATCTCCCTTTGATTGATTGCTTCTTCTCATACAATATCTTGCCCTATGACCAACATGATGACAAACAAAACAACGACCATGAAAAGAATTTGAAAACTTAAAAGCATTCGGCTGCCTGATCGACTTCTTTGATTTACCTCCAAAACCTGTATCCTTCTTTCCTTGGAATAATATTTCATGATCTTTCTCAACCTTGATTATAAGCTTCTCATGGTTATCCTTTAAATAACCTAACTCAACCTTCAACTGATTACAGTCTTCTTCTTTTGATGTTAAAATTGAATTTGCAACCTCTAACTAATTCTTAAGATCCTGAATAAATATCTTATTTTCTTTTACTTTTATAGCCAACTTAGAATCCAAGATACACAACTTTTCCTTAAGAGCCTCAACCATAGATTTCAACTCTTGATTCTCCTTCTTTAGATGCTTGGCCATCTTATGCTTTTCTTTGATCTACCTTCGAGCTATTAAACCCTTTCTAAGGAACCTACTCTGATACCAATTGTTAAGCATGGAATATACTAAGAGGGGGGGTGAATCAGTATATTATATATCTTATAAAATTTTCTTTATGAAATTCCACTTAATCAAAATTCAAGATATGCAATAAAACTCAAACAATAAACATCACATAAGATAGAGAGAGACACTAGATATAATGTGGAAACCCAATGTGGTAAAAGCCGCAGAGAACAATCTCAAGTATATTTGTGAGAACAAACCCACATAAGCACCATACCTCTTTTCCAATTACCAACCTCAGCTACAATTCATGAGCACCAACCCACAGGAGCTTCAAACCCCTTTGCCAAGCACCAACCCAACTACTATTCGTGAGCACCAACCCAGCAACAATTCATGAGCACCAACCCCTTTATGTATACCACACACCTATCTCTCATTGTTGCTATCTCAACAAATGATAGATCAATACAACATCTCCTTCCTCTCTCTCACCTTTGTTATTCTAAGCTAGATATAACAAAAACAAATCATATTCATCTCTCACAATTGCTCTTCTAAGCTAGATATTACAATATCAAATCAACCTCTATCTCTCATATTACAAATGGCTTCTCAAGCCTTTATTTATAGGTTTCCAAATGACCTTTGGCCTTCCCCCTTTGTGACCCTTCAATCCTCATGGAAAATGGTGCCAATCTTGGATGACCCTTCATATTCAAGCCTTTGAAAAGTCATGTGGTGACCCTTCATGATCAAAAAAGTCCTTCCCACTTTTGTCCTTATCTTTGGTGACTCTTCGTATTTCTCAAAGTGTCCCTTCATGAGAAATTGTGCCCTTACTCTTTTGTCTTCACTTGGTGACTATTGGCATTCCCCAAGATGACTCTTCATGGGAAAATGTGTCCCATCCTTCTTTTGTCTTTACCCCATGGATCTTCAACTTCTCCATGGGCCCTTATTTTGTCTCATATGCAACCAAAAATATATTCATTAATATTAAATAAATATTAACTCATATTAGCCAAGATATATTTATTACAAATAACATTAAATTCAATGGGGCCTTTATCACCAATAATGCTAAACCTTTGACATCAATGACAATATTTCCAACAATTTGACCTCATATTTTTTTAACTATAAAACTATCTTTGTAAATTTAATGGATTTATCCCTAATTTATTACAAATTCCAATAGTCATGACATTGGTTGTGACTTTTGAATCAACTAGACAATGATGTAGATAATTTATGAATATTAAAATTTTAAGGAGGAAAGGATGAAACTCAACCTTGTTCTTGTATATCAAAATGTTGGTGTGGGATGCCTTTTATTTAGCCTAGACTATTTTTCCAATTAAGATTTCAAAATAATATCTCATTACTCATTGATTTCAACTAGGCTCATGAAATATGATGTAGACCTTAATTTTTTTCATGTCTTTCACTACATTATAACTGGTTTTACTAATGACAAGTTATGGCTTTACAAGAGGCCATTGGTCACTACAGTTTGAGGTTTGGAGGCCATTACTTTCATTTGGGTCTAAATGGATACCACAATTATTTAGGTGATTGGATGTCATGAGAGGTTGTTATTGTGTCTGACTCCTTAATGCATAGTTTTTCCTTTGATTATACTAAAAGGAATGAATCTCATTAGTGGCTTCCTCAAGGTCATTATCCTCTTGACTTGTAAATTTGAGGGTTTTCAACACCATAATATCACATGGAAATCTTTATGTGCTTAGAATTTTAGCTGAGTTGGATGAGTTTTAGTGATTTGAGACCACCTCATACCATTTGATCTCCATTTGGAATATTTCAAAGGCATTTTAGAAATCAATGCAGTATAATTATCCATGTTAGACAATATTATGTACTCTTCATTAGGTTGGAAAGGATAACTCATAAATATTGATATGAGGAAACTTACAAGATGAGGATTCCAATTTTTTGTTGGAACATTTTAATGGATGATTATACCTTTGGTAGGATAAATTCTTGTTTTATCCTTCCCCACTAGTGTTCCTAACCTAATTTTAAAGACCTAATGAGTAATTAATAATATTTTTCATCATACATTGAATGACATCCAATTAAATTTTGGTAATGTCTTGAGTCACATTATGGACATTATTTACAATGGGAACTAGTGTCTGGATATGAAAATAGGTCACAGGCTCAACATTAGTTTGGCCAAGAAAATATAGATGCTTGTTGGATATGACTTGTATCAATGTAAATTGATTCATCCTCATCATAGGAATTGAATATGTTTAACCCTAAAATATAGATTAAGGAATCTAAGATTAAATGGGTAGAGATATCCTAGTGCACAAGGAGGGTAGACTATCTCTACAATAGGTAAATTAATTTACAAACTAAGATAAACATATACTAAATTTATTAATCTAAGCTATACTAAGAATAAAAATTAAATTTATGTTATATATTGAAATGATAATGAAAATAAGACACTTATCTATTTTTGATGTTAATACATATATGGATTTGGAACATTAAGGAATAAGACTAGAAGTGGATTATGGATTATTCATTAGATTATAGATTAAGTGTTTATGTGGCCTCAAACAATTGTATCGACCTTGTATAGTTATGTTGAAACGTATATCTAAGATATAAATAGGTGTCTTGTATAAACTCAATTTTGTATCTATATATAAAAAGATAGAATATTCTGTGTTTTATGTCACCTTTATTCTATTGTTCATATATTTGGATTATTGGTTGTCATTCCTTGTGAAATAGAAAACACTAGTTCATTATCTACATTGTGACTATGGGAAAATGGGTTAGTAGGCACATGTTGGAAAAATACCAAAATAACTATATATAAATTAGTTATACCTACATAGAAAATTTAAGAGGGACTCAATATTATGTAGTTATCCCCTATATATTGGCTTGTGTGTGTATAAGGATACAACATGTGACAAGTTAGTACATAGAGAAATCTATCTTTTAACTTGGAAAGTATGTCTCATGGAGTTTTCCTTAATTAATTAGTACCCATGTATGTGTTTTTATTGATTAATATGTAAATAGGAGAAAATAGGAAAGATTTTCACACTTGAATGTTTAATTTAATAATTTAAAAAAAAAATTCTTATGAGAGCTAAGAAATTTCTAGGTGATGAATGAATGAGGGTTGATATTGTATATATATCAATCCCTCTCAAGAATATCTCGCATTAAATAGATTAGGATGACCATATTAATACATTTAATTTGTAGATTAAATGAATTTAGGGCACTAAAAATTATGTTAGGATATAAGACTTACATTAAATAGGTGTCTGATTAGGATAAAAGTGTCTAGGTAGTTGGAAAATAGGAATGGGTCCATAAATTGTAGAGATATAATATAAGTAGGTTTATAAAATTCTGATCATGATATAATGTTTGATTCATCATAATAAAATTGGCTAGACTAAGAGATAATAAATAGGCACAAAGAGATAGTGTATGCGATCTTTTTGGCAGTGGGAAAGTCTAGAAGATGAAGGTACACCCATGATATGTATTTTCTAAGTGTATAAGATTTAGGTGATATATAATTCATAAATATTGTCTAAATTTCTCCATAATCTAGTTTAGTAATGATATTTCTAGTTTAAACTAAAGTAAATGCATGCTTAGGTGTGTATAACACACCATATCTTTGCATGAGTTTAACTTAAGTGATTTTTTGGTGACTGAAATTCAACCAATAACATGTTATAGTATATAATAAGTGCATATAATATGAAATTTAAAATGTTTTAAAATATTTAAAGTAAATGGGGAAAGGTGTTGGAGTACACCTGTGTATCAACACAATTGCCTTGTCTTTTATCAATTTGATTTGAAAATATGTATCATTATGAACCATAAGAGCTAAGATTAGGAAACAAATAAAATATTTAAAGTGTGTGTTTGTGTTTTTGTGTGTGTTAAATGAAAAAATATTCCCCCAAACTTTAAGTTAAAAGTGAGTTACCACCTTACAATTGAGATTATCTCAACTGTGTAACCCAATCATACTTATATCCTGGCAAGTGTTAGTGAACAAAGTCAAGTCACACTATAAATTGAGTGAGTTTGGATTATTTAATAAAGTAAATCATATAAAATTTATAATATTTAGTGATTTAATCACATCAATCATACCAAAAATTTAATCAACTACTATAATAGATTAGCTCAATATAGTCTGCAATAGTCCAATGTGGTGATCTAAGTTTGTAAAAGTGTTTTAAAAATGAAATCTAATTTTATTTTGTAATTTAGGTGCCATTTACATATTATATTTACCTCATCAATGTCTCATTCTAAAACCTAGGTATAGTAATGGTACCAATGTATGTAATTCTATCACAATTGTGTATCTAAATCATATAGGTGTGATTTTTGGCCAATTTGAAAATTGTGTATTTGTTGAGAACATGTTTCCATAACATGCCTCCACTATATATCTGAATCTACTGAAGTGTAAAAAATGTGTAATCCATGCCTCTATGGTATGCCCCCAATAATATGCGTCCCTGCTTTTTAAGTGATGAGATGTTGAAACTAGTAGTCACCTTACCTTAAAAGGATAAGATAACTATATAATCTATGTATGAACCATGTAGTATATAAAAGTAACATGTTTAGGTAGGTATATCATTGAATCAAAAAGGATTTCATCACATAAATTCTGAAGATACATGATATAAATAATGTTAATGTATATATAGTAACAATACAAGCCCAACAAGTAATCAAACACACGCGTAAGAACACTCAAAATCAAATCAAAATAGAATGGTTCAATAAGTCCTCAAATAATGTACATGTTCAAATGCCACAAAATTTAATGGAAATGAATTATTAAAATTTTTGTAAAGCAAGGAATCACATATTCAAATGTCAACATATAACAAACCATGACATATATAAATGTCACAATAGGATAATATAGGCACGGAGGATAAAATCAATGGATCATGTTTAGATGTTTGAAAAAATAATACAATGCATGACAATAAAAATAAAATAAGACACTAAAGGAAGTGAAAAAATAAATACATAGATAATAATAAACCAACATAACATATCATACTAGCCCATGAATCATATGTGTTAGCAAAAAACATTAAGTACATAACATATCAAGTACATTGGAAAATATATAAGCATCGATAAAGGCATGTAAGTACATAAGTGCAAAAAATATAATCTAAAATGATTAAATAATAATATAACCTATATTTATCATGATAAAACAAGAACATACCCTTAATGTCCACAGGACATGAATAGAGGGATGGTCCAACATCGAAAAGTGTATATATTATATATCTATGTATGACTGAATTAGACTCAAAAGATGCCTGAAATTCATGCGTATATCAAGATAAATTATATTATATATACCCAATATTTAACAAAAAAAAATATTCCAAGGGTCTAATATAACACATAAATGCTGTAAATATTTTTGGATTTTCTTTTTTTCATTTTTTTGGTATTTTTGGAATATGTCACACTGCAATACTAATTTGGATCCTTCACATTATTTGAATCATGATAGGATAAATGGAAGTGGTGAATTATCATGCTTATACTCATGTTTTACATGTACAATACAATAAACAATGCTATTATTTGAAATATGGATGGGTTTTCCTTCATGATAAAAATATATACCTTGCTGATTTTGGTCAAATTTTGCTTTCATTTGATAGAGACAGAGAGTGCCCAATCTAAATGCATATGGATAATTTTTTGGAATAATCCAAACCTATGATTTAACCACTTTATGACCAAAATAAACTGGTAATGTGATGTTTCCCAATTATTTTTTTAACCTCTCTTGTTTTGTAAGTCTTTTAGACCAAATCCAAGATGTTTAAAATGTCTTACGCCATAATTAATCTTGGTTTGTGTATGGTCAACAAGGTTATCTCAAAATTAGGCACCAACCATAAATAATGCAACTGTAAGATATATATATATATATATATATATATATATATATCATGGATTATTTTGATGTTTTTTAACTTTAGGAACTTCCTCATTTTAAAAAAAATTGGTATCATGATTATTTATAGATGAACATACATATCTATACACATCCAAATATAATAAATTGAATGAAACAAAGGGATTATGTAATGATATTTCTATAAGTGGAGATAAAATACCCCTATTAAATACAAATTATATTTCCAAATCCAAGGGTATGTAATTTAAAGAATGTAAAACACTTTTGAATATTATAATGTAGTCTTGAATAGTTCATCCTCATGATGATTTAATACTTGCAAATGTTCCAATGATAATTGGGAATCATGTGTTTATGAAAACATTAAAAACACATCCTAATTATTTAAAGGATAGGGCCCCATTAAGGAGGCTATAGAACCACTCAAGATATTCTTTAATTAAATCCTAGGAAAGTTGTTTAATAAAAATCGGAGATCCTTATCCCAGTAGCCAAAAGAGTGTATATATTGTTTAGAAGGATTTGAAGGATCTCCTTTTCCATCAAAGATAAGAAATATAGGCATAGTAAATAATAATATATATATATATGTTCAAAAAAACTTTTTGGAAGGTGTTGGTCCATCATGATATCATCATAAAATGCAACTTCATGCAAGGAAATTTGTTATCTTATAGTAGTCATTTGTTGTTGAAAATCATTTATGGAATTTATCATGGATAAATTTTTAGTGGAAGAGGTTGGTAAGGAGGTTTAAAATAAAGTTTTAGGATAAATTTTTTTATCCAAATGACACATAGGCATATTAACACCTCCATGAAGAATATCTTTACATGGATTATCATTTAATTTTGGAACCTTTGGTATTTATTTTGAAAGTTTTGTAATATTTGATATGTGTATATTGTTTAAGGGTTAATCTACCTTTAGGAATGATATAATACATGTAATTTGAGTTATTTTTGTTAAAAGATATTCTTTTCAAACATTGGATTTTTTTTTCCATTTTCATTTTGTAATGCATTCTCCTTCATGTTGGTTTGATGTTATCTAGCAAAGATTCCATGATCTACCTATTTACATTTTTAAAAATTTAAATATCAAATGAATGAAAAAGTGAATCATTAGCCTTAATAAGATGGGTATTATTTGGAAATGTGGGCATGATAGGAGTTTGAGTAAATGTGATTACAATAAATTATTCTTTTGTGACTAGTTTGTAAATAATCCATGACATCCTTATGGATTTGAATGAATCTAACTCAATCCAATGAGGGGACATTTTTCTCATACATAGTCAATTTGGTTGTAGAAGGTAATTGAAAATATTTTCTATTTGCCTTAATATTTTTTCAAATTATTTCTTATGAATATGGTGGTACATGGTATAGGTATGATATATACCACCATTCAAAGATCTGAGATGAAACATTTGAATATTGGGAATAAGGTAAAAATAACCAATTTTTACTCCTTCCTTAATAGAGAGTTATAGATTTTCATTATCATAGTCATCAAAATAATTTGTATCATCTATGATGAAGGAAATAAAGTAAATAAAAATAAGGAAAAAATGTGAAGATAATAGGTCATTTTCATCAAAATATTAAATCTAAAATATATATTAGGGAATCTAGTGTTAAATACATAGATATATTCTAGGGAACAATGATGGTAGACTCTCTCTATAGCATGACAATTAACTTTCAAAATTAGATAAATATATACTAAATTTATTATGCTCGAATATGCTAATAGTATAAAGTAAAACTATATTATATATAGAAATGATAATGAAAACATGATACTTAGTTGATTATGATGATAATATAGATATTCACTTGGAATAAGAAGGATTAATACTAGAAGTGGATTCTAGATTCATCGTCAAATTATAGATTAAGTACTTCTATGGCATCAGACACTTGTAGTGAGCTTAGATGACTATGTCCACACTTATATCTAACTTAGATGTAGGTGTATTATACAAAATAACTTATAGATATATATGTAACCACTTGGAATATTTTGTGTTTGTGTCTCCTTCACTTTGGTGTTTGTAGATTTGAATCATGTGTTGTCATTCCTTGTCAAATAGAAAACCCATATTTATTTATCTTCATAGTGCATGTGGGAAAAATGGGTTAGTAATCACATGGTTTTAAGCTTATCCAAAGATCCCTTTGTTAATGTGTGTTGCCTACATAGTCAATACTTCAAATAAGGCCTTAGACTTATGTATTTCTCCCCTACATGTTAACCTATGTGTGTATAAGGATACAAAATGTGATAAGAAAGGTATATAGTATGATTTATCTTGTAACTTAGAAAGTATGGATCATGGAGTTCTCATTAATTAATTTATACCTATATATGTGTTTTTATGACTAATATGGAAATAAGATAAAATAGGTAAGATTTTCTTACTTGAATTCTTGATTGAATTCCTTTTGTAAGTTATTTTGTGAGAGGTAAGAAGTTTTTAGGTGAAGAATTAATGAGGCATGATCTTGTATATATATTGATCCATTTGGAGAGCATTTCAAATTAAATCACTTATACCAACCATAGGACTACATTTAATTTGTAAATTGGGTGAATTTAGGACACTTGACACTTATATTAGGATAGGACACTTGTGTTGACATAGGCATTTGATTAGGACACAACTGTTTAGGTAGATGTAAAATATGTACAAGTCCAAAACATGTAGAAATATAAGATAACCAGGGTTATAACATTTTGAGCATGATGTAAGGCTTGAGTCATCATTATAAAATTGGTTAGACTAAGAGATAATTAATAGGCACAAAGAGATAGTGTATGTGAGTCATTTAATAATAAGGTCTTGATATCAAAAGTACATCTATGATATGTATGTACAAAGTGTGCAATACTAAGGTGCTATATAATTTATAAATAGTGTCCATAGGCATATGAACATGTTGATTGGTGTTATATATGGAATTCAAGATTGGCATATTTGGGATGATGATTAGGATATCCAAAAATGCCAAACCCTACATATTTAACTACCCATCCACATTAATGGATTCTCAATGCACTAGTGGTAGGCATACTACTAAGGGGTTTATTCACTAGAATACATATTTCCACATGTCTAAATCTATTTCTATATTTATAGAGTCATTTGTGTATGTGGTATGTATATCATTGTGATTCAATTAGACATATTTTGAATCCTAGCATTGAAATTTATTTTGCATTTATTTGATTCTATTTTAATAATATAATATTGATGGTATAACACACTGGGATTTATAACTTGTTTTAATTGATCCAATCAAGTGTTTCTAAAGTGGTCCCAAGTAGTGATATAATCTTTAGGTATGTTCAAGAACTAGTCATAAGTAGTGTCTTATAGGGTAAATGGAAAGAGCTATAGGCTAGATCTTCAAGTTTGAAATTGAGAATTATCAGATATTTATTATAATAAGTTGTGTTATTTGTATGTGCATCCCCCACTAGTTTTCAAGTGGGGTAGATATATTTTTTGCTTCCTATGTAGGTTGATAAAATCCAAATAATTTTAATAAATGACCTATCTAGCCAAGTAATTAGTTTGAGATTGTTGAGATTAATAGGCATTGGTAATACCAAATAGGTTATAGGGATTTTAGTCTTCCACTTATTGAATCTAATCCTCATAAGGATTTTTAAGGGTGGTAATATAACTTATCCTAATTTATACATATACCTAGTGATGTTTGAAAGAGACTCAAGGTTGTCCTAAGATCATGTTGTAGTTTAAAGGGTGTATTATTATAAATCTTACATAGTTTCAAACCCTCCTTCTAGTGTTAGTTTATATCTTGTTGATGAGGATTTTACCCAATCCACATGTCCTAAGGGATTAAACCCTCTCATTTTAGGATTGTTAAAGATAATGAAAGGCATATTTTATAGTTTTTGGATCTCTTATCTACCTTGTTGTGGATAATTCTAAGAATAGACAATTGTTACCACTAAAGAAACCAATCATTCATCCAAATCTATAATGTATATAATTCATTTCCAATATTTTCATGGATAATTTCTAGTTATAAATCCTTAATATGAGTGTAACTTAGATAAATAAATAAAATAGGTGAGAGATTAAGGCATAAAATGGGGGTGTCATACTTTGTTGGACTATGACTACTCTCATAAACTATCCATATGATTGACTGAAGATTATCATTATGTAGGTAGATTTTTTTGGCTTAGCCTAAACTAAATATGGTTATAAGTATAAGAAAATTGATGATGATTATGATACCTATAATATGTTTTCTTAAGATAAATAATCACATAGATTGTTAGAAAACACATCCACTAATGACTATTTTAAAAAAACACAAATAACTATAGAGATTAGTATGTTATAAATAAACTAAGCCTATATAAACAAAAAATATTTAAAAAAAATCATAACATATCTTTTATAAAGAAATAGCATCCACCACATTTATACTAAGAATCATGTAAGGGCCTTACAAAAAAACATTTTATTTTAATTTTTGAAGTTCTCTTAGGTTTCCATAAAAATTCAACCATAATACATCATTTATGAGAGGTATATATAAAATTAATATGAGATCCAACATCCAAAATAATATAATTACACTCATAAACATCATGATTAATTTGTTTACAATAAAAAATATGCCTAAAATAGATAAAATATAATCAAACACACAAAACCAAACACAATATTCTAATTTGTGAGTTTGTTTGGATACATGATGATTGACAATCCTCTAAAACCTATAAAGGGAGCACCACCTAACTATATTTTGACTTACTGAGTTTCCAAAGCCTATACAATAAACTTATGTTATTATTCAAACTTGGAGAGGTTGACATGTGGATCTTAGAACAACACCTCTCCCCATGTCAATATCTCAGTATGGCTCTTCTATGAGACTTATAAGTTTTTCTTGATTTCATTCACCTTTTAGATGATTTTGGTGGCTTGAGTGGTTAATTAAACTAAATTTTTTATTATAATTTTTTGGCATTTTTGACCCCTCTCTTTAATTTTGTTTTAAATCTCTTAAGGTGCACCCCAAATTCACCTTTGCTAATAACTATGCCATCCTGATTACAGAGTATATAGATTATGTACTTCTTAAAGTAGGAAAATAATTTCTCTTTTTTATTATCAAAGGGTATTATATATACCTTCATGTATATTAAAAATTATTCCAAGGTGGTTCTTATATTAAAAGTATAAGTCTTGTATAAGTTCAGTTCCATCAATGGCTGAAACATCCCTTTGTTAATCCCTACTATCATTTTCCTCACCTTTTTGTCTATCTTGACAATTTTTTATAAATACTCATGTGCCTTATAGTAATCAAATTTTTTTTCCAAATCCTCAATAAATTTCCTAAATTAATGAAATATTTTGGAGAATGCTTCATCCACTTTATTTACCAAGTTGGCTAAGAAGGTAATCCTTACTTGGGAATCCAAGGTTTTGACTTATTCTTTTAATTATTTCATAATTTTCTTAGTCATAACATGGAAGGTATTAATAATATATATTTTGTATTCAATAATGTTATATTATCTTAATTTTCTTCTCTTTTTACTCAAGGTAATAATTCATCATATATATTATAGATTACAAGGTTCCCCTCTTGTGTGAATTTTGCAATCTTGATCATTTTCATTCTCCTGGTTCCCTTATCAAATTTGAGTTATATCTATGGGTAAACTATGTACACCATATCAAACCTCTACATTTTATCAACTTTCAAATCCTATATCAAGTCTCCTACAATACATTGGTCCCATAAACTCTAAAATAGTGGTAGTGGAGGATGTAGGTAGTGAAGCGGAAGGCAAATTCATGGATGTAGGAGGGAATTAGATGGGAGTGGAATTTGGAGGTGGAAGAATTTGATTTAATGTGGTAATGTTAATTTGAGGTGTATAAGGGATCATGTAAGCCATGATGCTCTACGGACTATGGGTCTAGTTCCACCTAAAGGGTTTGGCATTATTCTCAAAGAGGATATGGGCTTGCTAAAAGTTAATCTCATGGGACCTAGAACAAAGGGAAGTGGATCATAATAAGGATATTTTAGTATTATAGGTATAATATTTTGGGGAGGCTAAGGATTAATTGGCTCAATTTATATATTAGGGATGGAATAGAGCAGATGACTACCAAATATTATGTTTTAGGGATTCCAAGTCCAATGTATTGTATGATAATTATCCAAATGTGGGGAGTAGGTATAGGTAATGGGATGGTCACATGTGTCATGACAATTGGAGATGGGAAGATATAAGGGACTAATGCCATTAATACATGCCTAGTTTATACTCATGTCACACCAAAATTTTATGGACAATCATGATTGAAAATAAAATTATATGGAGGAGGAGAACATGAGACAATACCAAAACTAGAAACAATAAGAACATTGGGAACTAGAAATTTTAGGAACACCAGGAATAATAAGGAGACTATAAATAATTATGGGATCTATTATAGTTTATATAGGTGAAATTTTAGTTGGAATATCAAGTGATTATAAGGTGGGAATAGTAGAGGTAGGGGTTGTTTATTCAAAAAAAAATTATTGAACCTCTAACAAGGTGGTTTGGGACATCAAATCACTTTTTATATGTACTACATGCTCACATGAGTGTTAAATTACCTAGGCTACTCCTTGGACTGATGTATAAAAAACTAATAAATATGAATCATAAACTATATTAATCCCTTTTAGGAATATATGTTTTAGTCTCTCATAAATATGTGGGGTGTCATGTAAGGGAAGGGGCTTGTCAATTCTCTCTTCTAAAATTTATTTCCCTAAATTTTTTTATCTTCCAACACACTAGTAGTTTTCAACTTCTAAATCACTTTGTTATAATTCACTAGGTTTTAATGGAATTAATAATGATCATGTGGATTATGGTGATAGATGATATTAAAAATTAACCTTATTAAGTTTACATGCATGTGAACTCTCCCATGGGGATCCTATTGTATATCACTATGGAATTATAGGGAACTAAAATATGACCTAAGAGTTTCCATGATGGATATTATGGTAATTTTTATGTATTCATAGTGATACATGAAGAGAGGTAGGAATCGTTAGGGTCTCTACCTCCAATTAGTGTAATGAATATACACATCATTGACATTTAGGTACACTATCTCTTAATCTACCATTTTATAGAGTATATTGTAGGATAACCTAAAGTGGGAAGTTCAGATTCCTTCAACATTGATTATAGTTAAGAATATATAATACCAATAGGCCCAAATATCCATAATTTAATCTCAAATTTAATTTAACTACCTCTGCGTATTATTCTTATCAATGACAAAGTATAGTGGTGGGTATAAATTATTTTATATGTGTTGAATGTGATCTTTGTAATGATTAACATAAAGCTTAGAGTATTCCACATTCATTTGGGGACTATAAGGTGTACATTGTAGAAGATAAAGGTGATTAAAGGTAAAATTAATGTAACAATCATATAATAGATAAGAAACCATTAAAAAAATCTCCTTTTTTTGGGTATCATCACTTTTTGGGCCAAATTGGAAGTTATAATCACTCTCAAAGTTGGTATATACTTCCCATAAATGATTATACTATGGAGTGGAACCCAAAAATTTAATGACATGCACAATTCCACTAGCCAAAAATGGTCTATTGAGAAACAAAATTCCAACCCTTAATCCTTCACTAAATGTTTTAATTTTGCAAGAGTATATGAAATATTTATTCACCCAATGTTCTATATCTTCAACCTATTTCTTTAGGGCTTATTGAACATCATGTGTCTCCATACACTTAATTGAAACATCTTTTTAATAATGTATGTATGGGTTTGTGAGGTGATAATAACTTCTAAATATGACCATAGAGATCATAGTTACTCTATAAATTCTATTATCCATTTGAATGAGATAATTTATACATGTAGAATTCATGATCAAATTATAGAATAGGTCACCATAGGGGAATACCATAGGGTCCTTTTTATATTTGTGGAATCCAAATTTTTGAATTACTAGGAGGTCATCTAAGAATTTAGCTTCTTCTTGGGTGAGATCCTCTTGTATTTTATTTTGCATTTAATTCATTTCATTGAATACTTTGTTCTAGTGATTTTATCTCACTATTCCATGTATGAAGGTTGTATCTCTAAATTTTTACACATGTTTCAAGTTTGATGAAGACATGGTCATAGTAGATGTTAATACATATGGACAGAATGAATCAACCTCAAATAGATGTGTGATATTTAGTTAAATGGATAGAATTATCCTAATAACTAAATAATTTTAATCTTTTATTTTTTACTACAATAATATTGAGGTAGGAATTCTACTTGGATGAGACCTTAGGGATTTTGAAATAGATATAAAAGTAATGGTTATTAGAGTTCATCAACATGCACATTAATTATGAGTTTATACACTATTCAATCTATCCACATTTCCACCTTTAAATTAGTTTCAAAAAATTAATTTAGATTTAATGATCTTTTTTGTAATTTAATATGTTCATTTGTCTTCATCTAAAGGGTCATGATATCTAGGGGATTATGGTTAGCTCCCTTATCAATTAAATAAAGTTTACTGAGCACATGAATTTTATTTCCTTCATGGAACTAGGGAGAGTGTCCATAGGATACAAGGTATCATTTATTTTATGAGGTAGACCCCATGGAATTTATAGTGTCATCCTATCGAATATAGGTTACCTAGGCATATGGTGAGGACACATACCACAAATTGACTAGATGGGGCCTCTTAGGATGTACCATTTTAATATCATTCTAGGAGATATTGGATGGCACATGGAATATTTTTATTAGTTGAGCTGTATTGATATCATATAATCCTTTGGGTAATACTTTAATCTAATATTATGGCCTTGATATATAGCCATGTATTATTGGATGATGACTCTCACGTTGCACCCTTCTAATTCTATATAGGGAGATTCATGCATTATGGGGACCTTAGAGTATTTATGGATAGGTGGTTGGCTATAGGTGGTTGGCTATGAATATATGAGGGTGCCATATCATACCATTTTCTAAATAGCATGTGATAATGAGACCTATGAGATGAATTTTTTTTAAATATTCAAGATGCTTCATAAATAAATAAATCTTATCTACTAATGATGTGACATGGGAGGCAAGTTGCAATTCTCCTAGATTAAGGATTGGATGACCTCTAGAGAGTGGGACCTAAAACATCATCATTATCATTTACCAAATAATCATTTATAACTTAAAAATATTAATTATAAAATGATAAGCACATATGATAGACTAGGTTAACACATAAATAACCCAATGAAATTTTTGGATTAATACACCAATTAAAAGGGGGGGGGGTTTAATGTGATTCTATGAAACATAAAGGTTAGGGCCCAATTAAGAATTAGTTAATTCTAATGATTAAGACCTTATGAAGGATAAAATGTTTATTAATACATTTGAACTATATTTCCCACAAAATTTTAAGGGATTTAGGTGTCCCTATTTATTATAATAAAAAAGGGCATGTTAGTCACAAAACATATTTTCATATGTTTTGACCTATTTTACCTAAAATTTAAGTTAACAAAATTTCAAAATTTTGTATTTCATGTGTGAAATTTTAGCTTGAGATTACCTTGTCAAAAATTAAATGTCTATAGTAAAATTTTCCTTGAAAATCAATCAAAACTATCAAAACATTAGTTCACATCTTACATGTATCATGAACATGATAGAAGTGATTCTTTTTATAATATTTTTTGGTGTTATTAAGTTATAATATTTGATCCTCATTTGAATTTATCATTCTAATCCATAATGCTAGTTACAAACTCCATACTTTAAAAAACATTCCTTTCAAAATCATCACAAAAATCACTCTTTCATTATAAGTTCACCCATGAGCTAACATGTAAATAAAATGTGATTCTTAAATAAAAATTGAATGCTTTTATGAAAATTTTAAACTCTTTAATATCCTTACTCCTAATCTATATTTTAAAATGTTTTGACTCAAACAATTAATAAAATGGAATAAGGTGGTGTTATGTCCATTATAATGACCATAATAAGATCCATTTATCATGACATAAATCAAAATTTTAGATTAATCAAAACCTTATTAAAGGATATACAATGTAGTATGAGAGTGATGCATGTGAAAAAAATGACAAAGGTGATCATAATGTACAAATTATTTTTTTCAAATCATCCCATTGATGGCCCGCACTTGGTCTATGTCTCTCCCTCTACCTATTTATTCCATTTAACCTCATTCATTTATCACACATATTCCATTCACTCTATCCATCCCTCCCATTTCCAAGCCAATTCTACTTATGCCCACCAGTTCTAAGGATATTTTAAAAATATATTGAAGTGTATGAGGTGTAGATACATCTTACATGATTGAGGATTTCACTGGTAGATGAAGCCAAAAGATCAATAGATCTAAGTTTTTTCATTTTCTAAATCTCAATCATGCTCCTTATCGATGGATTTTCATCCTTAGTTTTAGTCCTAGTTAAGGTTGTTTAAAACTAAAAATAATAGGTGAAATAAGTACAAAAACCCTAGTTAATTTCAATGGTACATTTCTCAACTCTAATAAATTTTTTAAGATTATAGTTCTAGAAAGTGTAGTTTTCTAATCATTTTATACAATAATTCCGAGGCAAAGTACTCAGAATATGTAGTAAAATTTTCCATATGTAGGATACAAACAAAATTTATACTCAAACATAGTGAGCTCATGTGAGATTATTATTGGGAAATTTATCAAGTTTGCATGACAAGTGATGTTTATCCTTCAACTACATGAGAATTTATCTCCTCTAAAATTATCATATAAAATATTAGGAATAATACCATTTATATTCAAAAATCAAGATGAAATTTAGATATAATAAAACTAAGCCCATTTTAATCCTTGATACTGACATTACAAATATTGATGATACCAACATGGGTGAAATCAACATGGAAGAATTTTAGAATATAATCAATTTATAAAATAACTTAGGGATAAATTAGTGCATGTACAACAATAATTTACTTAAAAAACTAATTTTATAACATCAATTTAGTGCATTGATCTCATGATATACTATGAAAAATATTACAATGCATTATAATGAATTGTTTACACCAATAATGATATGTCAATTTATAAATTAGAAATTGATTTAATAGATGATTTATTTTTTATTCCACCACAATATTTATATATGAAAATTAATTATTAATTGGTACAACATATTTGAATGAAAATGCCAACCCACTAACTAAAATTATTAAATATCTATATTATACTTGTGTCATTATTTTTTCTTTCCCTTTTCTTGAGTTTGAATGTATTCCACTACAAACCTTTTACCATATAGTATTTCAAATTCCACCAACATCTCTTTTCATGAGTTAGCATCATTTATTCTAAATTTCACCACCAATATCAAACTAGTAAAAACTAATTCCATATGCACAATGATTTCTAAACCATAGAATAATTGGAATGAATAGTATTTTGTATATATTTTAAAGGTCTTTTTTACTCAATTTGCCTTAACTATTTTTATAACCTAGTAGATAATTTATATATAGTTAGTAACTTAGTATTAGATAGGTTCAAAGATGGAAAAAAAATTGTTTTATGTATATAAATAAAATATTCCATTCCTTTATGTTTCTAGTATACATATTCATTTCATCACTATATTTTATTCAACTCAATATGTACATGAAATTTTTAGAAACTAAGAGGCCATTAGTTTTGAATGAGGCGATGAAATTATTTTATGTAAATAATATGAAAATTACATCCATTAAATTTTATAGTGACTAAACTCGTATGAGAGTCAATAATAATATGACATTAATTGTATCCTATAGATCAATTAGTTCCATATATAGAAGACATTGCTAGTAACCTAGGGACAGCTAGGTTAGAATGTCAATAAAATTGTTTTATGGATAGAGTATCAAATTACATCCAATGATTGTGATGGTAAATAAATTATTTAAATCATTTTATTGTATTTCACTAAATATGTCTGACATTATTATGAACCTAATAATTACTATTTTTAAGGATAGGATGCAATTTTATTCTAGATATCAATAAAAACTTTCCTTCCATTTTTATTTATCTAATAGATGACATTGCTAAGAACCTAGCAACTGCTTGGTTAGAAGGGGGGATGAATTTTTTTTATAGATATAAACAAAAATAAACATTGGTATTCCCTATGAATTTTAGGTTCCATTTTGGTAATCTATATTACATTATTACAAACTTAGTGGCTAATGGGTTCAAACAAGGGGATTAAATTATTTTATGGATATATTCAAAAAATTACATCTATTGGTATACTTATTCATTCATTTTATTGGTAAAAATAATCATTCCATTGATGTATTATTTTCTACATAATATGTAGATGATATTGTTAGGATCCTAGTAGCAAGTAGGTTGCAAAGAAATGGATGCACTTATTTTATAGATCTCAATAGAAAATTGTGTCCATTCTTTTTTTAGTGAAACAATTTATTCCAAAGTTTTTGTGTGTATGTATATGCATATATATGTGTATACATAAATATATGTATGTATATATATACACACACACATAACATTATGTGTGTGTGTGTATAGACACACGCATACACATACATTGATTACTTTCTAGTGACCACTAGGTTCTATAAAGGTAATATAGATGGCATTATTATGAATCGTAGACACCCATATTTGGTATTAGACACTTGAAAATGTCCATTTTAATCAAGTCTTTGTATCCATGACCCATGCACATAGAACTGACTATTTATCACACTCTCCTAACCAATTTATATTTATGGTTCCATTATTCCCAAATTTCCATTATCGAAACAAAATATTTCCTTAGTATGTACAATAAAACTTATAATCTTAATACGATTGTGTCTTAGTATTAGATCACTATTTATTACTTTTTAGATGGTTTTTCAATAATCAGATAGATCTAGTTACCAAAGTCATGTGCCTTGGAAAGACATTTTTTCATGTCATTTAATAGATATTTTCCTAGATTTTAGACCTTCTTATAGATCAACATGTATGTAAACATATCAGTGTGGAGGTAGATTATCCAAAGATTTAGATATTTATATAAATATACCTTAAGTCTTTTCTTATCTAACAATCACATATCTATCATTATAAAACATATACACATTTGTATGAACTACCATAAAAATTCACATTATGAAATCCTTCAAATTATTAGGCCATAATAGAATCTTTATTACCATTATAATTTCATAATTTTAGGTTATCAAGTGTTAAAATCCACACAAAATATTGCATAATCTGCAATTATTACACTAATTTTACACACTATACTAGGTGGAAGAACTAAATGTATTTTGAGACCTCTTCTAAGTATTAGAATGTAGGAAGTGTTCAAACATTAGTAAGATATGGTTTAGGTTATCTCAATTAGCTTATCCAATCTATTTTTATATGTTAATAAAGTGTGAGTGGTGAAGCTAGCATTTTGATTTAAAGAGAAGGATAAAAAACAAATATTTATGAAAATCATAATAAATATGAACATATATGAATTATTTATATATGCAAGCACAATCATTCCAACTAGAATTTATTTATGTTTGTCTACTAAATGAATCTATAAATTAAAATATGAACCAATTATCACATGCATCGATCTAGTATAAAAATTATCCCAATAGTTTCATAGTTTGTATCCTAATTTGAATCAACAAAGAACCTATATAGAGTCTTTTATATAATTGTACACTGCCACAAATATTCATAAAGCCTAGAAAAGATAAGTACCCTATATTTGAGGTAATTTCCATAAATAATAAATTTTGATAAATTGGTTATAATATTGCTACAATCTTATTTCCTTAACTTAGAGATAGATTATATAATATGATTATACTTAATAGTTTGGCTTATTTAGACTACCAAAATATAAATTAATTAAAACACCCTAAATAACTTGATATTTTGATGTATCACAAAAAACACTAGGTTCCCTTAGGGTTTTCCTTATCTTTTCATATGGATATTATATTTTTTATTTTTATATCTACTTTATGATTTCCTCTCATAGGCGATATTTTTATCTTATGGTTTCAATCCTTCAAACCATGTTTCCTCAATTAGTGCATCCAACCCTAGGTTTCCTTTAGGGTTTTCATTATACCTTATTGGCATTTAAAATTTATGAGTACAGGTTTCAAATCTGAATTCTAATTTCTCCTTGTCCTTTGTGAAATTTTTAGGTTTCCCTCTTTTCCACTAGGGTTTCATACTTATTCCCAATTTAGGGTTTCCTATATTAAATTTGTGAATTTTACCATACATATTTAGCTCATATATGATTCAAAAAGACTCTATTTACTAAAAACATATATATTTGTTTGAGTCATATTGATTGAATCAAACACCTATTTTTTTCTAAATATTTGCATTGATTTTCTAGAAGTATGGATTTACTATTTTTAGTAAATATATTCTAGAGGGTAGATAACATCTACTTTCCAAAAAAAGATTATAGGTTTTGTTTATTTACTCATATTTGACAAAAATAATAATTCTCAAAATTTCTAATGGTTTTCTTACAGTGGATGGTTATTTATTTTGGGTAATTTGTGATGGATATAGTGGATATAGAAATTTTATATTTTTTTAATTCAATCTATGATAATCATTATTACATGTTATTTTTGAGAAATATCTAATATATTTAAAAATAACATAACGCAATGGATAAAAAGTATGTAAGATAATACTAAGAATGAAATTAATCAGAACAAATTCTTAACTTTAATTAGTAACACACATTATCCAAATGTCAAATATCAAGGGATTCCAAATGTCACTTATCTTTTTACCCTAAAGGTAGTGATGGATATAATTTATCCCCTATTATTTTCCTAATGATTATATTATATAATGAGGTCAATATTATCATAATCACAAGAGGTAGGATGTGTCCTCCTTAAAAATATTACATGAATATGTTTTATCTATTTTTTGATAAAATAAAAATAAAATGTATTTCATTATATATGTAAAATTATAGAACTTTGTATTGCTAAATATTTATAGTATTCAAATATTTTGATTTTGAAAAATTGATAAATATATAAAACCATTAATTTTTGAAATTAAATAATAAATAATACCTATTTTTCATTAATATATAGGTTGATTATTTTGACTATCTGATACCAAAAATAATTAGAAGAGATGACTACACAATCTTAGAATCAAAATCATGAATATAAAATAAATGTGGATAGGTTCATCATAAATGGATAGTGACATAGTGTGTCTCATTATGTTGATTAAATATTTTTCTCAATTTACTCCATTAATATAAAAATATAGAGAAAACAAAACTACATAAATGAGAGATCAAATCCAAAAGCATAAGATATATCTAGACATGACCACTACATGTGGTCAACAATACAATACACCTTATTACATTGAATATGGACTTGTATTGGTTCATTATACATAAAAATGAATCATTTTTCCTATTGAAATTTAAAATCATGAATAATATAAGATATCACAATTAGGGTTTGGATGCACATAAATAGTTGTTTATATTATATTCTATTTGAAACTCTTAGGGCACTTTCATAACTTGAATTACTATAATAAAAATAGAGTTATAATGGGTAGATCTTACCTTAATCACCCCATTGATGATTAACCATTGCCTATGTATCCAATAATACAAGGAAATCAAGACCATGTAGGATGTGCACCTATAATGAATGTGAATTTTTTATCCTTTTATTTTTTTAGCTATAAAATGGCTTTGATACTTGAAAATGATAGTTATTGACTTTTTTACAAGGATATTGACTTCAATTATGGTTTATCCTTATGATCAATTCAAAATATGAAAAAAAAGGCCAAATCAACTTAATGTACAAAAGTATATAAGATTGAGAGTAGTGAATTCCAAGTGATGAAAATAAGTGACGCTTGATGTGTATTTTAAGGAAATTATTTTGATAATTCCCTTTAGATAACCATGAAGAACATGCAAGGTGACCAAAAATTATTATTTAAATTTTAGAAAGTAATTTTTTTGGCACAAGATGTGGCTAACCTAAGTTGATAATAGTATATTGTACCCATATACACTTAACACCAAATTGTCTAAAAGGATCATAGATAAATTTAATTTTTATGGAATAATATAAATGTGATTTTACATAGCTCAAACATTTAGCATTGAAATTTCTATGTAATAGTGACAATAAACAAAATATCAAGCCCAAATATAAACAAATGGTGAATAAAAGGTTTTATAATGTTGCACAAGTCATGTGATTTGGAATGTGTCAAGAATTAGTATTTTCAAGCACTTGTGAGATTTTACCACCATTTATTTTAGTAATTAAATTGATAGAGTGAAGGATAAATAATTAAAGTTAAGTGTGTACAATCATATTTGTCTTTGAGCAGATACTTCAATTATGTAGAGCACTAAAATTTATCAAACCCTAATACATGTCATGAAGTTGTCATTTTATCCATTTTAAACTTTTGAGATATCTTAATCTTTAAATTTTAAATTTTGAAAAGATGGCAAGGGAGGATTAGACCCATATATAGGCAAAACCAAATTTAATATAACATGTAGCTGATAATGGATATTTTCCCCCTCATTCAAGCACATAGAGAATTTGAACCAATAGTGAATTTCATAGTGATAAATTCCCAAAAATAACTAGTATATGTCTTGACTTGTAAATGTATATAATCCCAAATATAATGAAAAATGAGTAACACCCAAAGTGCTAATCAAAAAAATGTGGAACCATGCTAGGTTCACTAGAAATGATGCCAAGGCCATTGAGTGTTACTAAACTTAAATGTACACCACCCAGACATATTCAAATCACACTATTATATATGGATATAAATTATATTTTCAGTGATTGAAAGATAATTAATAATTTATAGGCCCCCATCATGACCATATTTCTTGTAGACTTGCATTTGAAATGAATATTTTTCTTTTGAATATTAAACTTTGATCTTTTGAAATACTGAATATTTAAACTTTGAAACATGAAACTTTTATTTTTTTATCTTTGAATAACCATGAAAAATAATGAGTTTTATCCCCATTAAGTTTTTCCAAAATTATATAGAATGATATGCACATATATGTTCAATTACAAATATATTTTCCATATGTAGCTTTGATTTTGTAACTACTTTGTATACTCCTATGCATATGCATTCTAATATGTATGATTTGTATATCAATTCTTTGAAATTAGTTCATATTCATGTCATATTACCCTATAATATATATAATTATGACACTATGTGTCATATATTTGGTATTTGTATCTCTTTGAATCTTTTTAAAATTATACCCTATTATACAATCGTATTTTTTCATTATTTTAAATATTTGAAAAATTGCATTACCAGATTATATTTTTATGTGTTCATGGAGCCTTATATCTCTAATACAAACCAAATATTATGCCAATCATTTGAGATGAGGGATGTAGTATACAAGTCACTATTTTCAAAAGAAGTGTTAACTATGTCACGTGATAAAAATATAATTATGTAATATTATGTCAACATATAAATAAAATGTCATCATAAAAAAAAAATTGTCATTAAATCATCTATGTAACATATTAAATTTTAGTAACACATGTGTCATATATATATATATATATATATATATATATATATATATATATATATATATATATATATATATATATAACCATATTTAAGGTAAATACGCAAAAATAAGTAATAATATATGTCATGGAAATAGTAATCAAGATCAAAAAATACATAAGCACAATGCAAAATAATGTCATGTAATGTCATAAAATAAGGCCAAGGGATTGGATACATACAAGGGACATGATCAAATATCACATAGGAAAATATTGAAAACATAATATCATGGGTAATAATAAATATACATGTTCAAATGTCACACATAAAAAAAACATATCTCATATATATGTTAAAACAATTTAAACATAAGGGATAAGGGTCACACACAACAAAAAATGTCTATTCTATCATAAAATAAAATAAATATCAAAGGAACCTAGAAAAAGTGAAAAATAGTATATTTCATCCATATTTAGCCATTTCTTATTATTACTAAAGTAACATATACATGTAACATAATGTAAAACATGAGTGATTAACAAGACACTTGTAAGATATGTAACTAAATATATTTTTATTATTGTAAAATGGGAGTTTTTTGAAAGGTAATCTACCTTTTTTAAAGGAGAGATAGATAAAATAATGAAATATAAATGAATATCCTCTTCTAGTGGAAAATTAAACTGAATACATACATGTTATGACTACACTATACAAATGCTACAAGCTATCAAGAGACACATAGAAAAATAGACCCTTCTAAACTTTTTATTTTTGGGATCCTAGGGTCATATTTGGTGGTTCTAAATTATTACTTCCTCTTGTTTCACACCATATTTTTATTCCTTCCACTTATTCTAAGTTTATGGGGATGGATACTTCCAAATTATCTAGTAGATTTCATTTCATCAAACCCTCAATTGAATATATGTTTCTAAATTGCACTTGATGTCATAGATAGATATAACCTATTATAATGTAATATGTAAAATAATATGCTTCGAAAAATAGGCATTGCCACTAGGTAGAATGGAGTTCAACATATAAAAATGAATAAAATATGTAAGACCTTCATCACACTCATAGATCGTGTGAAATACATGTGTATATAAAAAAGAACATGTTATCTACCAAATTATGTGATAAGTAACATATTTAAAAAAGTAAATTACCATCAATTGCCATGCTCAAGTTTTTTTAAAAAATATTTTGAATGCTTTATTTATTATTAAATATTTCATTTTTTATATTTTGGGAATATGTGATTTTTTACTTTTTTGTTGTAATGCTTGAAATTTACGTCTTTAACACATAATTTTTATATAACACTATAATGAGCACACTACCTCAAATTCATATATATTTAGTAACACTAATATAGAATGTTAATTCAAACCAACACATAAACATAACATCACATCTTACTCATGACCCACATGACTATGATTCAATCTACCATGCAATGCAAAATACACAAAGAGTCTAAGCTCAACTATAACCTGGATTAGTTTTTAGTGACTCAGGTACCAATGTTATGATAAAATGAAAATATCAAATGACATGAATTCATTCATTTACATTTAAAATTAAATGGGTTTCAAACCTCTTTACAAATTCATCATGAACCGCACAACCAAGTAGAAAATGACTTCTAAAATTACTAATTCACAAATAGGGAAGGATCACATACTAACATTGGTAACATTCACTGATAAAAATTTAAGAATGAATAGAATACATTATAAAACTAAGTCAAAACTATAGGTAAATAGGTAAAACCACTCTCAAGGCTACAAAGGTTTAATAGGGATTAACATGATATATAATGATGGTAGAATAAGTATCAAGATAAAGACATAAATATTTAAAAGCAAGTGGACTGATTATGGGTACTAAAAAAATCACCACTAAAGTATTGTTTCAGTCCCAGGATGAATAAGATGAAGAAAAATACCTCTATTCTAAACATCATTTGATGATAAATTCCATCATTTGTAGAAAAATGGTGACAAATAGGGTATGATACAAATATACTAAAAATATCAAATTGTGAGACAAGATGAATCTAAAGAAACCTAAGAGGATAAGAAACTCAAATTAAGATGTTCCATATTTTATTTTCTAAAAATACTAAACTGGGTAATTAATTTTTTACCCTTTCTAGAGTGACTTTGTAGACAAAAAGAACAAAATCAATAGAAATTTTTGAGTAAACCAAATTTGGAAACGAGTTACTAAAAAGAGAAACTATATCTAAAAGAACAAAATAAAATATCATGTGATAATTTAAAGGTATAGGAAATCATTATAAACTTGTGGTTTATTATAGTAACGCTCTAAGATATGTTTGGCAAGTCCTTCCCAAATCAACTTTGCAAACTATAAAGTCATAATAGATGTAGAATTTTTATGAATGTCTCCACAAATGGGGCCAGAAAATGATGAATGAGAGATGAATAAATATAATTATTATTTATTCTAATTTATTTATGATATAAATTTTATTCTAGGGCTTGTATCACTAAACTATGAGTTTAAGCAATCAATTAAGCCTGCTTAATAGTTGTTCTAGGTTGATTTTCCAACAAATTCTATTGTGTGAAAATTTAGAGAGTTGCATCCACATTATTTGTTAGCCTTCCAAATTTTACTTACATTCTATAGTTTTCACATAGCTAAAAAAAATTCTTTACTTATTAAAAGGTAAGATAATATGACAACTAATAATATCAATTTAATCACATGAAGGCTATAACCTAGTTTGAAAAAACAATGAGTTATAATAGTCTATTCAAAGAACTAGGTAATTCAAGAAGGAAGTTACACAATGGAATATTTTACTACATAATTACACTATCATTATTTCATTAACAAAAATGATAGCTTTACAAGTGGATAAAAGGATATCGTATCTACCTTCACTATAACAAAAATAATGTCTATAATGAGTCAAGTAATTTCATTATAATGAATGCCTACGCTAACCAAAATGTTTTTGGAGTACAAGATAATACTACTAGTTTTAAATTAACACACAATAGCTATTTTGCTTACATGGACAACTCTTTTAGTATACAAACATTATGTCTATGTACTTTATCTTTCATTCATAACTCTTTATCCTATACTAAAACATAGGAAATGATGGGTTAGCTTACATTGAGAAAGTGAACCTTTCATATAAATCCTATTATTATACAAATAAGTAAACATTTTCACCAAATTATTTCCAAAATACAAGACAATTTTTAGATTTCTAAACTCAATAAACAACAGAAAGAGAAATAGACATTACTTTTGATTTTAAGATGACACATGGTTTTTTAAGGTAAAACCAATTAAATAACCATAAAAAAAATACACCTCAATATAAATATTAACACATTATTAAAATAAGACAAGACGAGACTAGTTAGATGTACAAACAACTCAACCTATCATTTAAAGATGTAACTTCACCAAAATAACATTGTTTACATAATAAAATAAATCATAACCATACCATTATTAAATAAATTAGATGCAACTTCAATTCAAGTCAAATAGGTATGCTTTGGCATTTTATAAGTGGCCATTTTATTTAAAAATCTAATTTTTTATCATCTATCAACATTTATACTCCATCTAAAAAAAATGCTTAAAGAATAGTTTGTAAATAAATAGCTCTCTAAGAAAAATAGTGAGATGACCAATTTAATAATCAATAAAGAAATATAATTTTGTTATTGTCACACATCTGGAGCAAATTTCTAAATCTTAGCCATTTCAATATAATAGAATAAAGTAAAATATATAGGTAGAAATATTCTATAAATAACAATATTTATAAATATATATTTTTAC
This sequence comes from Torreya grandis, assembly GCA_037957365.1. Classification (NCBI taxonomy): domain Eukaryota; kingdom Viridiplantae; phylum Streptophyta; class Pinopsida; order Cupressales; family Taxaceae; genus Torreya; species Torreya grandis. The sequence goes on along the minus strand of JARHVA010005169.1, from coordinate 113,364 downwards.
ATCAGATGATCATGATTACTAGTTAATTCTAACTTAATTTTATACTAAAACATAAATGCACATACCTATATCTATATATATAATAATAATATATACAAACATACATATATAATAAGAATTTTTATTGAATAATTATTTATTCTAAGTGGTGCTATGAAGTCCACAATGGATAGATAAAAAAGTCTAATTTGCATACCTAAATATTTTAAAGCATATTGATGCCATGGTCAAGATAATCTAACAAGTGAAAAATTCTAACTTTCTAGCAAGACCAAGTTTAGTCTACAAAAACTATAATTATTGTACAAGAACATAATACGCAAATCCATCAAAGATTAGTCTCATGCATAGATTTAAAATCATGGTGAAATAAAATTTTTGGTCAAGATATTCAACTTAATGCCTATCCTTACCAAATTTTTGCATGGTTAATAACTATGCTTCACTACTATGCCTTTTTAAGTGATACATTTTATGTATTATTCTTTCCCAATCCTAAGAAACATAATCTATAGGAGTAATTCATGGGAACACACAAATTATAAGTTAGTATGCATATTTTTAAGGTCTATAAATAATTATGTATAACCACTATATAAAAAAATACAACTACATATACTAAAATGGTAAAAAATTGCATTTTTTTCCCTTTTAAATATTTTAAGTGTGGCACTACAGCTGGTAAACTTGTTATTTATAATTTCATTTCTTTTGATATTTACCTAATTGGAACTACATCTACTACTATTAAATACTTATTTCATACTTTTATTCAATTCAAAAGTGGCATTTCTAATGGTATTCTCTTGAATGTTTTTTTTGGTTTTCTCCTTGACAAAAGACAAAATGGAAAACTGGGAAAATGACAAAATGGCTAAATGGAAAAATGGTGCTACAACAATTATGAGGATTCAAAGATATATAAACTAAAAACACTCATAAAGAACTTTCACAAATTGTATCCCTAGTTTCATCATGATAAAAAAAATAAAACCCCAAAAAATATACACATGAAGGAGTTTTAATTTAACCAAGATAATGCACATAGGTTTCAATAATATAATAGTAGCTAAAAGATCAATAACAATATCCTGACAATCTCTTAAAGTAAGAAGACAAATTAAATTTAATCCTTTGAATAGTAAAATAAATTACATGAAATGATCTAATTTCATGTTATTTCCTTCTTGTCTCCTGATTTATTCTCTAGATGTGGTGCCCCAATTACATTAAGTTGTTCCCTAGTTATTCTCTAGTGTCACCCTGCTTCTCTTGCTCCTATTCTCTCTTGCTCCAAGATTAACATCATCAAAACCTTTCTTCCAATTCTCTAATGACTTTAAAAAACTTATTTTCTCCATATATTAAGCATTATTTATCCTTTGACTAAGGTAAGAGTTGGTTTGTTACCAAATTAAAGCTATGATAAGATGGTACGCTAACCTACCCTATACCTAAGGATAAAATATTAAATAACCAATTGTAAATCTACTTTCCTTTTCCTCTACACCATTTGAATCATCTAAAAAACTCCCTAATCCATTAAATTTTTATTGTATGTACATGACTATCCCCACCTAGGTACCATGCATCATAATATTTATTTATTTATTTATTATTATTATTTGATGCAGGAGTATCATTAATTTCTTGGGTTGTTTAGGAAATTTTGGTTTAATAAAGTGTTTTATGGTCAATAAGTATGTTTAGAGTGTTTTAAGGGTGTTAGGAGTCTTAACCACACTTTTTAATCTTATCCAAGTGTCTAGAGGAGCTTAGGTAGGTTAGATTTCAAGTTTGGCAATTTCAAACCAAATTCCATAATTTGAATATTTGAATTTGTGAAGCTTGGTTTAGGAGTTTTGAGTTCATTAAAGGATGATTAAACCTTGATTTTGTTAATTAAAAATTATGTAAGATACCATGGATTTATACCATGGGCCTTGGATCATGTATGTATAGCCATATACACTTAGTGTAAACTTTCAATGTTTTAAACAACCTTTTATGATCGTTGGAAGGTCCAAAGGTGCTAGAGTAGTTATAGGATTTATAAAACTTGTTAATTTTTGTTTTGAGTCAATTATTAGGATTAATTATAATGGTATAGGAGTCTAAATTCAAATAAAATCAAGAATTAAATTCCTCATCTTCGCAAAAGTTAACTGTAGTCTCCATTTTCCTACCTTTGTGTAATGTAGTATGATTGTGTGTGGATGTTCAATGAAGAGAAGACTAAATAAAGATGTGTTTCATAGATTCAATTTGTTTTGGTGAGTTTTTTATACACTTATAAATTTTATGAAGTGTATTTTTTTTTTAATAATGTATTTCAATCTCTTTTGGTTTAATTTCAATACTACAGGAATATATACCCTATACTTTATGTTGGGTAAGGCAGAATATGCATTTTGTGTATGAGGAAGAATTATGTGTATGTTTGGGTGAGAGAATAAAATGGTTGGTTATACCTTTTTTAGGATGTTTAATAATATTCCTATCATTTTCCATTTATATTAACCATATATTACTTGTGGTAGTGATCCAAAACATTGTAATATTTTAGGTTTGCACACACAGTCAAGTTAAACATTTGGAAAAATAGTTAACTAAAGGAATTAAAGGTGGAAAGCAATGCTTGGAGTAGGTGTTTAGGGTTTTTTAATATCCTAATAAACCCTCATATAACTTTTAAACCCATTTTGTTTCATATATCTATAATACGTTTGTTCATAGGCCCCTGTAGATTGAGAAAACCATATATTAGGGTTTTTAGGCCAAAATTTATTTATTTGAGTTTCCCATTAGTAAAAGTCCATAAGTATTTATAATTATATAGTTTTGAATGTCTAAGAAATTATTTTCAAGTTTTTGTGTTGATTCAGTATGGGAACATATGATATTAGAGGATTGTGTTTGAATAGAGGTCAAATAGGCCCAAACGAAGCCATAAAAGGGAGTGAAAAGGTACCCTTTATGAGGAGTATTTAAAATAAACATAATTGAGAGATATAATAAGATATATTATATTCAAATATACCATTATATTCTAAATACAAGACTCTATATTTATTATACAAGGAGAAAAAGCCAAAAAAAAGGGCTATTAGAGAGCCTGTGACAAATCAAGAAGTAGGGTGTGTAATAAAGAATTTTTTGAGAAGTCTTGTGAAGATAATATAGGTTTCAAATAGAGTTCTAAAATAATTTTAAAAATGTGTTAAGTTCATTCATGTGGAAATATTGTAGACAAAATATCTAGTTCAAGAAATGAGGTGAGTTAGGTTTTGAAGACTAGTTTATGATTGAAAGAAAGGGTGAGTGATAAAGCATGGAATGAGATGAAGGTATGAGTGAGGTATGGAGAGATTATAAATAAAAATATAAAAAATCCAAGAATCATAGAGAATAAAATCATGCAAGGAATGAGGGAAGATAGTGATCTAATAAGAACATTTGTATAAGAAGGTAGATAATGGACATGTTGAGCAGGACAAAATTAGTTTGGCAAAGGTGAGATCTATAAGTTATTATTTCCATCCATGAAATAAAAATATTAATATGTCCTATATATAATTTAGTTTTATAGATATAAGTTCCTTGGAAAGAGGATAAGGAATTTTTTCATAAAGAAAGGTACATATTTGTTTTAAGTTTTCATTCTATGTATTTGATTAGTTCGTGAAAGAATGTAGAAGGTTGTTGTGAGATTGCTAATTCAAGTTGTAAGAAAGAAGTGATAGGCATAAATATAAGTGAGAGGTAAGATTATGTGGTAAATACATTAATCTAAGAGGCTTATAAAGAGGAGAGCTAGTGAAATCTCCAAGAGATAAGAAAGCTCAAGAAGAGATGAATATAGAGAGAGAAGTCATAAGTGGGGACAAGAAAGAGAGATAATCTAAGTGAGTAAGAGTGAAGTGATAGAGAGACTCATGTGAGGTCAAATAATACAAGTAGGTAGGTTTGTTAAGAATAAGAAATCTCACGGTGAGACCTAGAAAAAGTGTGAAGAGTAATGTTTGAAAGAAAGATGAAGGGCTTAAAGAATGAGTAATGCCACAAGAAGATGGACAAAGGAAAATAAGTGAATCAAAGATAAATAGAGAGAGAAAAGGAGATTGATAATATGAAGATGTTTTTGGAAAGGTTAGAGAAAGTCTTGGAATAGATGAGAGCAATATTTATTTTACACATCAAGATAAAAATGAGATGGCCTATCAAGCAGATGATAGAGAAAAGAAGAAGAAAAATGATGAAAGTGTTAGCAAGGTAGCCTAAAAGAGGAAGCAAAGGGGAAAGAAATATTCAAAATATTATGAATAATGAATTATTTTAATTTGTGTATATAGTTAAAGAGTTGCATGAATATGAAAAATATGTTAATAAAGACAAGGAATGGATGACAAGAGAGAAGAATGACCATCATGATAATGATGAAGAATAAGTTTCTAGCTGAGTGTGGTGATACAACCCTATACTACCGTAAATAAGGTGAACCACTTGATGAAGAAGAAGGAGAGAGAGAGTATGTAGAAACACCATGCCTCATTGTAATCATGAAATAATAATTTTTGAGTCAATAAAGTTTATAAAATAATAAAGGATAAAAAATAAGTAGTTGAAACATTGAGGAAAAGATTATGATAGCTAAGAATAAGTGCCAAAGTCAAGACAATGTTGTACAAGTTTCCAAAGCAACAGGAGAATATGGTACAATAGTTAACAAGAATATTGATGTGTTAAATTCAAGCAATAAGTATTTATTAAAGCCAGACCAATAGGATAAGTTATTTTCCAATGAAAATTTGGAAGGGTTGTTTTCAAACTTATCTTGTCACTTGTCCTTGATAAAGAGAATGGAGTATTTAGACAACTTTGTTAAGAAAGTTGGCATGTTGAGAGATTTTTATATGCTAAATTAATTTAATGATTAGGTAAAGATTGACTAGTATCAAGAGAGGAATAAATAAGTTGAAGAAGTTGAGATCAATTTAAGAGAGTAGATGGAACCATTAGCAATAATCTAATAGGAAGTAGATCCAAGCATAGAAATAATAAGCATACAAGTACAAGAGTGTGGATTCATAAAGTACAAAAAGTATTTAGTTATGTTTAACTTGTGTGTTCCATGTATAGATTGGTTTTAGGATAATAAAAAGATGTTTTAGATGATAAGGTTGGAGATTAACATGTAGGAAGATAACCTCAATTGAAAAGGCAAGGTGACATTGGTCAAAGAAAAAGGAGGTCTATGTGTCACTCATACACCTTGGGATCTAGGAGGATGAAACATTAAATGGTTTAAGTGAATGTGAGAGAGAGAGAGAGAGAGAGAGAGAGAGAGAGAGAGAGAGAGAGAGAGAGAGAGAGAGAGAGAGAGAGAGAGAGAGAGAGAGAGAGAGAGAGAGAGAGAGAGAGAGAGAGAGATAGATAGATAGATAGATAGATAGATAGATAGATAGATAGATAGATAGATAGATAGATAGATAGATAGATAGAGGAATTCAATGCAAGCTGACAAAACTTTCAAGGAAAGTTTCTTTTACACGTCAGTAATATGATACAGTAGCATCATTACTTAACATGTGTTGTTTAGGAAAGTTTAGTTTGATCAAGATTTTTATGCTAAATAAGCATATTTAGAGTGTATTAAGGGAATTATTATCATTAAATAACAATTTTTAATCTTATTCAAGTGTATATAGGAGCTTAGGTAGGTTAGATTTCAAATTTGGCAATTTCCTACCAAATTCCATAATTTGAACATTTGAATTTGGGAATCTTCATTTAGGAGTTTTGAGTAAATTTAAGGATAAATCAAAATTGATGTTATTAATGAAACATTATGTAATAAACCATGAGTTTTTACCATGGGCCTTGGATCATGTATGTATGACCAAATACATTTAGTGTAAACTTTCAATGTTTTAAGCAACCTTTTGTGACCATTGGAAGGTCCAAAGGCAGTTATAGTAGTAGGATTTATAAAAATTGTTATTTTTTGTTTTGATTAAGTTTTTAGGATTAATTATAATTTAATATGAGTCCAAAATCCAATAAGATTAAGATTAAAATTCCTTATCTTTGCAAAAGTTAACTGTAGTGTCTATTTTCCTACCTGTGTACAATGTAGTATGACTGTGTGTGGATGTTTAATGAAGAGAAGAATAAATAAAGATGTTTTTCAAAGACTTAATTTATTTTGGTGAGTTTTTTATAAATTTATAAATTTTATGACGTTTTTTTTAATGGATTCAATCTCTTTTGGTGTAAGTTCATTACTGCAGGCCTATATACCCTGTACTTTGTGTTGGTAAGGTAGAATATGCATTTTGTGTATGAGGAAGAATTGTGTGGAAGTTTAGGTGAAAGATAAATTTTTTTGGTTATACCTTTTTTTGTATGTTTAAGAAACATATTATAAATTTACATTTGTATTATCCATATATTTCTTGTGTTAGTGATCGAAAACCATACAATATTTTGAGTTTACACACAGTTAAATTAAGAATTTGAAATAATAGTTGAATAAAGGAATTAAATGTGTCAAAAAATGATTGAAAAAAGTGTTATTTTTGTCATAGAGATTAATAAACCCTCATATAACTTTTAACCCCTTATTGTTTCATAAAACTACAATATGTTTGTTCTCAAGCCCCTATAGACTGAGAAAACCCTATATTAGGGTTTTGAGGCCAAAATTCATTTATTTGATTTTCCCACAAGTTAAATTCCCTAAATATTTTTCATTAGATAATTTTTTACTTATAATAAATTATTTATAATATTTTGGGTTGATTCAATATAGGAATATACGGTATCAGAGGACTATGTTTGAATAGAGGTCAAATAAGGCTAAACAGAGCTATAAAAGGGAGTGAAAAGGTGAAATTTTAAAGGAGTATTGATAATAAAATTCTTGGAGAGTTATAATAGGATAAATCATATTAAAATATACCATTATATTCCCAATAAAATATTATATGTGTCTGTACAAGGAATTATGACAAAAAGGCTACTAGAGAGCTTATGACAAATCAAGAAGCATGGTATGTAAGAAAGGGTTATTTGAGAAGTCTTATGAAGATTATAGAGGTTTAAAATATATTTTGAAAATACTTGAAACAAATTTTTTAAGGTCATTAATGTGATAATATTTTATATAAAATACCTAGTTTAAGAAATGAGGTGAGTTGCATTTTGAAGACTAGTATGTGATTGAAAGAAAGGGTTAGTGATAAAGCATGGAATGATATGAAGGTATGAGGTGAGGTGTTAAGATATTATAATGGTATATAAAAGAAATAAAATAATCTTAGATAATGAAATCATGTAATAAATGAGGGATATAACTAATCTAGTAAGAACATTTGTATAAGAATGTAGATAACAGACATGTTGAGTAGGACAAAGTTCGTTTGGCAGAGGTGAGATGTATGAGTTATTATTTCCATCCATGAAATAAAAATTTGAATATGTCCCCTACATCATCATCATCATCATCATCATCATAATATATATATATATATATATATATATATATATATATATATATCAAAGAGAATTGATAAATCAACACCTAAAGGATCCCAAAAAAACAATTGTTAACCAGATAATAAGCTTGGTCTATGCAATTATAAATATTTAGTTATAATTTAAAACCTTATTATGACTAATCTCCTTGGCCACCATATATAAATAGCGTCACTAAAATGGATACATCTAATGCTTAAGTGATATCATCATGTGTTTTGTTGAATATCTAAAAGATTGGGAATAATTGACATGTAGTCAGGGATGGTAATCCTCCCAGATTGCTTAGCATAGGAGTTGACACAAATGTACTTCTTAACTCTCTCCTAGTAATCATAGGTGGAAACCCTTAGGAGAGGCCTTAAATCATCAAGTTAATTGGTTTCCATAATTATAAAGTGGTAGGATCTCTCACCTAATGTCATTTCATGGATAAGTCCACACTGAAAATAGGGTATTTGATATTTTAATATGCCATTTGCCCATTTTGGGATCTGAACTCATATAAATAATAACTTTGTGAGGCACTTATAATTATATTCATTTATTGTATCTCCTCTCAAATAGAGGGCTTTAAGCTTACTTGACATAGAACATGACATTTTCCCATTTTTGGGATTCAAATTTAATTAAATAAAATTCGATAAGGAATCCATAATTTTCTTAATGTATTGTAGCCTCTCAAGTATAGGGTTTTAATCTTTCCTGACATAGAACATAGAATTTCAAATTAATATATAACATACCATTTCCAAAACCTCATTTACATAGAACATAACATTTCCCCATTTCAAGGATTCAAACGTTGATCAACTATAATTTGGTAAGGAACCTTGAAATTTTACTTTTTATTTATTTTAGCTTCTCTTAAATAGAGGATTTTAAGCTGGTTTGACATAGAACATTCCATGTACCCATTTTTGTTATTGAAACCTAGATCAATGAGAATTTGGGAATGCATTCAATTTATTTTATGAAATTTATTGTAGCCTCTCAATCATAGGTTTTTAATCATTTTGACTTAAAAAATAAGACTCCTAAACATCATTGACATAGAACATACCATTTACCTATTTTTAAGATTCAAACATGGATCAATTAGAATTTGTTAAAGCACTTAGAAACTTTAATTTTATTTAATGTTGCCTCAAATGAGTTTTTTAAATATTGGTTGACATAGAACACTACATTTACCCATTTTTGGGATTCTAAAGACAATCATGATTTTTTGGTTTTATTATAGTTTCTCAAGTAGAGGATTCTAAGCTTACTTGATAAATAACATAACATTTCCACTTGGTAGAGAACATAACATTTAAAAAATATTCTTAATATATAAAATACCATTTTCCCACTTTTGGATCAAATAAATTTTGTTAAGCCATATAGGATTTTTTAAATTTAATGTAATCTCTCTTAAGTAAAGGTTTTTAGGCTTGTTTGACATAAAACATGGCATTTGGCCATTTAGGATTTTTTCAATAACTTTTGGCATATAACACATATAAAATTACATTTTATTTTATTTTTAATTTATTATAGTCTCTCCCAAATAACATTTTTAAGCTTGCTTGACATACAACATACAATTTGCCCATTTTTTGTGTAACAATTTTTTTGATTTATTATAACTTCTTTCAAGTGGAGGTTTCTAAGCTTGATTGGTATATAACATGAGATATTATGAGATTTTTAATATTTATTTACATATAACTTTCTACTTTAAGAGGTTTTTAACTTGTTTTGCATCTAACATGCTATTTTCTTACTTGTGAGATTTAAACTTGGATAAATTAACTTGTAAATGTAAGTCCACACCAAAGTATTAAACCATTTATAGGAATTGAACTTAGAAAAATTAATGTGTAAATTTAATTTAATAAATAAATGAAACCAAGGTGCTTTATAAGGATATTAGAATAATGACTATAAAAAGGCATTATAATATAATTAAAATAATTTCTGAGGTAAGGGTAAAAGTAAGTATTTTGAAAGGCCATGTAGCCTTTTATAATGGATAAATAGATATATTAATAAATCTAACAATAATATCTTATTACAATAGAAAAAAGAGTCAAAATAATAGACAAAATGTAAATCATAAAATTAGCATTCAACCTTCTTTTTGCTAATAATCTAGAATTAGTTAGTGAACATGTAGAAAACCAACTATCAAAATTGTTAAAAAAATAGTCTTCAATACATCCTTCAACATTTAGAAACCCATCCAAAAGAGATTAAAAAAAAAACTATAAAAAATATATTCCTCCACCTCTATCTCTTTTTTTAGAGCTTAGGATAATATTAATTAGTGTAGAAACCTTTTTGAGACTACCCCTTATTTCCTTTTTACAATAGTGTAATCCTCCTTATCTTCATGATATAATTTAGGGGTAATGGGGATAAACACTAAAATTGAAACAAATTCCTTAAAATTGTCAAAGAAAATTATTTTTCTCTTGATAATAAAGACATTGGTTCCATTATAGTTTTTTAATTAACATGGTTTATCCCATTAGGTTTTTCAAACCTTGTAGCTAAAGGATCATACCTTAATTTAGATAGAATTTATTCTATGACTAAAAATTCTAAACCTAGTTCCAAATAATCATTATCAGTAGTTATAACTCCATCCACTATAAGTATTTTAGAAAGGGCATCCTTCCACCACAAAGTTTCACCATTTACGTTATCACTTCTACATGTTAACGATAAGTGGCATGTCTTAAAACATTTATTATAACAAAAGGGTAACCATTCATAATCTAAGGATTAGATGTAAGATCAATCCCCCACATTGAAATCAATTATTGCTAGAATATTTTTTTAAATATCAATGCCAACTAGGATTATTGTAAAGGTTATGTGAGAAAAATTCTAAATAGATAAACCTTTCAATAGGTGCTCACCTAGAGTATCCCATATTAATTTGAGGCAAGAATGTGCATAAAACTAACAATGAATATGTGGTAGTTGAACCCAAATGGTCTTGTAATGGAAATACTTAGTAAGGGGGTTTAACTATAGGAATCATGTTTTCAATAGAAAGAGGTCCTACCCATAGGACTAACACCCATCTAAAAATACTTTCCTATCCTTAATGAGATAAAAAAAATTACAATTAAAAAACCATTTATAGAGGGGTATATTTTTAGGTTACTTTGAAAAATGGGTTTCCATACTTATAGTATCCATCTATTCATATCTATGAGACATGGACAATAGATATTAAAATTCTAGATCACTCATCTTATTATGTGGTAGTATTCTATTTTAAGCACCATATCAAGTGCATCCCCATTGAAATTACTTTAAAATAGATTTTTTCATCCTCCAAGGGTTTAATATCCTATTTAGTGGATGATTTAGGATGAGAAATAACCTTAAAAATGTATTTGGGAGCTACATTATCCTCCCAAGGCTATGATGTTTCTTGACTTCCTTTATTCACCACTATCCAAACTAGGTTCTTGGTGAGGTTTGCATCCTTATATGCACAATTTGAAGTTAAAGTCATAATCAAAGCTTCCCCTAGCTTCCATGGCTATCCCAACTTCATGTATTGAACATATTTGATCCACTTAACCTTCTCCTAAGCATAATCCACCATCATTTCCTTTTTATCTCCTTATAGTACCATTGCCTATTGGTTGCCTTCCAACACTACCACTTGATCCAACCAAGAATGAAAACCTTACAACTGAAGAACCCATAAAAGATTCTAAAAAATAATGTAAGTTTTAAAATAAAAAAATTTAAAATAAATAAAATAAAAAATAGTGTAATTAATTAAATGAAAAAATATGATTAATAATAAAAATGGATTAAACACCAAAACAAATCAATAATGGTATAAAAAATATATAGAACATATCATTTCCCCATTTTTGGGATTCAACCTTCGATCAATTAAAAAAAAAATAATGCTCTTGTAAAATTTTGTTTTCATTTATTATATAATTTTTGAAATTAATGTTTTAAGACTTTTTTGACATAGAAAATAACAATTATTTTATACATTCACGGTCCATACAAAATAAATATTACAATGTTCTAAAATAATTGTGTTCTCATATTTTGTATCAATATTTTAGATCATCGTTTATGATCCTTCATCAAGAGAATATGAGCTATGATTGTAAAAAAGTAGAGCACTTAAATACTATAGAAAATAATGGTCACATGAGGTATTAAATGGGAGGGTATCTATTGCCAATGTTGGTGTAGGATTTTTACCACTATATGGTTTTACCCACATGGTTTAGTTAGCTTGATTATGTGTCACTTAGGTGTTTAATAAAGATCATTGAGGAGGATAATCCCACATTCATGATGATGTGATGACATGCCTATCTTCCATGTATATACATACATTTCCTAAATATATTTGACTAATTAACCTAGAATGTTATTGCATTAAATGCTTTTACACATTGTGAAGTTTCTTTCTCATATATGTTCATGATTTCACTAATCCATATAGTTTAAATTTTTGCATTTGATCATATTAAACTATCGATCCTCAAGTTTGGCCCACTACAACATGGTATCAATGTTTATATAGTAGTTGAGTGCCATAACCTTTATTGTGTGATCTAACATTCTAACTTGTTATTTCTTTTTCATTGATTTTAGTTTTCAAGATTTTGGTGGGGTTTCATGTAAATCCATTCAAAATATGTTGTTAAAGTATACAAATGAAAAAAAAATAACTCTTTTGAATCAAGGTGTAAAAGCCTTAGGAATGGCTGTAAACATGACCTCATTTTGTTATAGTTTTTACCGTTCTGAAGGATTTGAACATTATTTTTTGAATTCCTAAAAATAAATAAATATGTTATTCTAAGGGAAAAACCATTTTTAGTATTTTTGGGTTTTTATAAATACTTGGTAGGTCTCTACTATTTTGTGTGGAAGAGGTACAATTTTTTCAAGATCTGAGGCTTTCCTTGTAATTTTTTCATCATTTGTAGCCTTTTATAAACTATAGTCAGCCAATAGAATTTAGCAACCAATGGACATTCTATGGTAGATAAACAAACTTTAGAAAATATTTAAACCCTTTCTAGCACCTTCGATAGATTTTGGCCTTCGAGGACATTTTGGGTTTGGTAGACATTTATCCCTACTTGTGTACCTATTAGGTTATAAAACCACTACATGCATAGTAGGTAGACTACGATCCCATACACACACAATGGTTTCCATGACATTTGACTACACATATAATAGACTCTATAACCCCTAATTTTACACACAACAAGTTCTAGGCCAGATACTTGCATTGACGATAGACTCCAGCCCTGATACTTGCACTAATGATAGACTTTGGTTACCCTTCTTACACTAATTGTAGAATCTTGTTGATTTCACTAATGATAGTCTCTATCCTTTCTTCATGCATTAGTGACAGAATTAGACACCCTTTCATACACCAAAGATAAACTATGCCCCCTAAAAAATGTATATTATGACCTCTACCCACCTTATTTATACCAAAATGACATCAAAGAAACTATCAAATCTAATTGAGTACAAATTTAAACTATTCATTTGAAACACAGTGGTAAGTGAGTTCATTAAGGGGAAGTACTCATCCATTCCCTTGACCCATGATCACATGGGAGTTTATCCCTTGGTCACAACCAATGCAAGGGGGCTTAAAATTTCCACAAAAAGTTTAGTAAAATCTTTTACAAGCCCAAAATATACATTTTTCAAGGTGAATTTTTTTATAAGAATTTTAAACTCACATAATAATCAAATTATAGGTCTTTTTCAAGTGATGTTTTTTTATAGTGCTAAATTTTTTTGAGATTTACATATTTGTGATATTTTAATGCCTTATTAAATTGAACCTCTATCATTTCAAGGGGGTTGTATTTATTATTTTATTTTGAAAAATTGTGTTACTTATATATACATGTTGATTGTATATGCAATTAAATATGTTCATTATATACACACTAAATATAAACTACCAACCTATGCAATATCAAGGGAATTTGGTGAATATTGCATAGATTAATCATCTGGACACCTTTTTTACTAAGTCTGATGTCCATAAAATTAAGTGTGCATGGTTACTTGTGGTCATATGGACTCACCTATATCTAATTAAGAGATAACAAATGAAGATATTTGATTCTACTATAAAGGTTCTTTTTAGAAATACCAATTATGATTCATGGTAGATGTATATGGAACACTTATAAAATAAGATCTTATTCCATTTATGTATGGATAGATTTACGTCCCCACTTACCCTTGTCAATACAATGACTGAGCCAACTATTGTGACTATGTCTATGGTCACTTATTGATGCATGTTTAATGGGATCTACACCACCATGTGGATCACATAGAGTATCCCTCCATTTTTTGGAGTACTCTTTAAAAACAATTCATATATCCTACTGAGATGTATATCACTCCTCCTCATCCACTTATTATTGTATCTTTAAATACTATTGTACTCTCTCCTCCTACTTCTATTTATTATGATGACACATTACTGATAGATAATTCACTTCCTTCTATCGAGCCACCACTATGGTATGTTATTCTACCAAACCTTAGCTATCTTATTATAGATTATACATTTGTTCTTATATAAGATGTGGCTCTTACAAATACATCATAGAATTGCACTTCAGAGGACTCTACAATTTTTAGTGAGAGTAAACTTATTGAGAGCCTTGAAGAATCATATGTTCCTATGGATATTGATTTTATAGATCTGCATGATTCATCTATAGTCTAGTCTTCAATTTTGAGGATTGTTGAACCATGATATCTTCATTACATGGGATTTATTTCATCAAATGATCCATGCCCTTATTTTAAGAGGTATACTTCAGTGTCATTACATTTAATTCTTGTTCATTATCTTGACATACGTATGCCACACTTTAGTTTTAGAAAATACTCAAATGTCTTTATACCATTTCCTTCATCTTCCATTGTGGAATGGGAATAAATTCAATATAGTCATTGTGTTCCTAATATTACAAAGACAAAAAACATTGTTCCATTTAGATGGAGCTTCTTCAATATTTAGGCAAATGATCTCATCATTGACCTTGGTCATTTTTTGAGTTATACTATAGGCAACTTCTATTGGTGTATAATTTTTTCCCATTGGGTTTTATCTACACAATCTATTTTAGTTTGCTTAGGTTATTCAAAGTCATTAGTAAAAGTTTATCCCACATGCATGACTATGTTTGGACATGTATATATTTCATATATAAATGTAACTTTCCTATTGCTTTTATGGCTAATGAAATATTCTTTCTACAACTTATATTTAGTGAGACAAGTTTGTTTCTCTTAGGGGTTTTATAATTTTATGTAGTTCATCCATGAATGTTTACCATGAAAGCTTCATTATTTAGTTGGTATTAGCCTCATTTGAAATGTTATCAGAGTCATTATGACATTGTTTTCTATTCTAATCCTGGTGGTAATTGTTCATTACATTCTTGATGTTTTCTTGATCTTAGTTTTCAAGTGTTTAGTGGGGTTTCTTAAAAACTCATCCAAATATTTATAGCTGGTGTCTCTAGATGAAAAATGAACAATGTTATTATATTTAGAGGGTTCCAAAACCATAAGATTCATTTTAAACATAACCTATTTTTGTGACATCTATTTTAAGCCATTTTTGGATGGTTTGAGGTAGTTTTCTTGATTTCATACATTCACATAGAACTAAAGTCTTTAATCATAAAATTGTTTCTATATTTTATATGTATTTTTCAGATTATCAAGTGGGGATTTTCCAAATTTTTAAAAATTTAAACCAATTTCCATAGATATCAGTTCATATTTCAAGCTTTTTGCCTTTCTTGGCTGGTTCAAGTGACTTTTTTATAAACTTTAGGACTTAAAAGAATTTTCAACTTATTTTGTTCTTATTTTATGTAGTGACATAGGCCATAAGTGTGCATGCATTTTTTCACCTTTACATGACTAAAGGTCCATCAACTAGACCTTACATCATACAGTGATGCATCCTTCACACCTCACATGTCTATGTGGCCCAAAGACCACCATTTCAAACTCAATCGATGTAACCACACACTCTATATTATACATATTTATAGGGCCCAAGATCTATCAACTTATCCACCAATAATTTGATGATTTGGGGCCCATGTCTTGATAGTCCAACCGTCAAATATGTGGTGACATGAATCAACCCTTCACGTGCCCATGCCCCTAAAATTCTATAGGTTTAAAGGATAGCCTCCTAGTGTGTGAAGATGTCACTCCAATATTGGATGCAATGATGGTATAATAATACTTCAATTTTAAGGATAAGGACTCTTTATGATGTGTATGCAATCATCAAATATAATATAAGGGTTTGTGACATTATTCACGAATAAAAATGGGACATTGTGGGAGTGACATCACTCCTAAATTCACATCATAGTGAAACCTCACCCTACACCTTAGACCCCTAGTCATATTGTTTGGTCACATAATGCAAGCACCTAACTTATCCCTTAGCCTTTGGTCATATGGAAGTTAATCCCATAGTTATGTCCAACCAAAAAATGGTTAACTTTTTCTCAAGACAGGCTTAAGTTTTTCATTTTTAAAGTTTATATATACAAATTCATTGGGGAAGTTGATCAAAAATTTCCCACCCTATTGACACCAATTTTCATGCAAGTATATTTTCAAACATGCATACATTTGATTAGTACCTTGGATTTGAGTATCATCTTCTTCAAAAGTTATTATTTTTTTATGATATACACATTGGTTATATTTTAGATCATCTACACCTACTTGATTTTTTACATATTGCATCTCTTGGATGCATTATCGATAGATCCAAATGTCCTTATAGTTTCTTATACCTAAACACTTACTACTCACGATGTATTCTTAGTTGTGCCCTATATCTATATGAGTGTGATTATATTTGAAAAATTATGGGAGGGTCACTTTTGATAGTTTTAAATGGGTATTGTGTGGTGATATGTATTATGTGGTGTCACTTCTACACATTCCAATTTTCTATATTGTGTTGACTCCTACACATACTTCTCATTAAGATGTATTCTCAATTATGCCCAATGTCTTATTGATGAGAGTGACTTGTTCTTAAGAGGTCATTGAAATTGTTTTGTGCAGTTTTGTGCTTCTTTGGTGTCTTCTCTTAATCATGTCAGCTTCACTTGAGAGACATTCATAGTGGAAAGTTGATTCTACACTAGTGGTTATTATTAAAAAGAATAACTATGATTATTGGCATGATTACATGGAAAACCTACTCATAATAAAGAATTATATTGCATTTCTATATGGATAGATTCCTAAACTTTTGACTCAAGTCAATTCAATAAGTGGGATAACACTTGTGACATGATTTTTGACACCTTATTGTTCCATGTTTATAAGGATATTCATTATCATGTGGAACATATATTGTGTCCCTACACTATTTGGAGCATCTTATTGTCTTTTTTAGAGATCTTACTGATATTTACATCACATTACCTCCTCCACTTTATATTATCTCTTCTAACTCTATGGTGCTCTCACATCCTAATCTTATTTCTTATGAAAACACATCTATGGTGGACAATGCTCTTACTTTTGTCAAGATACAACTATAGGATGAGATTTTGTCTGACCTCAACTATCCTATTTTATATTCTAATTCCATATTTATTCTAGATGTTGCTCATATATATCCTTCATAGATCGGTACTTTGGAGGACTCTATTATTGCCAGTGAGATTACACCTTGTGAGAGCATCGACATATCTTCTCTTCCTATGGATATTTAGTATGTAGATATGTGTGATTCACCTATAGTCTTTTCATTAGCTTTGAGGGTTGTTGATTCATGCTCTCCACTTGAAATGGATATTATTTATATGAGTGTTCATGTCATTCTTATTCATCAGATTCACCTGTACTTGATGACACTTTTGAGACTAATGACTCTTTTCTAGAACATATGACTATAATAGTAATGGGGACACACCTTCACCATCTCCTTATCACCTTCTAGATGTTGAGGAGTAATTATTTTTTCAACCTAACCATAGTATAATTTAGACATCATAGGGTGTATGTATATTAATTTATGACTCATCAAACATTGGATAATTTATTCCATAGGTATAGGGAATTCCACCATCTATTCTAGCATGTTATTTCATTTCACCATCATTGCATAGAGTACTCAACCCTCTTACTATGAGTGAAGAGTATATCTCCTTGGTTTCAGTTATATTAGGAACTTGGTGCATTCATTCACTCTTCTAGGGATATCCACACTTCATTGAACCTTATTCTAAAAGGTTTAATTTAGTGGCATTACATTCAAGTCTTTTGTATGATCTTCCCAGACCTATACCACACTTCTATTTTATACTCTAGTCACAATGTTTTATATTATTGTCTCCTCCATACACCATTCATGTTATTCCATTCATGTTATACCTTTGGAAAAGGGAATAAACATTATTTGATGCATATGGAGCTTCTTTAGTCTTTAGGTAGAGGATATCATTAGTGACATTCATCATTTTATGAGCTCTACTCTAGGAATTCTCAACAACTTCTATGGGGACTTCTCAGTTCTTCTCTCTCGATGTGCTTGTTTTCTCTTATTTTTGGATGTATTCTAGGTTGTTCTCTATTCCCTTAGAACATGCACTACTTATCGCTTTGCTCTCTTTTAGCAAGGAATATTGTTCCTATGAGTTTTCTATGTTTTCCAACTTTATGTGAGTTACATTTTGTATGGGTACCTCATCAAGCCTTGTTTCCAAGATCCAATTCCTCTACCCACCTAAGTTACAATTAAAGGGTGGTGTTGGTTTAGACTTTTGTCCTACTGGGTTTTATCTACATAGTCTATTGTAGATTGCTTAGGTTATTCTAGATCATTAGTGAAATTTTATCACACATGATTGATGATGTTGGGACATGTATAAATTTTACCTATAAATGTACCTTTGATATTGCTCTTATGGCTAATGCATATATTCTTTCTATAACTTCTCTTTGGTGAGACAAGTTTGTTTCTCTTGAGGATTTTAATATTTTATGCAGGTTCTCCATATAGGTTCACTATGAAAGCTTCATTGTTTAGTTGATATTGGTATCATCTATAATATTTTACATCTTATATTGAAAATTCCTAGTTCTCTATTTTATATGTAATTAGATACATCTTTAGGCCTCATTGTTGGGACCGAATTCTTCTACCACATAAGATATCCTTAAAGGGAGGTGTTGTTCTAGGATTTTAACCACTATGTGGTTTTACCTACATGACCTAGTTAGCTTTCTTAGATATTAGTTAGGTGTGTAATAAATTTCATTAGGTAATATAATCGTATGTTTAAGAGGATGTGAGGACATGTCTATCTTTTACCTATATATGTACCTTTCATAATGATATTTTACTTATTAACATGGAATGTTAAATGCATTAAATTATTTTTCACATTATGAAGTTTATTCCTCTCAAATTTTCATGATTTCACTACTCCATACAATTTTATCTTCATGCATTCGATCCTATCTACATATCAATCCTCAAGTGTTTCCCACTTTGATAACCAAAATTTTGAAATTGTGTCCACTTTAAAAGTTTAATATTACAAGCTTGTACCCTAATGTGACATCAAATATGAAACCCACATTTATTTAATAAATTTACATTTTGATCCCCTCAATAAGGAAAATTAACCCAATTTTCTTATTTATGGATAGTTGATTAAATAAATTAATTTTAAAGTAATAATTTGGTCAGGAATTAACTTAATACAATTTTAATTTTAATTACTATCATGATTAAAACTCTATGTCAAGAATAAATAATTCATGAGATACTAAATTAAAATTAAAATTTTAAAATGTATATTATAACCTATCTTAAATATTGTTAATAACAGGTCTCCAAGAATGACCTATCCCTACGACATCATCTTAATTAAGATTAAAGGAATATTTATTTGAATGAATTCCATTAATTTTTATTTTTATATTTTTTTCCATGAAGGTAACTCTAGTATCTTAATTCTATATAACATGTTTGGTTTCTCACAAGTGCTTATTAAGAATTGACTTCTCTTTCTTTTCAAGGTGAATATCATAAATAGGTTATTTTATTCTCATGTGGATGGACCTTCCCATTTCCTTGATGTAAGGGATTCCATAGGAGCATTAAACTATATGAAATCCACTATGTAAAATAGGGTCAAAAGGGTCTTTTGTAGACTCTATAACCATACACAACTTTTTAATAGGAACAAAGGTGGTTTGGATATTTTAGCATTTGAGAATTTTATCTATCTTTTTATAAATACCTTCAACATATGGAAATAATACTATGGAGCCACCATTTAAATAATTTTTTTGTCTTTGTCTGTCAATATTATCCTTAGAATTTTTCACAACCCTAATAACTTGTTTCTCTACATAATTAAAATTGTATTAAGTTAATTACTGATGAATTTATTAAGTTATAATTAATTAATTTAATATATTGCCCATAAATATTTTGTAGGTTAATTTTCCACATTAAGGGGCTCAAAAATTTAATTCAATTTAACAAATTTAGATTTTTGTATTCAATGTCACATTGGGTTATGAGCATATAATATTGAACATGATAGGTAGAAGTAATTTCAAAACTTTGGCAATGGCTACCATTTTATTTCATACCTCATGTGACCATTATTCTCTACACTATTTAAGTGGTACATGCTTTATATTCACTCATAGATCTTATTCTTTTGATGAAGGATTATGGGTGATATTCTACAATTTGAAGCAAAAATAGAGGAATAGGTTATTACAAAAAAAATAAAATTATAGAACATTAATTTATTTTAGCCTCTCAAGTAGAGGTTTTAAAAATTACTTCACATAAAACATAACATTTCTACTTGACATAGAACATAAATTTTCCAAAATCTCATTGATAAACACCATATCATTTCTACATTTTTTGGATTTTAACTTGGATCATTTTTTTGATTTAATGTGATCTCTCTTAAATGGAGCTTTTTCGGCTTGCTTGACATAGAGAATGTGATTTGGCCATTTGGGAAGTTTTAAATATTTTTTAGCATAAAACACATAGAAAACTCAGTTTTATTTTATTTTTTAATTTATTATTGTCTCTCTTTAAAACATTTTTTTAGTTTCCTTGACATAGAAGATGCCATTTACCCATTTTACCATTTGTTGTGTAACATTTTTTTGATTTATTGTAATCTCTTTCAAATGGATATTGATAAATTCCATGAAATTAATTTGAAATGCACAGGGGATGTAGGATGCACAATAATTACCAAAGCATAAATAGAGAACATAGATCAATGTTTGACACAAATTTAATGTGGGAAAACCTTAAAGAGGTAAGAAACCCACCAAAATATTATTCATTATTGAGAAACCAATACAATCCTGATACAAATTCCTCTCAATCTCACTTCTTCTTTATTCTTTAAAAAAATCTTTTTCACCCAAAAATATATTGATTTTGATTGAATTTACAATAGGGGTAAGACCTTGTTTATAATATTCAATAAGGGAGGTCACAGTTGTGAAATAATGAGTCCATCCATACCGATAAGTCATTTAATTAAATTTGGTTATTATTAAATAAACATGAATTTATTATTTATTTTCATGACATTTTTACCTTATCTTAATAAATAATATATTATTATTATTTTATTATTTTACCAAGGTTAAGGGGTAGTAAGCCTACTTATAATTAAATATTATAACACTACCCCTTAATGCTAAGTGGGGATAAATATCATAGTCACTTTGAGAAAAATTAATTATACTTTATACACAATCAAAGGATTTAAAAACCTTTATCATGAAAAACATCACCTTTTTAAACAAAATGATTTATAATTGATAAACTACTTGATATTAAGTTTAGGTTAGCATGATCATGAGATTACTTCTCAAAATTTATCATGAATAATCAATAAGCATATATAGATACTTTTATAACATAAGGACCTCCATTAAAAATTATACCTTTAAATGTATTCGGGTACAAAATTAAAACTCCCACACAAAGTTTACATTTACATAATTTCCACATGAAGTTAACAATGCTTTTCAAAGAGAACAAGTATAAAGAAAGAGAAGAAACACATGGCCATTAAGAAGTGACATTGTCTTGCACACTCCCCCTCAATGGCAACTCTGAGAGGCCCAACATTACATGAAACTAACAAAACTTGGTAGCACCAAGTGGTTTTGTGAATATGTCTACCACTTTTTTATCCATAGGATAGAACTATAAATCAATATCACTAGAATTTCTTCCTACAACCTTCATAGCCAAATGGATTCGCTAATAACTTTCATAGAACTTATGTACTCTATTTCAGTATAAGATATAGAAAGAATAGTTTGTTTCTTGTTGCTTCAAGTGATAGCATTTTCACTAAACTTAAACACATATCTAGACATAGATTTGTGATCTATAGTATCACCAGCCTAGTCATGATCACAATAAACATATACTTTAGAATTATTAATGGAAGAATAAAATAAACCAAAATTAATTATTCCTTTCATATAATGAATAATACATTTAGCTAAACTCCAGTGATCCAAATATGGATCCTGCATAAATTTAAAATAAATACCAAAAACATATAAAATATTTGGCCTAGTAGTGGTTAGATAAATCAAACTACCAACAATCTATCTATATAAAGTAGGGTTAGATTTTTTTACATGCAGATTTTGGATCAAGTTTAATAACAACATCAATAGGAGTAGAATAAGATTTACAAAAAAGAATATTAAACTTAACAAGAAGATTATGTGCATAGTAATATTGTGATACTATAATTGTATTTTTATCCTGAAATATAACCATTCTTAAAAAATGATGAAAAAAAACCTAAATTAGTCATTTCAAACATTTGACTTAGTTTATCCTTATATTTATGAATTAAACTAGTTAGATCACTAGTATTCAAAATATCATCGACATATTATTAAAAAATTAAGATTAAATGACTATTTTCAAATTTAATAAAGAGATCATTATCATAGTAGTAATTAGAGAGCCCAATTCATTGAAAAAATAAGTAATCATAGAATAAAAAGATTAAGGAAATTTTTTTAGTCCATACAAATATCTATTTAACTTTCATATATAATGTTCTCTATTATGGTCACTTAAACATTTACATTGAGCTATGTAGATTTCCTCTTGTAAATCACCATTTAGAAAATCATTCCTAACATCTATTTGTTGGATAACCCAACTATTTTGGGATACAAGAGAAATAAGTTATCTCACAGTACTCAATTTTGATATAGGAGCAAAGGTTTCACAATAGTAATCTTGGGCTTTTTAGTAAACCCTTGAACAACTAATCTAACTTGAATTACATTTAATCTTATAAATCCACCTACAACCGATATTATGTATTTTTGGTAGAGGTGGGATGAGATATAAAGTTTAATTTTTAATTAAGGCATTATTTTTAACTTTCATAGTAACATTTCATATATCATATTGGGTGGCTTCCTCAAAATATTGAGGTTCACATTCATACATAGTCATTAAAGTATGATAATAATGCTGAATTCTAGTTAGTTTATTAAGGTTATTAGACTTAAAATATAGGATTAGAGACTCTACCCATTTAGGTCTTTTGGATTGAACATGAAACTCAAGGGGTTCCTCAGAATCTATGTTACCCAAAACTAGATAAATTTCCTCAAAGGCATACATTTCATCATAAGGAGAAACATGAGAGTCATGTTCATCAACATAAGAACACTGAGGAGGCTCTATAGAGAGATCACCAAAGGACTTCTTGAGAATAAGAACATTCATATTCTAAATTATTTGACATTTATAAGGATCATAAAATTTTAAATCTTTCATCTTACCTTTATAACCTACAAAAATGAAATAATAAGAAGTGGGATCAAGCTTCTTTCTTTTAACTTTAGGAGTAAATATAGAAGTAGGACTACCAAAGATATTAATATGACCCACACTAGGTCCTTTTAGATAACATTTCTAAAGTGGTAGAAAGATGAAAATATTTAGTAAGGACATTATTTATAATATGTACAATAATATTCATGGCTTTGATCTATAAAAATCTAAGAACATTGGTAGATTGTAACATTGTTCTAGCCATTTCTATGATGGTGCATATTTTCTTTTCAACAATACCATTTTGTTGAGGGGAATAGGGAGTTGTTAATTTCCTTTGAATACTAAAACTAATGTAAAAATAATGAAATTATTTACTAAAATATTCACCACCATTATCATTTTCTAATATTTTAATAGAAAAATTAGATGCATTTTTAACAAAAGCTTTAAAGTTTTTGAATTTAAACAACACATGTTTTTTTAATGAAATATGACTAGATCATTCTAGTGTAATCATAAATAAAATTAATAGTATACAAATAACCATTAATAAATAAAAATTCAATAGGTCCTAAAACATCATTATAAATCAATTATATAGGATGTGAAGAATTCACATCACGATTCTTGTGAAAGGAGTTAGTATGTTTCTTACCACATAAGAAACCCTCACACATTTCATGATAAGAGGGGATAGAATTAATTATAATAAAAATATTACTTGTAAACACATCATGTAAAATTATAAAATTAAAATGTCCTAATATTTCATGCCATAATCGAGTTTTATTTTTACTATGCAATGAAATAAAACATGCTAAAGAAGGAGAGAAAATGTATAAACTATTCTTTTGAACACCTTCAACAATCACAAATCCAAATTGATTTATAAATAACCAACTATATTTAATCAATATTACAATAAAATTATCATTGGTAAGTTTTGAATAAGATAATAATTTACTTGTAATCCTAGGTACATAAAAACATCATTTATAATATTTAAAAATTTAGCTTTTCTGTATTTAATTGATTCTAAGAAAGAGTTATCTCCCAAGTAAATATTTTTAGAGATATCTCTAGAATAAAAAAAATAAAATTAGATAATCAAGTCATATGGTGTCAGACATTGTTATCTAAAATCCATTCATTTTCATTTGAAATAAATAAGGCAACATATAAACAATACCATTCAAATCTTGAATGTTATTATTATTAGGGTTTTGATTCTTCTGCTTATTTATATTATATTTCTTAACTTTCTTATTTTTATAATATTTATTGTTAACTCTATATTTGTTTTTATAACATGTTTATTATTTATGACCAAACTTACCACATAACATTTAATTTCCATTAAATTTATGTTTATGATTCCTATTACCAAATTTCTTAGTCTTATTTGAGTTTGAAGTAGAATTGACCTTATATTTATAGTTCTTATTATTATTAGAAACAAAATTTAAATTGAGAAATGTGTATGTAGAATTCTCTTTGTAATCACAATTTTTCATAACTTTCTGCTCTTAAATCATATGAGAGTAGATAAGGTGATAAGGCAAGTGATATCTTACTCAATTTGATACTAAGAATTCAAAATTGAAAATAAATTTCTAAAATTTTCATGGATATTTAATTAAATGATAAAATAAAGAAGTTGATCTTGAATTAAATTATAGTTAAAACCATGTAACTGATCTTTAAATTTTTTTTATTTTAGCATGAAAATTCACAACCTTTTCAACACCTTTCATAAGTGTAGTTGGTAATTTGAGGATTAGCATAATAATTTTTTAGAAGCAAGTGCCTTCATCCATGTAGTCAATGTGTTTCTAAGCATAGTTATGAGAATCCTAATTACCAATGTGGATAAGGAATTCATCCTTAGCACTTCATAATATAATGGACATAACATCAAGATTGTGATATATGTTAAAATGAATTCATAAGCTCAGGGGTCACATGTCATCTAGAAGAGGGTTTTTAGTCCAAAAAATAATATTCCACAACTTTTGGGCCATAAATTTATATTTAACAAAAATTTTCCATATATTATAGTTGTTTCCATTAATTATTTAGAATTTATCTAAAGAAAAATCAGGTGAAGCCATAGCTTCCTTTTAAACAAGATAGTAACAAAATACTTATAAAGAACCCTTTTTAGTGTGAAATTTTAAATTTTGTTTGATATTAAAATAAATTAAAAGTGAAAATACACACAAATTGTTCAAATTAATGCCAACAAAATTAATAAATTTACAAATGATTGAGATAAAATAAGGTGTCACAATGAATACACTAATGTAATAACAATTTAACAAATTAACATTTTTAATGTGTTTTTTGAACTATTTTCTAAAATAAAGTGAATCACATATGAAACTAGAATTAATTTCATTATTTATATGCCAGATAATGTAATAAAATGAAATATAGTTTCACTAAACTAAGTATCAAAAGAGTTGTATTCAAAGCAACCACCTTAACACTATTATTTAAAACAATGATATAGAATTAATAATAAGAGGTTTAAAAAACAAAAAATACCAAGTATATATGTCTATAAGGTTTCAAAACCTATAGATATTTTTTTTACATGACTATGCTTGTCAAAAAATTCAATATGTTAAAATTCAAACAAAGGTTGACAGGGCAATTAGGGTTTTAAATGTAGAAAAAGTTGGCATGGAAACCAAAACAAAAATCCAAATTAAACTAAATTTGACCAAATTCAAAAAATAATTATTTTGGGGGTTTTACACACTAAACCTCCCAAACTAAAATATTTTAGAAAAATTATAACCACCAACCCTTTTACAAGCTTTCTTAAAAGTTTTCTTGTACTAATGGGTATGTGCACAAAGTTGGAGGATAATACTATGGACATTTTAGGTAATGTGATCATGTTATTAAATAACGTGATCATGTTATTTAATTAATGCAATAATTTTAGTCAAATTATGGTTCAATAATTACTGAGCCATAATGCGTACACATTATTAAGAAAATAATAATGCATAAATGTTATTGTAAATTCAAATAATGCATGTGTTGTATAACATGTACTCATTTTATAGTGTATTATACAATGCATATACATTGCTTTATTATAAGTCCAAGAATAACTCCACGAGCATTTATGAGTTACATGTGAAGCCAACTTTGTCCATAATATTATATTTACTACCCTAAATGTTAAGTATAAGTTTACATTTAAATTCTTATACTTTAAATTTATTTTAGTAAATATAAGAAATTAGGGTCACTCAACATCTGATAGAGTTGGTCTCACAGTTTCATGACTTATGATGTGGAAAATAGTTTTGCAAAATTTGATTAGGTTAGTACTAAGGCATTTTCAACCTCTAAGTATTAAACCTAGAGATTTTAGGACATAACGTTTACAATTGATATCCATTTTTGGTAAACATATAGTCTTTTTTTAGGTTATTGTGCCTTTTAGATTTATTTTTGGCATTTATAAGAGTTTTAATTTTGTCAAAATTTAAATTTTGAAACCACTCACTATTCAAAGTGGTGTGATTAGGGTAGCATAGGTCACATTGATAACCTACACACATAAAACAACCACTTTATGTTAATTTCACTTATTCATCATCCATCCCTCATCCTTGATTACTTATTACTCATGCCTCATCACCCCTAATCACTCTCTCATCATGATTCATTATCCCTAATCACTTCCTCATTGACTGTCATTATCCCTAGTTATCTCTATTCAGTCCTTCTTGATCCCTCATTACTACCTCACTGTCCCTCACTATGCCTCATCATCCCTAATAACACACTCTTTGTCCCTACTCATCCTTAATCACTCCTTCATTGACCCCCACCATCCCTCATCATCCCTAATCACTCCCTCATTGGCCTTTACCATCCCTAAACACCACTTTATCATCTCTTATCACTCCCTATTAATCCTTAATTATCTCTAATCACTTCTGTATTGAAACTCATCATTCCTCATCATTTATAATCACTCCCTCATTGGTCCTCACAATCCCTCATGATGCAAATCCCTATTTCATACTCTTCTTATCCAAGATCTTTTCTAATATCCACGTAGCTTTCACTTTGCCTTTTCTTGCTTGATATTTATCTTTGGACCATACACACATTTCAAATTCACATATTCATTTTATTAATTTCATTTATTCTCCACCATTCTTCAGATGGTCTCACTAAATTCTTCATTCTATTCTCCTTACTCAATGCATTCAATCTCTCTTACTTCGAGACTATCCCCTTTACTAGTCTTTACACTTTATAAAAACTTACATGAAATATTGTCTCTAGTTCTTTAGGCTTTAATAGGGCTCTAAAAAACCTCCATCCACTCCTTTTAGTTCTCTCTAACTTCTTCTCAACCCTAATTAAGTTTTCAACACAATCATCATAACATACACTACCTCTTACTTTGTCATAAACTCTTCTTGTATAGACTCAAATAATTAAATCAACCTCATTTATTGATACCCTATAATATATATGATTTATTGAAAAGGTTATAGGCTTTGGTTCAACTTTTTATAACTTCATTTGGATCTTTCTACTCTTGAATTAGGTCTTTGTTTTCTCTCTACCTTGTCTACCATATAGTCTTCACCCATCCATACTTATCCATACTTATCCATACTTAAAAAACTTAAAAACACTATATTATATTTTTGCATGTTTAAATCAAAATTTTCACCAAATTTCATCAATTATTGATAGTTACAACTCCTAAAAACTCACTTTGAAAGTAAAACCCCTAATAAAGGGTTTGGATTGGTTTCACAAACCTGAAAAGGGTCAAAATGAGATTTCAACCTTCCAAAGGTGTTTATAATGACTTTGACTATTTTATTAGGTCTGATTTGACCCTATGAAAATTTTACAAGTGTTATATTTCCATTTTTAAGCTATTGTAGATTGACTTAACCAAATTTGAATAGATTGTGTACTCAATCATAGGTCTATAGTAATCTTAGAAGAGGTTATTGGTTATAATTAATTCAAAAAATGGTTATAAATTAGAATTAAGGTTTAAATTCCTATACAAAATGTTTAAACACTTTTAAAAATTAATTCCTTCCATCTATGATACTCAATTTTCTAATTTCCATGAGATACCACTTTGACTATGTTATGTTTTCTGATGACTATAGGACTGTGTTAGTTTTATTTTTGTTCATATAAATTTATAACATGTACTTGAAAGACTATAATAATTAATTATCATATTATAATCAACTCACAAACATATACATTTGAATTTTAACTCTAATACATGCATCTACCTTCTCACACAGATGTATACTCAAAACTTTTACTCCTAGAAGACAGGGTTATGTTGTTTAACACATAATGTCCTTAGCAGAATAAAAACATGAAATGTTTAAATAATATTATGGAATTTTTATGTATATTTAATAATTTATCATACATTCCAAAATCCCAGCAACAAAATTATCCTCTTCCACAAGACTCTGACCTTCACTCAGATTTCAAGGCACAGTTTGTAAAAACACAGGGTAAATAGTTTGTAATTTGAATATTCCAACTATTTGAAACTCATATGAAAAATTATATAATCACCATTAAAAAAAATGTATTTTCAACTTACCACTCACACAAATAATACAAATAAATTTTTACTAATCATGTTACATAATCATGCACACTGTCAACTATCTTTCCACATATTCAAGAAGATGCAGAGTTTATTTGCTTTTTTGTTTACAAATAATTAAATCTTGTATTTATTAATTAGTTTGGGGTTATTTGCATTCATCCTTTCAAATCCTACCCCCTCCAACTCTCTTGAATCTGAATTTGAATACAATATAAGACATAGACAAGACTCTTATTACTAAATAACCATCAACTGAATTTTAACTTATTTTATATGTTGAGAGTATCCTTAACTAACTCAACTAATAACATATTTATCAAATATGAGTTTATGTATGTGTTATAACATCATAAAAACCTTGATAAAGCCTAAAAAAACCAATTCAATGTTGGACTTATTTAAACAATTTTTTGTATCTATAAAAATTCAAAAATTCAAATGAAAGATCTAGTAGGAAAGTCCAATACAACTCTAATTCAAAATTGACACAAAACTAGAAACTTATAAAGAATCCTACAGACTTATTATGACCTTAACCACCTTTTAAATACTCTAAACATGTAAACTAGATCATTATTTATATTAGGTAGTGTTTCTCTTCCCTCACCTCATCATCTGCAATCATTACTTCATCATACCTCATCATCTTTAATAACTCATTCCTCATCCCTCATCTTCCCTAATCAATCCCTCATTAATCCTCACCATCACTCATCATCCATAATCACTCCCTCATCCTCCCTAATCACTCCCTCATTGACCTTCATCATCCATCATCATCCCTTTTGAAACCCACATCATCTCTATGTAATTCCTCCTCATACCTCCTCATCCTTAATCACTCCATCCAATACCTTGGATGTGGTATTTTGTTGGAGATTAACAATGTTAGGAGATACAAGTGTAAAGTTGATTGCTAGCATAAAATATAAGACATAGTGATCAAAATTATGTGGAGGCAAATTTGAAACACAAATATTTAACACCTATGAAAAAATATGGCCCTATTAGAAATGATGTAATTCAAAATTGAATATATCCCATAAAAAGAGAAGCAGGTAAAACCACCATAGCACAAAAAAATGGGTAGTAAATACATGAGGATCACCAAGCTATGAAATTTACCCAAAAAAATCAATTATTTTTCATATGAGGACATTATATGATACAAATAATTATATTTAAGACCTTCTATTTTTATGTATATTGATTGATTCATCATACCAGAGAGTGGAAAATAATTTTTAAATGCTTAGAATAAGTAGTCCAAGATTGGAATGTGGTTCTTAATTCATAACTTTAATATTCAATCCAATGAAGAGTGTCACACTATGATCTCTCTACTTTCACATCTCAAGAAGTGGGTACAAGTTATATAGCATTATAAAATTTAAGTAGATTATATATTATGAACCGAATGATATGGTCAGTACTAAAGATATCTCTACTTCCCCCAATAAGAAATTATATGAATTGAAAATATTATTTCATCAACAAATGTATATCATTGGTGATTAATACACTTCATCATTTCTAATGGAAGTCAGAAGAATTTAATTTCTCATAAATCATATTTTCAAAAGTGGAACTTGAAATTTATACATCATCCATAACCATACGTTAGTGTATGGTCTAGTGTAGGCTTGAGAAATGGATCACCTAGTAGTGTCACTTGGTGTACAAAATCAAAAATTTTAAATTTTCAATCCTTTGTGGAATCTCACCATTATAGGTCTGTGATTTTTTACATGTGGTCAACCATATATTTACCATTTACATGTAGTTTATGAAACAAATCCTTGAAATTTTGTGATAGATTGTCTAGATCTCAAATACCATATATTTTATTTAGTTCATAATATTTTAGTCATTAGTTTTAGGAAGTGAAATAATTTTTTTAGTTATAGTAAGAAGTATACTATTAATGGTAAGAATTAAATGTTTAATGACTTACTTATGTCAAAATATCATAGTGTGGTTCATCTAACAATAACAAATATGAAATAATTGAACCATAAACTAGATGAATACAAGGATATCTTTTAGTCAGATAAATAAGTTCTTACATACTATACACTAAACAATATTGATTTGATCTCTTAACTACCTCTACCTCAAACCTCTTTATACAACATATCATTTCTAGATAATGAATAGATTAAGTGGTAGATCCATGAAATCATGAATAATGGAGACATCATACCCAAATAATTGCCTTACAAAAATCCAATTATGTTTGTGACAAATTTGAGAATCAATTAAAAAATCTTAACAAGATTAATGTGAAGAACTATTATCCTCATTTAAATATTAAGACATTTTTCTGTCACATCCATGGTGTAGAAGTATTTTCCAAAATTGATCTTAAGTTTGGGTATCATCATATTCATGTTAAACCTTTAGAATTTTAGAATATATTATTAAAAACAAAGGAAGGATTGATTGACTAGTTGATTATGCCTTTTAGGTTATCCCATAATGAATTCATTAATTTCAAGATGTTGAACAACATCCTCAGGCCCTTTACCTATGCCACTTTTTTTATCTACCTTGATGACATATTAATATTTAGAAAATATGGGTAAACATCTACACCATGTTGAGCTAGTGTTTCACATTTTCCAAAAATATATTTTTGTGATAACATGAATAAATGTTCATTTTTCATGTAATAGATAAAATATTTGGGACATATTACACACACAAGGAGTGCATGTATGAACCTAACGAATATTCAAGTTATATAGGAATGGGAAACACTATATAACTTTACATCTAATTTAAATCTTCTTAGAATTAGAAAATTATATAAAAGATTTATTTTTTATTTTTATCCTTTAAACCAAACTAAAAAATATGGAATCGAATAAATTTTCATTTAGTCAATTGAAAAATAAAGATAATTTGATAAAATAAAATTTAGACTTTATTTTTTGTTAATACTTATGTTACTTGAATATAAATTTGGAAGATTATAAAATTCATTCAATACTAAAATTAACTATAATAAATGGTTATTGACAACACAAGTCCTAAAAAAGAGGTACTTTCCATTATAATAGATTAAATAACATATGATTGGAATCAAATATATCTTTAGACTATATACTTACTCTAGATGATGAGGGAGTGATTAGGGATGTTGAGGGTCAATGATGGAGTGATGAAGGATGGTGAGGGATGGTGAGGGTCAATAAGAGAGTGATTAGTGATGATGAAAGATGAAGAAAGATTGATTATGTATTATGAGGGATGAAAAGTGAGTGATTAAGGATGATGAGGTATGGTGATAATCAATGAAGGAGTGATTAGGGATGATAAGCCCAAGTGATTATAGATGATGAGAGACAACTAAGGTCAATAAAGGAGTTATTAGGGATGAGGATGGATGAAGAGGGAGTGAGTAGGGATGAAGAAGTGATTAGATATGATTATTGATGAGGAATGAGTGATTAGGGATGATGAAATATGGGGAGGGAGGGATAAGGGATGATGAGGGATAGGGAGGGTCAATGGAGGAGTGATTATGGATGATAATTTAGTGATTAGAGATGACTAAGGATAGTGAGTGTCAATGAGGGAGTGATTAGGGATAATGAGGACTGATGAGAGAGTGATTATGGGTAATGATGGATGAGTAGGAAGTGATCAAGGATGAGGGAAGGGCAATGATCAAGTGAAATTAGCATGTAAATTAGATGTTTGATGTGTGTAGGTCATCAATGTGACCTATGATACCATAATAACACCACTTTGCATCAATTTCAATGTGAGTGGTTTGAAAACTTCAATTTTGATAAAGCTAATATTTCTAAAAATACCAAGAATCAATTTGAAAGAAGTGAAAATCTAAAAAATGACTATATGTTTACCAAAAATAGATATCAATTGCAAAAGTTATGTCCTAAAATCTCTAGGTTTGATATCTATAAAGTGTCTAAGTAATAACTTGATTGGATTTTCAAAAATTATTTTCCTCATCGTAAGGTGTGCAACTGTGAGACCAACTCTATCATATGCTGAGTGACCCTAATTTCTTATATTTACTAAAATAAATTTAATGTATAAGTTTACATTTATATTTTTACATTTAGAGTAGTAAATATAAACTTATGAATAAATTTGGCTTCACCTGTAACTCCCAAATGCTTGTGGAGTTGGTTTTGAACTTATAAACAAGCAACACATACACATTATATAACACACACATGTTATATAATATATTGTATAACATGTGCCCATTATATAATGCATACACATTCTATAACGTGTACATGTTATACAATGCATATGCATTATATAATGCATGTGTGTTATTTGAATTTAAATTGAAAATTGAGCCTTTAGGCTTAGAAATGGCATGGATTTTTTAGCCAAAGACTTGTGACTATACATCTATAGCCAAGATTGAGAGTTTTAGGAAAAACCAACAAATTTCAACATCAATCACCAAATACACTATGGATTTTGACATAAAAATTAAAAACATTATTACCATTATTAGGAAAATGTTGTCCTCTTTTTAAATATATGATTTTGATAATTTTTGGGCTATTTTAAGGGATTAAAATAGTTTTTTTTCTAGCAACACCTTTTTTAGGCCACTACATGCCTCACCCATACATGCCTATTCATGTTTATCTAATTTTGAATTTCATTGATCCAACTGCAAAACAAATTATATGGCAAAAAACTAGGCATAATTCTACACACAATAAAAAAATCATTTTTTGTTTTTTTTGAGGTAGTTAGGGTGGGCTGCATAGCTGACTCTCCATTTTTTGTCAGTTTTAAGGATATAGTTAACTGAAAAATTAATTAAAAAAATATTCATCAAGAAAATAAAAAAAGTTCGTAACACACTAGAAGATCTTATCTTAATATTTACTAAAGGGTTTATTAAAATATTTAATGATGCTTAAAAAATGGTGGGCCAAACATAATTGTACAATTAAATTTTTTTTAAAGAAATAGGAGGTCATCTTCAAATTTTAGATGTTTGACCTATTTATATTTAACCATTTAAAAAAACAATAATTATTTGGAAACTAGAATTGAAATTTTAAAATTCATGTTTTTATACCATCTTCAAATTTTTGTGTAGCCATCTCTAACTATCTGTAAAAGTTCACATTTCTAAATTTTCAAAAAAATCATGTCCATGGGTAGGCCCTTTATTATCCCCCAAGTTGGTACACTTACCCTAATACATATTTGAACATATTTATTTGATTTTTAAAATTAAAATAAATATATATACGTCATGTAATTTTAAAAATTAAATCAATTAACATTTTCATTTAAATTTTGGAAAAAAACCTTAAACAAGGAAGGTGGGATCAATTTTTCATATGTGGTAAATATGAAAATACATAAATAAAGTATTTTTAGAGTAAGTTTATCAAACTATATAGCCAACAACCTTACCTGTAGTTATAATGGCACTTCATAGAGATATCAAGAATTGATTTCTCCCTCCACATACCTCTATTTTCCTTGTAACTTTACCAACCCTCCTATTTTTGCAAGTTAAAGCCAACCAAACCTTTAAAATCTAATTTTTGGCTCAGAATTTAACTTATAAGTTTTCTAGTTTGTACAGGGTTTCCATAGAGGAGAGATAAAAATTACAACTTGAATTTTCTTACTTATAGTCTAAACTATTTTAAGAAACCTTAGAATTCGTAAAATAAGTAGTTAAATCAACTAGAACTAATTTTCATGAAAACAAAATGATTTTTAATTTTTTTCAATGCCACAGGGCCATAAAATGGCATCTTAGAAGGAATTTTAAATGCTAGTTTTGATTGATATGAGATGAAGATGCTTCAATGGTGTTTTGATGAAGATCAAAGGCTCCAAAGTGTTCAACCAATCCTCCCCGTTGATTAACAAAATTATCCTTCCTTCTTCTGTATTGTACTAGGCCAAACTAGGCTTAAGAAAAAAATGTATGGCACTTGATATGACTTTCTAATCATGTAAACATCTTCATAGCTCTAATTCCATGATCAATTCCATCAAATTAATAACAAATAAATAGGAGATCTAGGATGTATAATAATTAGCAAAGCATAAATAGAGCATGTAGATCAATGCTTGACATAGAGTTATCATGGGAAAACCTCAAAGATGTAAAAAAAACCACTAAAATATTATTCATTATTGAGAAACAAATACAACCACAATACAAATTCCTCTTGATCTCACTTCTTCGTTCTTCACAAAAATCTTGTTCACTCAAAAATATATTGACTTTGACTAAATTTACAATAAGGGTGAGATCTTATTTATAATATTTAAGAAGGGAGGTGACCATTGTGAAATAATAGGTCCATTCATCCCAATAACTCAATTAAATTTAGTAATTATAATATAAACATAAATTTATTATTTATTTTCACAAGGTTTTTACCTCATGTTAATAATAAATAATAATAATAATAATAATATTATTATTATTGTTATTATTATTATTATTATTATTATTATTATTATTATTATTATTATTATTATTATTATTATTATTATTATTATTTTATTATTTTACCAATGCTAAGAGACAATAATCCCACTTAGAATTAAATGTTGAAATAGATGTTTTTAATGTTGTTTGGCATCGAAAATGGCATCTTAATATGTTTTTGAGATTTTTTGACATAAAACATACCATCTTTAGAGGTTTATAAGCTTGATTTGGATATATAATGTTATTTATCTAGTTTTGGGATTTGAACTTAGATTAATTAGCTTATAAATGTAAGTCCACACTAAAATATCCAACTATTTGTAGGATTTAAACTTAGAATAATTAATGTGTGAATGTAAGTTAACATAAAAACATAATGTTGAGGTGCCTTTTTAGAATATGAGGAAAAAAAACTATAAACAAATGATAATAATATAGTTTTAAAAAGTAAAAAGAGTCAAATTAATTAATTAAATGGGAATATATGAATTACCCCCCAAAAAAATGGAACAAACACCAAAATTAATAAGAATTTGTATATATAATTAAAAAAATGAAGTAATAGAATTCACTCCTCAAATTAGAGTTGGAACACCACCTCCACACTTCCTCGGTAACAAGGTCATTTTGGCTAGCCAACATGTGCTTTTTAAATTTTAACATATTCTGGGTTCATTTCCCTATCACAAAGACAAAGAGGCCATGTAGATAGATTTGGATGGGGGTTTACCTATGAGTTAATCAACTGTTAGGTGAGGGTAAAGAGGTAATTTTATTTTACAGGGTTTGAAATAATAATGCACATGCAAATTATTTTTTCAAGTGGTGTAAAGTAGGAATATTGGCGTTATAAATTATATTTATTGTAGATCTCCCTAAGGAGGGTAAAATAAAGGATGTTAAAAATATATGTGCTACATCAACTTGGTGGATTATTTTGTTTAGCAAAGGTTTGAAATTACTAGTTTGGAGTCACTATATCTTCATACATCACCATAGATTCATCAAAGTTAAAATAATTTAATATCATAAAAATATATTTAAAATATATAATATATTATTATGTTTCATGAGTTTTTTAATCTATGTCAGTAGTAAAGAGTAAACACACTCATCCCATTAAAAATTTCTAGCACACATCCAATCCAGGTGTTGAAACCCCTATTAATGTAATATAGGCATGAAGTTTTAAATCCTCTCATTAAAGACTAGATTACCATTCATTTAAATTATTTTTATTAAATCCTTACCCAATATTTATTTATGTTTTATTGATTTTAAAAATGGACCTTATATTTAATTTCATGAGTTCACATTATATTTATAAGGTGGCTCATTAATCCTAATGCAATTTGAACATAGTAGAAAAAATTAAGTACTCTAATTAAAGGTTGGTTTACCATTTTTTTATTTGATAGGGTGAATAAATGAATTTAGAAAGGTCCCATAACCTTATGAAAATAGAGAGAAAGATAAGGCCTTAAATAACTCATAGAATGCCTATACCAGTAGAAAAAGGAATACAATCCAATAAACTTTGAACATGATGCTAAAATAAGCACAAAAAGTTCAATCAACATCCATGAAACTTCCACATGTCTTATGTAAGACCAAGGCCCTCCCATGTGAAGGGTCATACTAGAAGACTTATGGACCTTAATTCTTCTACATTTATTATTTTTGTGCACTTTAGTCCACTTCTCTTTATTTTTTGTAAAATTTGGGAAGAAGGTAATAGATATTTCAATCAAATTAGAGGGCTCAAATTTTTCATTGAATACTCCATTGGTTCCACCCTTGAATTAGGGGTTTGAATATCTAGTGCCACCTCACTAGAGATAGATTGATCAGGGGACTTCAAGGCCTGGAGAAGCTTCTTCTTAGTGGAAACTTTATTAACATTTTAATCTGAAATAGTTGAATCCTTAGCTTCTTCAAAATCTCCTCCCTCTACATTTCTTCTAGTTGTAGTAAGTTTTGTACATATGGTTAGAAGTTCCTCATCCTACTTTAGAGGTGTAAATTCCTCTTTTGGGTCACTATTAGAGTAATCATTTATAGATATTGTTATAAGATCAAAGGAATAATTATTGCACCAAGTTAAATCCCTTTTTTTGTTATAGTTGATGCACTCAGAGGTCAAGTGATTAGTGTTAAAACACCTATGACATTAAAAATGAAGACATTCATAGTATATGGGTTGATTTCACACACAGTACTTTAAAATTATCTTAATAGAATCTATAAGACTATTGGAAGTATCAATGCTCACCGAGATTCTTTCAAAGGTGGTCTAAGAGAACTATCAGTGGATTTGTTAACTTACTTGAAGTTACCTAGAGAGTTTCCTTATACCCTAAATCAAGGATCAATATATAAATGAATAAGAAGATTAGGTAGCTAGACCCAAATGGTTCTAGTGGAGAAAGATTTATTGAGTGGGTTGAAACATAGAAACTAATGTTTTATTAGAAATTGGTATTGATCCCAACTCCATTATTTATATAAGATCAATTCTTATTCTGAAATAAGAGTAAATAAACCTTATGAACTAGAGAACATGTCTACCTTACCTTTAAAAAGAGGCTTTCATAGGTTGGATGTTTGGGTGTTGAGATCTAGGAGGTTAGGTCAAAGATTATCAAATTGAGAGATTACTCCCCTATCTAAAAATATATATTTTGTTTTCAAATAACTGGTCTTAAAGCTTTTGTGTCAAAATATATGGAGAAATTTGATTGAACTAGTTTAAGAGCTTCACCTTTCACTTTGACATCTATGTATAAGGATCATGATCTATGTATCTTATGTTTTTGTGAAATTTCTTTGTTGAGGCAGGTAGACCCCAAAGCTAGTGCCTCAACTACATTTTTTGAGCTTGAATGTTGTTTGATAGGCCCTCAAAAAATGGGTTAAGTCTTAGGAAATCCAATAATCTGTATATTGGTATCTGTTTGGTCACCACCATTTTGTTGACTGTAGTCATTATATTATTCACTACCATTTACCTAATAGGATCCAAACTAGAAATTGCTAGGTGGATAGAACAAAAAGAATCTTGGGTTAGCATTATTATAAATATTTTTAAACATTCTTTTTATTACTAATTATCATACCATCTAATTTAAACCTTATTCCATATAATTTTTGGACCTTATTCCACATAATTACATCGAAAGATATAAGTTATGGTGAAAACAAGGGAAAAGTCATTTGACGTGATTCCTATGAAAGGAAAAACTTTAATGGAAATTATTTTATTACTTTCATTTTAAAAATAAAAGAGGAATAGTAAATTATCCTACATTTAAAGTCTAATTAATTTTTACAATACCACCTATATATTATGTTTCATTGTAAAAAATAACTTTTAACTTTACATTGTTTGTTACTTTTTTAAAGTTACAACAATCAGTGTACCTCATATGATAATAATAGTGATAATTCTGAATTTATGAATAATAAAAACATATATAATCATAATACATTATACTATATTTCTCAAAAAAATTAGGATCTTTTGATTTAGGCTGGCATTATTTTATTACCTAACACACAAAAGGATCAATTAATTTTCACAATACCACCTATATATTATATTTTAATATAAGAAATAACTACTATGTTTTTCACAGTCTATAATTTTTATCATTTCTCAAAAATAATTAGTGTGACTGACATGGCTAGTATGGTAAATAAGAATAATAATAATAATTCTAAGTCTAAGAATAACAAAGCCATATATTCTCATAAGAAAATATTAAATTACTCAAACAAGAATAAGATATTTTGATTTATTTGATTTGAGTTGAACAAGAAACCATTTTATTAATGTTTACAATACCGCCAATATATTATATTTTAATATATAAAATTACTTTTAAATTTATATTTGTCTTTAGTTTTTCTTTTCCTAACTATTTTTAGGTGTCACCAACATAACTAGTGTTGGCATCAAGAATAATAGTAATATTTCAATGCTTCAGAACAACAAAGATAGATATGCTCATAAGATATTATATTCTCAAACCAAAATGTGATCTTTTGATTTATTTTATTTGAATTGAACTAAAGCGTTTATATTAATTTTTACAACACCACATATATATTATATTTCAATATACAAAATAAGTTGTAACTTTACCATTGTTTATACCTTTTGTTTTTTTGTAACATGCTTTTGGGTGTCACCGACATGGCTAGTGTGGGCAGTAAAAATTATAGTAGTAATTCTAAGTTTGAGAATAGAAAAGATGAATATGCTCATAATACATTGCTATATTAATCAAACTACAATGGGATAGTTTGATTTATTTTATTTTAGTTTAACATAGAAAAATTATATTAATTTTTAAAATATCACATATATATTATATTTCAATTGTCTCTATTTTTTTTCAATATAAAATATAAATTGTATTATAATATGAGTCTTCTATAATAATTATTAGTCTCTTTTTATTTTAAAATTGATTTTTTAAATCACATGGTATCATAGGTATTATAACCCATCTAATAATTGGTTTGTTATCCATAGCTGCTCCAATCATGTTCTCACAAGTGTATTACATAGGTTACTATTCTCTATTTATATGTGTGGTGATTACTACTATGTGCCTAATTTTTATATTTATCTTAACATGACACTTGTATGAATTATGTTACATGTTTCATTTATAATTTGATGATCTATTAATACTATAATGACATACTTTCCACATGTTAGAAAGAGGCTAAATGATTACATATTTATATATACAATGATGAATTTAACTATTTTCTTTTTAGATAAATAATATACATGTTATATTCTAATGGAAGGCAAATTTATCCATTGTAACATAGGCATCTATGTTAGAGTGGGACATAATCAAGGAATAATTGGATAGATTTGAATTAACAAATAAATTACTTATGTGTAGTAAAAAAATAAAACATAAGCTACAAGAAGCTTATTACTCAACAATTGAAAGATTAAAATATTAACATTAACATCATTAGCCATAAAATATATAAGAAGGTACATTATATAGGTTAAAGATAAGCATTCCTCACTTCCTCATGAATATGGGATTATCTTTCACAATAACTTAAAAAGATACTTAAGTAAGAAAACTGAACATGTATATGGAAAAACCATTAAATGTAATAAAAATATACACTAACATGCCCCTTAAGCATAACTTAGATTGGTAGTAAAATTGGGTCCTTATAAAAAGGCATAATGAAGTACCCAAGTCTAATAAAATGTCCCCTAGAGGAGGATGCCAGATCTACCCAAAATCCATAAAGAGCCTATAAATTAAGATACTCTTAATGAAGGGTTTGGTGAATATATCAGTAATTTACTCTAATATGTATATGTAGCAGATATAAATGACTTGCTCATGGATGAGCTCCTAAATGAAATGCATATGAATCTCTATATTATTGGTCTATTGATGGAGGACCATATTCCTATAGATCTAGATTATGCTTTGGTTGTCATAGAATATGAATATTGGTAGTCAGAACTAGATGCAAAAATTAGTGAGAATCACTTGAAGCCAAATATACTCAGTGGAAGCATTAATAGCTCCTCTATATTTTTCCTCTATAGAAGATAAATAAATATCATTCTACTTCTTCACTGAACAAATAATTAGACCTGAACCAAGGGTAAATATGTATCATGAAGTATATTTATGATTATTAATATCACCAACCTAATCTAAATCTTTATAACCAATTAAGTCAATATCAATGCATTCTTCATAGTGAATCTCAAAACTATGAGTACCTTGAATGTAGTGGAAAATTCACTTAGGTAATTTCTAGTGTAGCTCATATAGTTCTTACATAAATATGGAGACTATGCACATTGCATATGAGATATGAATTCTAGTGTGCATAAGGTAGATGATCCTACCAACAAATTATCGATATGAAGTAGCATCAACCAAAGGAGAAACACAATTAACTTCAAACCTCACACCAAATAGAAAATATTTTATAGAAGGCTTATAGTCAGCCATGTTAGACCATGAAATAAAATGAAGAGCATAATTTGATTATGAAATAGATATCCCAAATTTAGACTGAGAAACTTTCATCTTGAATAAGTAATGTAACAAGCAAAAGTCAATCATTGAAAAATTATTAGACAAAGTATTTTTCACTACTAGGATGGTGGATGAAGAACTCCCTATGCTTAACAAGTCATCCACATAGATAACTAGAATAAATAAAGAATCATCCTATCATAAAATATAGACGTTTAGATTAGAAACCCAATCGAAAGAAGAAAGGAGTCTATATTGGCATACCAAGATTGAGGAGTTTGTTTGAGGCCATAGATAGATTTAGAAAGTTTTAAAACTATGAAAGAATATTCAAAAAATACTTGTGATCGATCCATTTATATTTCCTCTTTTATATCACCATGAAGAAAGACACTCTTCACATCCACTTGATGAAAATCCTAGTGATGTGTTGTGGTAATGGGGATAGTGAGTTAGATTGAGTTAATTTTGTAAAATGGGGTGAACGTATCAATATAGTAAATACTAAGTACTTGATAATAATAGTTTAATATCAAACATGATTTTAACTTGTATACAGACCCATTTACCATAAATTTTATTTAGTAAATCCACCTACATAAAACAAGTTTTCTTCCCTTAGGAAGTGAGAGTAAATCCCAAGTGTTGTTACTCTAAAAGGAACTATATGTTGTTACTATATAAGGAAATATATTCTAATTCCATTTTAGTGTCCCACCCATGAGTTCTTGATGCCTTGTGAAATGATTAATGGTCATAATTAGATGCAATGAAATCATGTGAGGCATCCTATAATTATGAATAGGTTTTCCTACATTGAATGGCACTCTGTAGTGTATGTCTAGCCCAAAGAAGACTAGTGTTTAGAGATTAAAGAGGATATTACTCATCCTATGAATATATTATGGGAGAATGAGGATGAGAATCATCATCACTACTCTCATCATTAAAATTAGAAGTAGAATCTAAATCAGAAATAAGTTATTTAGGTATATTTGAATCATCAAAACTGTCATCAAATACTAGTACATATAAGGAAGAGGATAGGTGTTGAGTGTTAAGCAAAAAGTAAATTCCTGAAAATTAACACTCCTATCAATGAAAAAATCTTGACTTGTGGGATGGAGAATCCTATATCCCTTAACACCCTAAATATATCCAACAAAGATGTAAGGTTGAATATGAGGTTCCATTGCCTTACATTTCATATTCATATGTGGGGCACAACAAGAGATACAAAAATTTATAAGTGAGTTTCTATGGCTTTTATAATCACTCCAAACATCAAAAGGATTCATTCCAATCAATGATTTATGATGAACATAGTTATGGGATATAAAAAGCATAGTTGATGGCCTCAGCCTAATACGAAGGTGCAAAAGACTTAGAGTGTAACATATAGTTGGCCATTTCCTTTAATGACCTATCATTTAACTCTAAAAAATCATTATAATAATGAGTATATGTAATTGTAAACTATATTTAAATCCCCTTTGAAGTGTGAAATTGTTTAAAATGGTTAATTTCATACTCACCACCATTATCTATGCGTAAAATATTGGTGGATTTACTTGACTATTTCTCTAAAAGTGTCTTGAAGTCCTAAAAATGATTAAAGAACTTAGATTTATTATTAATAAAGTGCATCTAAGTATACCTTGAGGAATCATCGATGAAATAATGTATGTATTTGGTCATGTTGAATGAATGTTTTGGAAATGGACCAGCAATGTCAATATGGACAATCTCTAATATCTATTTAGCTCTCTATGATTTACCCTTGTCATACTTCTCTTTAGAATGCTTACCAAGTATGAAACCCTAAGAAAATACATTATGAAAATTGACTCATGGTAAATTTATTATCATGTCATGATGATTGAGTTACTTAAGGTAGTGGTAATTGAGAATGATAAATCACTCATGCCATATTTTACTCAACGTAATTTAATGAATAAGCAGTGTAGTAGAGAGTTGATTAGTTGTAAAATGTAAGAAAGTATAAAATCATCATTTTTGATCTAATTTCCCAAATACAAAAATAGAGTCATTTTTTGCTTCCCTAATAACCATAGAATTAGGTGTGAACTCAACTCTCTAGCCCAATCTAATGTGTGTGATTTGAAAAATAAATAGGAGATTTGTGGATAAAAAGGGAACACATAGAACATCATGAAATGTACCATCATTAACATCAACTAATCCACTCCCAATAGATTCTTTGAAAGTACTATCACCCAAGAATATGGAAAGCATAAAAGAAGGATCCAAGGATGAGAACATTTAATGTGATGAATCCATGTGGTGTGATGCACCATAATCAATATCCCATGTGTAAGGCTAGGAAACAACTGAAATAAGTAATTTTCCCTTCTTAATATATTAGACCTTAGAAGACTCCTATGTTAATGAAATTTGATTGGAATAATCAGAGTCATTGATATTGTGCTTCTCGAGCATCTTAGTTAGTTAGTCAATCTACTTCTTCATGTATTTGAATTCATCATGTCTAGATTTATCTCAATAGTCACATGTGTGTCATTATTTTTTGGGTTATCCATCTAAATAGGATGACTGTTTTAATGATTTTGACTTAGTATTAGATTTATGACCCTTTCTTTGTTACAAGTCCTTGTTATGTTTCTTCTCCTTACTACTAGAAGTCTTTTATTTCTCATGACTCACTATTAAGTAATCTGATTGAGATGTCTTTAGTGTACCCATTTTAATGATGTTTTATTACTCTAAATTCACCTTAGTATAAATTTTATCTTAGGATAGCATGGTCCATGTAGTTATAATGGAACGCTCGATGGT
This sequence comes from Torreya grandis, assembly GCA_037957365.1. Taxonomy (NCBI): domain Eukaryota; kingdom Viridiplantae; phylum Streptophyta; class Pinopsida; order Cupressales; family Taxaceae; genus Torreya; species Torreya grandis. The sequence continues at coordinate 68,941 of JARHVA010005169.1, read as the reverse complement.
GTGGAAGGTAGAAATGAAGAAAGAATAGTCAGAACCCCATTTAGAAAGGATGAAAATATTGAATTGATCTTCTTTTTTGTCAATGTTGCACATTTTCAACTATAACTTGAGTGATTTGAACTTTGTGAATAAGTATTATATCATATCAAAATCACCTAGGTTTAAACTGATGGGTTCATTCTCCAATTCATGACTCTTCATGACATCCTAATTTCCAAATATTTTTCCCAATATGGTCTAAACTTGATTTGGAGTGCTTGAAGATTTGACATTAATTTTAAAAATGGACATTTTATTTAATTGCACAAGTGCACATTCTATTTAAAGGTGGCTCATTGTTCCCATTACAGTTTGAATGTAGTATAAAAATTGAATCAATCTGAATAAAGGTTGGGATACCATTTTTATAAATATTTTTAAATGTTATTTTTATTACTAATTGGGATACCAACTCATCTAAACCTTATTCCATATAATTTTTAGACCGTCTTCCACATAACTATGTTGAGAGACGTAACTTACAGTGACATCAAGGTGGAAACTAATTTGATGTCGTGCCTATGAAAAGAGATATTGAAGTTGACATTATTTTATTAATTTTCATTTTAAAACAAAGGAGGGAGATTTAATCTTCCCATATAGAAATCCTAATTATTTTTTACAATACAAACTATATATTATGTTTCATTGTATAAAATATTTTTCAACCTTACATTATCGATAACTTTTGTCAATGCTACAATAATTTTTTGGTGTCGCCAACAAGAATATTGTGATTAATAAAAGTAATAGTATTAATTCTAAATCTAACAAAAATGAAGACATATGATCATAATACATTAGTATATTACTCAAATAAAAAATTGATCTTTTGATTTAGGCTACCATTTTTTTATTACTCACCACACTAAAATATTATTTAATTTTTATAATACCACCTATATATTATATTTGGATATAAAATATAACTCTTAAATTTATCATTTTCTATAATTATTTTTAATTCTCAACAAGTTTTGGGTGTTGCCAAGATGTCTAGTGCAAGTGATAAGAATAATAGTATTGATTCTAATTCTAAGAATAGAAAACACATATATTATCATAAAACATTGTTATATTATTCAAACCAAAATGAGAACTTTTGATTTATTTGATTTAAATTGAACATGAAACCTTTATTTATGATATTATGATGTATTTTGAGAAGAACAGGAATAATAATATTAATTCTAAGGCTGAAAATGGCAAAGATGGATATACTCATAAGACATTGTGATATTACTCAAAGCAAAGTGGGATCTTTTAATTGATTTGGTTTAAATTGAACATAAAACCTTTATATTAATTTTTACAATACCATCTATATATTATATATTTAAATTTTAACTTTAATGTTTTATGTATTTTTGTGTCTTTTCATAACAAATTTTAGGTGTCACTAACATAGCTAATGTAGGCGACAAGAATAGTAGTAGTGATTCTATGTATAAGAATATCAAATATAGATATGCTCATAAAACATTAGTATATTACTCAAAACAAAATGGGATCTTCTTATTTCTTTTATTTGAATTGAACATAAAAAATTAATATTATCTTTTATAATATCAATTGCATATTATATTTCAATATACAAAATAACTTTAACTTTACCATTATCTATACTTTTTATATTTTTGCAATATTTTTTTGGGTTTCACTCACATGACTAGTACTTGCAAAAATATTAATAGTGACAATTCTAATTATGAGAATAAAAAATATGGATTTTCTCATAAGTCACTTCCATATTACTCAAACCAAAATGGGATATTTTGATTTATTTGATTTGAATTGAATATAAAACATTTGTTTATGATATTATGATGTTGTTTGAGAAGCTCAAATTTATCCTTTAGGTTATCTTCCTACACTAAAGACAATGTGAAATTGACATCATCACCACAATTGGGGAAAGGGACAAGTAGTTGTGCACCTTAACTTTACGGATATGTATAACCTTATAGATGCTTTATTAGCACATAAACCCTACTACATCACCATTTTGATTTGGTGTGTTTTATGAGAGGGAGACTTTGATTTTGAATTAACTTATTAAAAAATTAAAGGGATTAGTGACCAATTATTAGACATCTTATGTGGTATGTTGTGATTGGAGCTAATAAATTATTATTAGATACAACATATAATAAAATTGAATTCTTCTATAATAATTATTAATATCTCTTTATTTTAAAATTGATTATTTTAATCATGTATTATTTTAACTCTTATACCCCATCTAATAATTTGTCTATCACTCTTAACTACTCCAATCACATTCTCAGAAGTGTATAATAATCCATTTGAATCCCATAAAATCAAAATTCTCTATCCAAACCCAACTCCTTTTGAATTTTTCTTCCTTCATGCCTACAATTTGTAAACATCTATTAAGAGTTGCAATGCATATAATTTTCTACATCGTAGCTAAATTATATTTGTTTGTGTTTGTGTTGGTAATGTTTTAGTGAGATTCTAATATTTTTACATCCTCTTACATGCTTCATGAGACATAATCTTTTGAAACATGTCGCTCCTGTAGCAAAAATATGACTTTATAGGAAAAGATAATTCATTTATGAAAATATAATTTATTTAGGAAAATATAATTCATACTTACAGCCATCAATGTCTGTACATAGAGATACAAGTTTTGGTCATGTAGGAAGAGGTCCTATAGACATAAGTTCATGTGATCCCAAAAAATAGGAACAATCCCACAAAGGGGACATTAGCACTATATTGAGGACACTACACATAGAGGGCGCTACTTTCGAATCTAGGTGCCACTCTCTAGTGAATAGATGAGTAGTAAAATCATATTAATGACATAGACTACTGATTAGATCTCAAATTTTAGAACCTAGATCATTTGTGACTGTCATGTTTTTAGATAAGTCTATATTTATGCATATTTATTACTATTTTAAGAAAGTCAACCAAAGTCAAAGGTCATAAAAAATTAGTACTTAATTACTGCATATTTATTTAACTGATTTAGACATCTTAACCCTTCAACAAAACATAGAAACTATATGTGTAAAACTCTAAAAGGTTAAATCAACATGAAGTTCTAAATGATCTCATTAAGTTTGGATTAGAATTCACCTAAATGTTTTGGAATAAATTCTTACCCACTATTTATTTACCTTGTATTAATTATATAAATGGACCTTCTATTTAATTGCACAAGTGCACATTCTATTTTTGAAGTGGTTCATTATTCCCAATGCAGTTTGATCATAGTAGAAGAATTGAAGGAATCATATTAAAGGTTGGGTTGCCATTCTTATAAATAATTATAAATATTATTTTTATTACTAATTTGGCTACCAACTCATCTAGACCTTCTTTCACATAATTACATTGAGAGACATAATTTTCAGTGACATCAAGGTAGAAAATAAATTGAAGTTATTTCCATGAAAGGAAAAACTTAAGTTGACATTATTTTATTAATTTTATTTTTTAAGACAAAAGAGGGAGATTCTATCTTTGAAAATATAAATCCCAATTAAGATAAAAAATGACTTTTAACTTTACCTTTGTCTGTACTTTTTGTCTTTTTGTAACAGTTTCTTCGGTTTCACTGGCATGGCTAGTGCATGTGAAAATATTAATAGTAGCAATTCTAAGTGTGAGAATAACAAAGATAGATATGTTCATAAGTCATTTTTATATTATTCAAACCAAAATTGTATCTTTTGATTGATTTGATTTGAATTAAAAATAAAACTTTTCTTTATGCTATTATGATGCAGTTTGAGAATCACAAATTTATCATTTAGGTTAACTTCCTAGACTAAAGACAACATTGAATTGACATCATGCAAAAAATTGGGGAGAGGGACAATTATTTGTGCACCCTAACTTTATAGATGTGTAGAACCATGTAATTTCCTTATTAGCAAATAGACATTATTATATTACACAACATGTGACCCTACCACATCACCATTTTGATTTGGTGTGTTTAATGAAAGGGAAACTTCAATTTTGAATTGAATTATTTAAAAAATGAAATGATTAGTGACAAATTATTAGACATCTTATGTAGCATGTTATGATTGGAGCTAACAAATTATTATTACGTATAAATTATATTACAATGTGATGCTTTTATAATAATTATTAATCTCTTTTTATTTTAAAATTAATCATTTCAATCATATATTGTTATAAATATTAGACCCCATCCAATAATTCATCTCTCAATTTGAAGTGTTCCAAAAACATTCTCACAAAGTATATACATATGTTATTATAAATGTTTCATGCCTACAATTTGCAAAATTCTTAGCTATTTATGATTTTCAATATCTTATCTATTTTTTTTTAACTAAAAGAGGGGTAAAAATATTATTAACTCCAAGGAAATAAAAGAGTTACATCATTTTGTCAAGCTCAACTAGTTGATCCAGCTTCTAGGATAATTCCAAAGGCAACATCCTATGGTCTGAGATGTTCCAAGGTGGCTCATGCTCAAAGGCCCATTTGGCCAAGCAGTCATCCACCCCATTCCATTCATGGGGAATATACAAAAAAGACACAAAATCTAGGGAAGTACAAAGTTGGAGTATCTGTTGCACCACTCCAGCCAGATGCCAATCTACCATTCCAACTTCCCATTTATTCAACATATTGACAACAATCTGTGAATCAGATTCGCAAACAATTCTATTCTAGCCAAGAGAGAAACACTATTGAACAACAACCAAAAGTTCAAGAGCTTCCATGAAATTGTTAGTGTACCTACCTTTGTGAATTGAGAAGAAAAATCACACCTTGCCAGTGCTGTCATGACCCAGCCCTCCAATCCTAGCTGGTCTGGGATTTCCATGCGATGAGCTGTCTGAGTTAATTTTGAGTGTGCCAGCCTCAGGGGTAGACCAGTGGCCTGTCTGATTGACAGGTCACGTAGGCTGCTAGCGATCACACACAGGTGCGTGAGGAGTAGTGGGGAGGCCTTTAGGGAGAATAGAGGTGAGGCACGCAAAAGTTTTAGCATCTGCCAGACTCAAATCCACCCCCACCTCACACTTGGCATGAAGGGTCTCAAGGATAGAATTCGTGATTCTTCCCCACAGAACGTTGATCTCAAAACTCACTTCCTTGAAAATTTGTCTATTTCTTTCCAACCAGACATGCCACAAAATAAGCGATGGACCAATGCGCCAAGCAACCTATAGGAATGAAGCTTGAGAGGGAGGATGTCCTAGCCGGTCCTAGAATTTGGACAAAGAAGACACATGCTAGCAAGGATGATCCCGCACCTCCCACCACAAGTGCCATATCTGTTTGGTAAACTGGCATTAGAAGAAAAGATGAGACATGGTTTCCTCCCTACTATGACATAAAACACACTTGGAGGGCCCATGAAAGCCCCATTTGTAGATATTTTCCCAAGTAAGACACCTATTATGAACCAGTACCCAAAGAAAAAAATTACATTTAGGCCAAGAATAACTATACCAAACCTTGTTCCCCCAAGGAACCACCGCTTCACCCAGGAGTTGTTTTGTCAAAGCAAGGTACCCGAAAGATAGAATACTTCCCTAAGAGATCTCCACCCCAAGCCAGAGCATCCCATCCTTGCAAGGAGCTACACTCCCTAGAGGCCAAAAGCTGAGATAACTCCAACTGTTCCTTCATAGAAGCACCTGGGGGCTAGTCTGAAGCGTTCTTCCACCAATATCCCACTATCGTGCCCAGCCTAAAAGCTTCCTTGTAATGATCCACCGTGCTCCATGCAGCAGCTATCAGAGAGTCACCAAGTCGCTGTAGATGTGGATGAGAGAAGAGAATGGGAGAAAACCCATCCTAGGATTCACTCTAAAAGAGAGCATTCATCCCCCTATTGCAGATCCAGAAGAGACCTCTCTTCACCAGCTGAGCTCCTCGTTTGAGAGTGTCCCACACCATCGAGCCTCTGCCCTCAAGGGGGAGTCTTGAAATATCCATCGGCTCCTCCCTGGGTAATATTTGAAATCCAAAATATGGGCCCAGAGATGAGCTTGACTAGAACACCAGTGCCAATAAAGTTTGGCCGTGAGAGCTTGACTGTATAGAATTGCAGAGCAAAGTCCTATGCCACTTTCCTTTTTTAGGAAAAAAATTGTGTCCCAGTTAAGCAAGCTCTATTTGGAGTTTAGCAAGTTGCCACTCCAAATAAATTGGTGAGACAAAGCATCAAATTCCTTTAGGTAGTACCCAGTCGCAGCCTGAACCATACATCGGTAAATGGGAAGGGCTTGAATCACTGATTGGAGGAGAGTCACCCTGCCGGTAGTGGAGAGCCACCTATGAGTCCAGTGGTTAACTTTCTGCCTTAGTTTATCCAGCACCTTTTGCCAAAAGAGCCTCGGCTGCCTTCCCACCACAATCAGAACCCAAAGGTAGGTAAGGGGGAGAGACTAAGTCTGGAATCTTAAGATAGCACTAATCCTTCGCTGGATAGGCTCAAGGGTGTTAAAAAACACAATAGAGGACTTGTGGTCATTAATATTTTGCCCCAAAGCCACCAAATAGGTGTCTAGGGTACATCAAAAATCCTCAGCTTCCTAGATCCAAGCTCTCCCAGTAAGAGAAGTGTCATCCACAAACTGGAGATGGGACAGAGCAGGTAATCCATCTCCCCAGCTCTAGCCCTATAGCACATGCTGTGAGACCCAAAACTTGATGAGGCACCCAAGGCCTTCTGCCAAAATAATAATTAGATATGGGGAGAGAGGGTCTCCTTGATGAAGTCCTCTAGAAGCACCAAACAGCTCAGAGGGTGCCCCATTAATAAGGACTAAGAAAAAGGGTGTCGTGACACAACTGAGCACCCAACGGATCAATCCTGATTGAAGCCAAAAGCCAGAAGAACTTTATGTAGGAAGCTCCAGCTGACCCTATAATAAGCCTTAGCCATATCAAGCTTAATAAACATAACTCATTCCTATGAAGAAATCATGGAGTGAATCGCTTCTGATGCTATAACTACACCATCCAAAATTTGCTTGCCAACAACGAATCCCCCTTGCTCCTCGAAGATGAGCATGGGTAGGCAGATTTTAAGCCTCTCCACAATAAGCTTGGTTATAATCTTGTAGACCACATTATAGAGAGAAATGGGTCAAAAACATTCCAACTTATTACCCTGTTCACGCTTCAAGATAAGCACTAGAAAAGTAGCATTCAGGGCTCGGAGCATTTCTTTGTTGAAGTAGGATTCCTGCACTACCTCCAAAAGATCCTAGTTAATGACATCCCAAAATTCCTAGAAGAATTCCACTGGGAACCCATCTAGTCCTGGTGCCTTACCTTTCTTCATGCCAAAGACCACTCCTTCCACTTCAAAAATACTGATAGGCCGCATAAGAGATTCATTCATTGCTAAAGTCACAACAGAGGGAATACAAGATAAGACTATACCTTCAATAAGCTCGTCAGGAGGAGTATCATTTGAAAAAAGAGCAGAGTAAAACTAGATAACTTCCTTGGATATCTCTTGAGAGGAGGTTTGGTGCATTCCATCTGAAGTAATTAGGGAAGAAATGAAGCTCCTATTACGTCAATCCTACATAGAGTTATGAAAGAAAGTCGTATTATCATCTCCCTCCTAGAGCCAATCAACACAAGCCTTTTGTTTCCAATATATTTCTTCTCTCAGTTCGCACTCAGCCAAATCCATAGAAGCTTGAATCTTAGCTAAGCAAAGATCATCGGACAATCTCAGATCCCAGATTTGTCTAGTTATGACGTCCAGCCGGTCTTAAGCATTCCTCTTCCTAATGTGGAGATTATCAAAACCATGGTTGTTCTAGTATTTCAATTTCCATTTCATATACTGAAGCTTCTTAGAGAAAACAAACATATCCATGCCATAATTTGGATGCCCCTACTTCTAGCAGTGTGTCATTAAATCATGGAGAGAAGCTTCATGAAGCCACATCAATTGGAACTTCAAAGGGGGCTTCTTGGGGGTAGCAATAAGCCCCACGAACAGCTTGATAGGCCAATGGTCAGACCCCCGCCAGTCAAGAATATCTGAAGAGAGGGAGATGGCGCTAAAAGTCTAGTAACAAGAGACTAGGAACTTGTCCAAGCATTTGGATATGGCCGCATCCCCCATCCTCCAGTTATTCCATGTGAAAAGTCCATTGAGCAGCTTTACATCCGAGAGATGAAGCAAATCAATATTTTGTCGAAGAAGCTTTGAGGAAGGTCCCAACTGAGCTGAACCACCCCTCTTCTCCTCCAGGCTGAGAATAGAGTTGAAATCCCCAGCAACAATCCAAGGCAAGTAAGGGTGGCAGCTGCAGACATACTGAATGTGATCCCATAGCTTGAGCTAGTCTGGGAGATCAATAGGAGCGTACACATTGGTGACCAAAATCAGCTCACTAGTCTCTAGGGAGGAAGCAACCATTGAGAGAATCGAGGTAGAGGATAGCCAATGGACTGGCACAATTTTTTGAGGATCCCAACACATAGCAAGACCACCCAAGGACCCCAAAGCACCAACACACTGCCATTGGCCCAGGCCCCAAATCTTAGGACAGCAAGTGAACAAAGAGTCCATAGAAAGTTTGGTTTCCTGAATACAAAGAATATCTGGAGAATGGTCTTTCACTAGTTTATGAATAGCCTTTTGTCTAGGGATGCTATTCAAACCCCTCACATTCCATGATAGAATAATCATTGGGTGGAGTGTGGGAAGTGTTCATCCATGGTCTTAACGACTCCTGATTCAACCAAAAGATCTCCTATGAGTTTAATTCTATCTTGATCCTTCTTGTGTCCAGCTCTGGAGGGGGTGGAGAAGGAGACTTTCTTAAAAGGTCGTTGCAATAGACCAAGAGCTGAAGAAGGTGCCTTTTCTGTGCTAGGAGCTTTTACTTCTTTCACCAAATCCACCCAGTGAATATCTTTGTCCTATGGAGTAGGAGCGACCACGAGGGTGTTGGATTTTGAGGCTAGCTCAGGTTCTAAAATTTTCTTAGCATCAATGTCTTGAGGATCAAAAGGAATATATCTCTTGCCTTCTAGCTCCAGCATTCCACCCTATGCCATTATAGGAAAACCCTCCTCTATGACCATGTTATCAAGAACTTTGAACCTGTTGAATCCTGCATCACCTTGCCGATCCAGATGTGTGCACTTCTACCCTTGCCCTCTAGTATGGCATCGAACTGGGGTAAAACCATCTCTGTCAAGACCAGTGAGGTCAGGTTGGCCTGGCTCCAAACTGTAGGGGTTCTGGTGAGCTTTCCCTTTTTCAACACTCTCCACTTGGCCATTTTTATTACCAGTAGGGTCAGGTTGTCCATTCCTCATACTTGCATTGGTTGGCCATGGACCGGATGATCCCTAAGGATTACTAGCACCTTTGGGCATGTGAGGACATTAGCTTTAGAGATGTCCATACACATGGCAAACGTGGCACCGAAAGGGGATGGACTCATAATCAATTTGCTGAATCCAGGTCGATGAGCCCAAGCAAATCTCAATCAAATATGGTAAAGGGTTGTTTATATCAATGTCAACACAAATGTGGGCATAAGTGATAACCTTCTTGTCCAATGATTGGTGAGTGATTGAAGCTAGTGTTCCAATCATGGCTCCAATCTGTCGTAGGATATCCTCCCTCTAGAATTCCAAAGGTATTCTCAAGAGGCGGACCCAAACTGGAACTCTCGAAGGGAGATCCTCAGCAGAGTTAAACCCCACATGCTAGGGTTTTATGAAAAGGCCAATACGGTCATAAAAATATAGGCCTCCCTCAAAGATTCTATTCTTATCAGAAATGCAAGTGAAATTTATCATAAAATAGCTATTACTAGCCATCATGATATCAAAATCTCCCTCAATCTGCCATGACCTGCGAATCTAGGCTTTCAGAGCTGACTGGGAAATGAGAGTTCCAAGGAACTTATAGATTAATGTGTGTGAAGCCAGATACTCCACATCATCCTGAACCACTTCTAAGGGGATGACTAAAACTGGTCTATCTTGGCAGTGTGGAAAACAACCATTAACTTTGTTGATCCTTGCCCTCTCTCCCACATAAAATGCCTCTTTGGGCTTCTCCTGCATGCTATCACCAGACACGGCCCATCTAGCCGTGGAAGTTTTGGCCCATTGCAGGCCCTTCAAACCCTCACACACATCCATCTTTTCCATTTTTGATTGTGTTTTCTATCTAAATTATATTTGTTTTGTGTTTGTGTTGGTATTATTTTGAGTGGGATTCTCATAATTTTTCCAATCCTCTCATGTAGAAAGATAATTCATAATTCATGTCACTCCTACTGCAAAAATATGACTTTATAGGAAAAGATAATTCATTTATGAATATATAATTCATACTTAAAGCCATCAATGTCTATATATTCTAAAGTCTATCTTTGAGTTTGGTTTACATTTCCTTGTATTCGATGCCATGTAATTATGCAGCAGCTAAAGAGAGCATGTGTGAGATGTATATCACATTTTTTCTAAAATGATTATTCCTTAACATTCTCCCCACCTTGTATTCATCATGGGAGGAAAATGATATATTTCTCTAGTCTTTGATATTATTAGCAATTACCCTTAATGTGCAAGTTACATTGACTATTTTGGTAAAGTGAGGTTTTTTAAGTGAAAGATTGTAAATCGACATTCTTATTCCACTCGAATGTTATGACTATAACTCCATCTTATATTTTATGTATGAAGTATTAAGCATTAATAATTTGATATTTATGTTGGAGTTGACAGTATAAATTAGGTCATTAATAATAAATGTCATCTTTTTCACAGATCTTAGGATTATTTTTATGATGGGTAAATTTAGGGAGCATATTATCATGACCTATTGTATAGTAGGAAAAACATGTGACTATGTTAATTATGGGACACATTAATCCATTTGTAGAACTAGCTTTGGATGTGTTAGAGTATATAATATATTTAGTGTGTTATGAATAATACTCTGATGTAATTGGCAAAAACCACTAGTCATCTAGGAGATTCAACTACCTTCCTCTAAACTACATAGAGCATGAAAGCGGTAAAAGATTTAAAAGTGAGTTGAGTGGTGATGGTGACAGGAAATGATATAGTATTACAGTTAATTGACTCAAATAAACCTAGACATATACACCTAAAATATTTAGTGACATGTCATATCTATAAATGTAATTTATAGCTTTCCTCAATCTATGTCAATTACCTAATACATGGTTGAAACAAGTGTCATATAATTGAAAATAGGTGTCAAATATCAAATGGGTCCTCTAAAAATATAGAAAATACACAACATGCCAATTTAAACGAGTATAAAAATAACTACAAAAAAATTTATGACTAATTTAACTATGTAAAGCCAAACAAGATAACTTTAAAACAATCTAGACAAAAAATGGAAAGGCTTAATCAATGAAAGATGCCTCTTATATAATTTCTTCCAATGATGCAAGATTCCATATGAAAATAGATATCAGTACAAATATTTATAAGTTTTTTCCATGTTCATTTTAATTATAGCGCTCAAAACATTTTTTTCATTAATAATAAAAGTGCTCATTTGTCTTTATTTAGTGAGTTAAGAAAAGATAAAATTATTTATAGGACCACAAGAACTACCAATTTTGGTTAGTCTGCTATACTTGATTTTGAATCCCAACCAATCTCTACATGTGTGTGTGTGTGTGTGTGTGTGTGTGTGTGTGTGTGTGTGTGTGTGTGTGTGTGTGTGTGTGTGTGTGTGTGTGTGTGTGTGTGTGTGTGTGTGTGTGTGTGTGTGTGTGTGTGACTTGACACCTTTATCATTTAAACAATAACTCTAGATGCTAGTTGACATCCATCAATAACTATTTCTAAATTATTTATTCATCTTCCTAAACAATGACATGGTAATCAATTTAATCACTAGCATACAAAAAGATATAAATATTTGTTAAATGAGAGATAAAGAATGTTTTTTAGGAGAGCATGGCTCAACAAACATCAAAACTAAAGACTTGTCTTTAAATGAATCACTCATATATACAATATGAATATACACAAGAACATATGAGTCATTGATACTCTCAATGTGTATACTCTCATTGAAATTAGTAAAGTCCTCTAAAATGCAAGTCTATGAAGGTTCTGAAAGAGAAACAATCTACATAGGAATGGATGTAAAATCTAGAATGAGATAACTATGGTATGATATAATCTTATCCTATAGTGGAGGATAGATAGAAGGAATAACACTATCCACCATGGATGTATCATCATAAGAAATAAAAGCAGGAGAGGAGAGTACAATAGTCTCAAAAGAGATAATAGGAAGCAGATGAGGTGTGATGTAGGTCATAGTAGGATCCTCAAAAGGACTCTGAAGAGTGCTCCAAATAATGAAAGGACACCCTATGTGATCCACATGGTAGTGTACATCCCATGAAATGTGTATCAATAAGTGACCATAGACATAATCACAAGAGTTGGCCTAGTCATCATATTCACCTATGTCAATAAAATTAGGAATATGTTCATATAAGAATGGAATAAGTTCCTGATCTATGATTGAACATTCCATATACACACATCACAAAGAATAATTAGTCTTCATAAAAAGGGCCACTGGTGTTGACTCAACCTTTTTCTTATGGAGCCTCTCAAATGGAGTTGTCATGACTGAGATAAGACAATGAGGAAGTGTAAGATAGTGCAATATAAACTATAATGAGCCCCAAAAACATGCTCATGATTAGGATGTCAACATAGCTAAGAATGGATCAAATTGATTAATTAGTGCTATAGTGATGAGGAATAATGCACACTTAGAATGGGGATGTTAGATAGAGCTGAAAATACATCCACATGTTAGCAATCAGTACATGAAGTATAATGCAAAAAGTAGTAGGGCCCATAGCACAGGTAACCCCCTTAAAAATGGCACTATATAAATTTAGTAGTTTTATAATAAAAATATGACCGTTGGAATGGGGATGAAAAATAAACCACTTTTTCAAAAAGTGGCCTAAAATCTGAATTATTGAGAAAAAGTTATGGCTAATAACATTTCCCATCATTAATGACATTTTAATTAAATTTTTACATGCAATTTAAATTCTCAACAAAACAAGGGGTAATTTAGCCATCTAACTACTCATTAGAACTAGAATTGAATAATGGACCTCCTCACATCAATTAAAATAAAAAAACACCTCACACATGCACACCTATGTGTAATTTTATGAAAAATCCTCTTTGAGGGGGTTTTAATTAAAAATATACAAATCTATTTTAAATAAAATTAAAAATATATTTTTATTTTAAATCCTTTTATGTCTTAATTGGGTATTCATATTTTGTATTTAGAAAATAGGATAATTGGGTGCCACCATTAGTTCAACACAAGTTTGCAAGGAATAATGTTAGTAGTCAGGAAGAGAAGGAAACTTGCAGGAGAACTTCAAACACCATGAATAGGTTCAGGACTAGGCCATGGGAAACCATAATTGGCTTTGTTTTTGCACAAGATTGGATGGGGGAAATTTGGATAGCTGGAAGTGTCAATAGAGGCACATGGTTTTCCATGTGAATGCTGAGATAGAGCATATAATTGACTCTGTGTGGGATCTCCAATGGACCAATGACAACGTCGATTGATGTTGAGGAGTAGGTGTAGGGTGTTTGGGAGTGAGTATTTCACCCCAAATCTATAACCAGGTAGTATGATTTCAATCAACTATAAGGCAAATGTTACACAACAAGGATCCTATATAATCAAGTTGGTAGAAGGTAGTAGAAGTGTGTCTAGGGACTTCATTTGAATCTAGACATATATCAATTATGTTATTTCATTTGTAATGATACAATGGATTTGACACCAGATCACCTCTCCTTTGAAGACACATCTAAACCAAGAGTATCATGATCAATCTACTTCAAACTTATAAGTATTCAATACACCTTCCACCAGAATACACAAACATGGATGGCTCTTCAACCTTGTATAAACTAGTCCAAGATCAAGTTTAGAAGCAATGATATGTGGATTCAATGTTGTTGGTGTGTTGTTAACAAAATTTTTATGTTTAAGGCAATATGCAAGTCATGTAATGGACATTCCAACTATTTAATAGAATACAAATGGAAAATCTAGACTGCAAGAACCTCACAAGTTGTCCATACCTACCCAATCTTGTCCAACAAACAAACCACACACAAATGCCAATTCTAAAGAAATAAATATGCAAATTCCTCTTCATAAGTTTAAGAGAATACAAATAAAAATCAAATAGATAAATTGATAATTATTGATAGAATCTATAGCTCTGATACTATGACATAATTAGCCAATAGGTCATCTTTTGGTTAATGAGCACACAAGAATTATGAAATAATGGTTCTACTTATATCTATAAATATGCAAGATGATATAAAATTATTGCCTTCATTGATAAATAGCATTATAATAGGTGTATTATTAGGAGAATAAACATGGAACTTCCACATAGAATTATGGAATTAACTAATAGTAGACTAGTGGAGAACAAATGTGTAACAACCACTTCGCTAAGACAATTGGTAGCTAACTACCATAGACTAAATAATCACCTAAGTAACCTAAAGATACATGTGTAGGGGTTATCTATTTAATAAATAAATGGAATAATAAATATCCTACACCAATAGAAAGGACCCTCTTATTTTTTGATATTCTTTATGATATCATATTCTGTTAAACCCTAGCTTTCCATTTATTCAAATTATATTTAGTTTCTATTTTGTATATTATTCTGTGTACCATTAAACTCTCCCTTTCATATTTTCATGATATATTTTTCAATCCCATGGGACAATCTTGGCCTTTGATATATATATAAGCTAGAGTAATATTCTTATATAAAAAATCATTTTAATTTTTAATTATATTTTTGTTTGAAAAAATAATCATCAAACATTCCCTTAAATAAAGTAGTGTTTCATAGCACCAGATTCCTTTTCTAGATGGACAGATTCAACTAGGTTAAAGAGTAGTTCCACACTGAGAAGATATCCCATGTTTAGGTAATTTTGTAGGTTCCACCTGGTGTGAAATAGAATGACTCTTAATAGAAATTTTCATCTTCTTCATGGCTCATAGGATTATTTTTATGATGGGTAACTCCTAGGGAGAATATTGCCATGTTTTTTTGTATAGTAGGAGAAACATTCAACTATATATATAAATAACTTAGGATGTCATAGAGTATATGTGGATTTAGTGGGTTTTGAATGATACTTTGATTTTATTGGTATTAAACCACTAGTTGTCTAAGATAGTCAACTACCTTTCTATGAACTATATAGATTTAAAGGTGAGCTAAGAGGTGTTGTATTTGAGGGTGGATAACACAAGCTAAGGAGTTAAGGCATGGGATGTTGAGGAGGTGTAGGAGGTGTAATAAATTTTTGAATTGTTGGAATTAGTTTTGATATTTTTTTTATTTTTTCTTAAATATTAGTCTATTAACATTATTCCCACCTTTTATTCATCATGGGAGGAAAAGGATGTACTTCTCTACTATTTGATATGACTAGCACTTGCCCTTAAGGTTCAAGTTATGCTGAAAGGGATATAATCTTATATTTTGGTAAGGTGGGGTTTTTGAAGTGAAAGAGTTTAAATCATCATTCCTACATCACTCAAAACACATGACCTCTAACTCCACTAATATTTTACGCACAAATATTTAAGGAACAATAATTTGATATTTCTATTGGCATTTATAGTGTAAAATGAGGTAGTATGTTCCTTACAATGATGTGTAAATGTGTTGTGCAATGGAAATATGATGTATATAAAATTAGGGACCAACCTAAATATTATAGCTTCTCTGTTAGTTTTGCAACTACCATACTCAAGATGTCTAATTCCAATATTTGTAATAGGCCTCATAATGGTGAAACTATAGTATATTTATTCATATATGATAGAAATGATATTATCTAGTCTTCCAAATGGATAATTTTGTGAAATTTATGAATTTTCCATCTGTTAAACCCTAAATTTTTGGAGTGGTTGGAATCTAGAGAAGAATAAATGGAACTATTGCTTCTACCCATCTTCAAACAAAAAGGTAAAGCTATAACTCTCAATTCAAATTGTTTAATTAACATCTTTGCCTAACATTTTATTGGGTAGATGATGATGAATATGAGAATATTTGATAAAAACAACACATAAAATACTATTAATGATTTTAAGTACCGATGTCTAACAACATCATAAAATCTAACAACTGTATACATTTTTTACACTTTGTAAACATCTAAGGCACATGCATAATGCTACACTCAATATAATATTATTTAGAGACAAACAAAAATAAAATTAATCTATAAATTGATTAGATGATCTATTAAATGAAAAATTGAGATATTTTTTCAATGAAATATGCTTATGCACATTCTAGGAGCACATAATAGATATCCTATTGAAATTAACATTTATATATTTATATACATGTGCCTTTTCCAAAATGCACATAAAAAGGTATTATATGTTTGAAAATAAATATTTATAGTGCATTAAATCTCACATCAATATTTTATTGATCATAGTTATGTGAATGCCTTTTGAAATATTAGAATGTTTGGGGAGTGGAATGATTTAGCCTCTTATACTATTACCTTATAATAATCATATGCCATGAAATATCCATGATTTTTTTGATTTAGATGCCTGATATTTATATATGAAAGGAAGAAAAAAAATGTGAGGCTTGTTACATAATTTGTAACATAACTTTTATCAAAGAAGGTATTATCTTATTGAGACTATACACACTAGATTTTATGTTTTTTGCAGTGTTGGAATTATAAAATATATATATATATATATATATATATATATATATATATATATATATATATATATATATATATATATATATATATATATATATATATATATATATATATATATATATATATATATATATATATATATATATATATATATATATATATATATATATATATATATATATATATATATATATATATATATATATATATATATATATATATATATATATATATATATATATATATATATGTAAAGGGTTTGTAATATAGTTGAAACCTAAAGAACAAATGATGACAATGGCATTTCAAAATTATATAATTGGTTCCCATCTGATTTGCATATTGATAAAATATTATTATTTTCAAGGTGTTTTTTTTGCCACCATGATTGATGGTAAGCATCAGTATTTTGAATGGAAAAAATAATAGGAAACAAGATGTAATGTTTTTTCATCCTCTAAAATTATATATTGAATCCCATTAGGGTAATTTTACATATCTAATTGAAACTAATTGAAATAATACATTGAAAATAATACCTATAAGATGGTGTATATGTGTGTGTGAGTATGCATGCATCCACTTGTGTGTGTGTGTGTGTGTGTGTGTGTGTGTGTGTGTGTGTGTGTGTGTGTGTGTGTGTGTGTGTGTGTGTGTGTGTGTGTGTGTGTGTGTGTGTGTGTGTGTGTGTGTGTGTGTGTGTGTGTGTGTGTGTGTGTGTGTGTGTGTGTGTGTGTGTGTGTGTGTGTGTGTGTGTGTGTGTGTGTGTGTGTGTGTGTGTGTGTGTGTGTGTGTGTGTGTGTTTGTGTGTGTGTGTGTGTGTGTGTGTGTGTGTGTGTGTGTGTGTGTGTGTGTGTGTGTGTGTGTGTGTGTGTGTGTGTGTGTGTGTGTGTGTGTGTGTGTGTGTGTGTGTGTGTGTGTGTGTGTGTGTATGTGTGTGTGTGTGTGTGTGTGTGTGTGTGTGTGTGTAATGGATTGACACATAAAAAGGGGAATAGGATTTTAGTGGTACAATACTAGTTAAACAAGATAATACTACAACGGCCCAGGACAAAGCTAGAAAAAGAGAAGGAAAAAAGAAAATTAGTTAGGACACTAAAAATAAGAGCAAGGGAAAACTAACATGACCTAAAATATAGAAAACATGTGACAACAAGATCCTAAAATGAATTTATAATCCAAAAACACAAAATTACTCTAAAACAATGTAAACTAACATTTAAATCTAACATTCAAATAAAATTACACATCTACATAAATATGCAATCTAAAAATGCTACCTTCAATCCAAATGGATTGGGAACCTGTTTACTTAGAATTTATAAATTATTTTATTACATATATTTACTTTGAATATGGGTGCACCCAATGTCTAGGCCACACTAAGATTCAATAACTATGTAGTTTGAGGGTTTTATTGGCATATTTTTAAGTTTGTTCACACCACCTCCATATAAAGAAATATCAACATATTTCTAAGGTATATTGTATCTGTCAAATTTATTCTAGGAAATTAGAATCAAATATTATTTTATTTTTAGATGCAGTCCTTGCTATGAAATGAAGGCACAATTGTTTTTTCTCTTCAAAGACTTGTGTAACTATCTTTAGATCTTAGTGGTTTATGAGAATCAGAGATGGTTGACTATTTTTTCAAGCCATCTTTAATTTTTTCCAATGTTTAACTAAATTTTTTTCTTCCATGATGATCTATACTAGAATAATTATTCCTTTTATTCAGTTTATTTCTTCTTTAACATTGAATAAGAAACAACCTTTTAGAGGAAGTCATAGGTAGGACTTAAGGAAGCTATTTTCAATTAGTGTAATTTTGGAAGAACCAATGCAAAAAAAATTAAAACTATATTATTTTAAAAGTCGTAAAGGTTCACATAAATTTTCACATAAAATAAGAATAATACTTCAGAGAATAAAATAGAAGGTTGAATGGACCAAATATAAAAAGGTGTGTACGATTATAGTGGAATGATAGTGTTCAAACAAGATCATACTACTATGGACATGGTCAAAGCTATAAAAAATAGAAGGAAGAGGAAACAAAGGAAACAAAATAAAATCAAGGAGGATGTTGAAAACAAAAGGAATGGGAGGTAAAAATGATCCAAAATACATAAAACATGTGCCAATAAGAGCTTAATGTGAATGTATAATTTAAAAACACAAAATTACCCTAGAACAATGTAAATTGACATCTAAAACTAACATTGAACTAAAATAACATGTCTACATAGATATGCGATTTAAAAATCCCACCTTTAGTCCAAATGGATATGAAACTTCTTTCTTTAGAGTTTATACATGTTAAGATATTTCTTTATAATAACAGAAATAAAATTTAAATAAAATCCACTTCGAGGGGGAAATCTCCTATAATGAGAATAAATGAGTAAATGAAATTATAAATGAAACTTATGATGAGTATGGAGATCCATGCTCCACCATATATATAACCATAATTGGGAGGAGTTACATCCATAATAAGGAAGGGTCACACCCATTCATTCTAATTATGTTGACCTAACTACTAATAATAAATAAATGAAAGATAAAGGTTATGCTCTCCATTTCATAGCCATAGTACTCATAAAGCTAGGGGTGTAACATGCCCTTCCCCTTCATAAAATCATTACCCTCAATGCTTATCAAATTAGGATGTTTTTGCATGAATTTTTCATCCTCCCATGTGGCATATTCAGTTGGAAAATTCTTCCATTTGTTGAGAAATTCAAAAATGGCTCGTTTACATAATTTCTTCATTCATGTCTTGATAAAAAACTCAAGTACCATAATGAACTTCCCTTCTTCATCTAACTCAGGCAACTTAGATTGGAATAGAATCTTGGAATAAATTACTTTATTTACGCATGAAAAATGAAAGGATGAATTTTTGAAGAAGGTGGAATTTCTAATTTATAAGCAACACTTCCAATCCAGTGCAAAACCTTGTAGGGCTCATAAATTTTTGGTGCAAGATTTATGTTCTTATGTTATTTAAGTAAACATTGTTTATAGGGCTGTAATTAAAGTAACACCAAATCTCCTTCCTTAAAATGCCTCTCACTGCATTGTTGATCAACTTGTTCTTTCATCTTATTTTAAACCAAAACCTAATTCTCCTTAAAGAATTGAATCACTTCTTTTTGGTATTGAAGAGAGTCATTGACCATACAGGATTTGGAATGACCCTACAAATAAGATGTAGTAGAAGGTGGGGGTATCCATAGAGAGATTTAAATGGTGTCATATTTGTCATGGTGTGAAATTATGTGTTGTACCACCATTCTACTTGTGATAGCCACTTGGACCAATTACTTGTGTTTCACAGCCAAAACATTGTAGGTATCCTTCACAACATTTATTCACAATTTCAGTTTAGCCATCTAATTGTGGATGATAAGATAAACTATGGGAAATTTTTGTGCCACATGTAGAAAATAGTTTAGTACAAAATATGATAGTAAAGATAGGATCATGATCACTCACAATGATTTTGAATGCCTTAGATTTTTTGCACCTTTTCCATGAATACTTCTACCATGGTAATATCTTGAAATGGATGAAAAATTCCACAAAAATGTACATACTTTTTGATTCGATCCATAACCACTAATATCATGTCCATACTATTCAATTTAGGTAGGCCTGTAATAAATTCCACTGATATTTCTTCCCAACATTGTGCTGGAATGGGTAATAGTTGTAAGAGCCCTGGGGCCTTAATTATTTTTCCTTTATTTTTTTAATATATCAAACATTCTGCAACAAATTTTTGTACATCCCCCTTAAGGCCTTCCCAAAAAAATCCTTATTTATATAATAATAAGTCTTTAAGAACCTATAATGTCCTTCGATGGTTGATTCATGCATGTGAGATATGATACTAGATTTCAATTCTAAATTCTTACACAAAAAAAGTATATCTTTATACCATAAGGAGTCTCCTTTCAAAAAATACTTACCTAAAGAAGATGGGTTATTGTATGAGTTTCCTTGTTTGAGTGTCTTCTTGCCACTCTACTTGCACGGCTTCTAGCCATTAAGGTTTTAATAAATAAATAACGCAAAGATTTGATTCCTCTAATTCCTATCGATAAAGTGCATCAGCTACAATATTCCCCTATCTTTTTCTATGAATAATTTCAATGTCATATCCTAGCATATTTGTGACCCACTTCTATTTCTCTTCTAAAGACAATCATTGATCCAAAAAATACTTTAGACTCTCATGATATATCTTAACTTTGAAATTCCTTTCGATGAGATATTGGCACCACTATTTGATTTTGTGATTTATTTCTAACATTTATTTTTCATATGTGGGCCTTACCAAGCTCTTTCCTTTTAATTGTCGACTCTCAAATGCTAAGGGAAACCCTTATTGCAATAGTACGTCCCCAATGCCATATCTAGAAGCATCACATTATACCACAAATGTCTTAGAGAAGTATGAGGTAGCTAGCATAGGCATGGAAGTAAGAGCTTCTTTTAAGTGTTGGAATATGTAGGTGGCTTAGTTTGACCATGAAAATTAATCCTTCTTTAATAATGTTGTTAAGGGTGATGTTATGTGAGAATAGCTATGAACAAATCTTCTATAATAGCCTATTAAAATGAAGAATCCTCTTAAACCTTTGTATTTTTAGGTTTTGGCCAATATGTGACAGCTATAATCTTCTTATGGTTTATCTTAACACCTTCATGTGACACCACATATCCTAAGTACTCCACTACCTTCACCCCAAAGGCACATTTAGATCTATTTGCATAGAGTTTATTGTCTTCCAATACCTTTTATATATTTTATACATGTTTCAAAATTTCTTCCCATGTTTTACTATAGATTAATATGTCATCGAAGAACACCAATAGAAATTTATGATGAAATGGGCATAAAATTGAATTCATGAGGCTATGAAAAGAAGATGGGGCATTAGTGAGACAAAATGGCATAGCTAATAATTAATAGTGACCCTCATGTGTTCTAAATTCATTCTTATATACAACCTCTTCCTTTACCCGAATTTGATGATACCTCAAACGTAAATCTAACTTAGTAAAGAAAACAACCCCATTCAATTCATATAATAATTCATCAATGACTTAAATAGGAAAATTATCTTTCAAATTGATATTATTGAGTTCCCTATAATATGGGAACATTCTCTATGACTCATCCTTTTTCTTAACCATAGCTACTGGAGATGAGTAAGCACTTTTACTAGGTCTAATAATAACTAAGTCTAACATTTCCTTTAACATTTTTTTAATTTATAACTTTTGTTCATAGGGGTAGTGGTATGGTCTAATGTTAAAGGGATACTTCTTTGACTCAATTTAATTACATGATCATGATTTTTGACTAGAGGTAGGCCCTTTGGTTCTTGAAATACTTTTTGATGTTGTTGAATAATCATTTGAAGATTTGGCGGGTCTTTATTTTCTACATCATGTGCTTCCAAAAAATGTAGTTGTGCCACTATGTCATAAAATCCTTTCTTAAGTAATTTCTCCATCCTATGAGAGTTAATAATTTGTCTTGGTGGGGATTTCATCCTATTAAGTGTGTAATTTTTTCCATTTATACTAAAAACCATGAATAATTCTTGAAAATTAAAAGACACTATTCCCAATTGTTTAATCCATTACACTCTCAAAACTATATCTACTCCCCTAATCGATATGGTAAACATTTATTAATCTAGCTAATAGTCCCCAATTCAAAGCTTGATATGATGACATTTACCCCCACACGATATTTTTTTCCCAATGGCAATCACAACTTGAAAATTGGAGATTTTATACACAAAATAATTGAGTTCATTACCTAATTTTCTATCAATAAAGTTATGGGTATTCTCTATATTGATTATAACTAACACTTTCTTCTTCGTAATATAACCCACCACTTTGAGTGTTTGTAGTGTGTTTATCCCATTTAATGGATGTAGAGAGATAGTTGGTATTTCTTCCTTCTTATAATTTGTTGGTTCCTTTATAGTTAATTCTTTCTCCTCCAAAAGCTTATTTTCAGTAATCATTAGTCTTTTCTCACCATTGGCACACTTATGTCCTCTCTACCATTTACTATCACAATGACAACATAGGCCCTTTTCTCTTTTTTCTATCTCCTATTGAGGATAGAGCTTGGTAATTTGCCTTGGGTTAAAATATTTGACCATATTTCTATCAACAATATTATTCACATGTATCTCTTGCCATCCTAAATTTTGACCTTGCGTGAATCTCTTGGTAATAGAGTTTCATTACTCAATGTGTAGTGTTTGTTGCATTGATTTCTTAACTATACACAATTCTAACCAAAAAATATATTTTTTAATTCATTTATTTATTCCATTAATTTAAAATTGTTGTCTCTGATAAGGTGTTGCTTCCAGAATTAGGATTACCAATCTCATATGTTGCGCATTATATAATGTTATGGATTTTGTTTGTTTCCAATTTTTTAGTTCGGTGAAATAACTTCCCTTCCATGGTTGCTCATAGTAGGCTGATAAGTCCTTATTAAACTCATCCCAACTAAGACACTACCCTTTCTTGTCACTCATCATCCACTGATACCATTGATAAGGTCAAATTCTATATATAGTGAGGCTATGTCAACCTTTGCATTCTATGGTATATTATGAAGCTTAAAATATTATTCCATGAGACTTATCAAAGAGGTTACATCCATACCATCAATATTTCAGATATCCATATTTTGTAGGTGTAATTTTGGCCCTTGGATAAGTTTTCCTATGTTTGCTTTATTGTGACCTCCAAGATGGTTTGGCTATGTATGAGTGACTATAGGATGTGGATTAATTAGGGGATTTAATTCAAATAATAGATCCTATTTAAACCTATATAAACCCTCATTCAATGATGTTTCAAATCGGAAAAAAAAATTATCCTTGATAAAAGTTACCACTATTTCACATTCCTCATGTATGTTTCCTTCAATTTTAGGTGGTGGATAATAAAGGGAATCATTGAGATTAGTGCTTGAAGAAAAAACATCTATTCCAAAAGGCATGGATATTGATTTGATTTTTTTTCTAGTTCTATATTTTTTCTCAATACTTGGAGGAAACTATCTAGCGCAAGTGGCAACCATAAATAACTAAAACATGTGCTGTATCAGAAGCATATGTTTCATTGTTAACCAAATTTGACCAAAACATTTAGGAATGTAAAATGCCTCAAATATAAAAATACAAAGAAATAAATCTAACTAAAATTTTATGAGATTTCTGAAAATATTAAAAATTTAAAAAAAATATCCTAAAATTGTGGCCTATAAATTCATTTTATGAAAAATAATAACATCATAATAAATTTATCAATAATTATCACCACAACCCAATATTTTTCATGTAGACTCCTTGACTGTTTCTCCAACTCCACTAAAATAATTTTATAAAAATTCACCATAGTTTGAGAGATATAGTGGGAAAACAAATCTTTGCCAAAATCGATGCTCTAATACCACTTGTTAAGATATTTCTTTATACTAATACAAATAACATTAAAATTTAATCCACTTCAAGGGGGAAACCTCCAATAATCATAATAAATTAGGAAATTAATTCAACAATGAAACTTATGATGATTATGGAGATCCATGCTCCACCATATATATATATATATATATATATATATATATATATATATATATATATATATATATATATATATATATATATATATCTGTGTGTGTGTGTACACACACACACACACACACACACACACACACACACACACACACACACACACCAAATTGGGAAGAGTCACACCCATAATAGGGAAGTCTCACACCCATTCATTCTAATTATATCAGAGTAACTATTAGTAATTAATAAATGAAAGATAAATGTTATGATGTATATTTCCTAACCTTATTAATCATAAGGATAGGGGTTTAACACTACATTATTATAGCACATATCTTCACTCTAAGTATGGGTGCACTAGACATCTAGGCTACACCTGTTAAGTTGTGGACCTAAAAGCTTCACTGATGTAAATGGAGGAGGTTGCTAAGTTGCAGAGAAATTGACATTGGTCTGATCAACCAACGTCAGTCATCTTTAGTGTACGCAGTAACCGACATTAGTTATGGGTCGACCGACATCGGTCAGACAGGAACCGACGTCGGTAACCTGTGTGTGTGTGCGTTTGCATGCGCTTCCAAAACTGGTCTAATTTTAGACAGACAATTAGTTTACATGTAAAAGACTAATTTTAGTCTTGAGTCTACATTTCTAATTATTTTAATTAGGAAGTCTAATTATTGTTTGTATGGGATCTATTTAAGAGATCCATGGGGCTGTATTGTAATCAAGGACAAGGAAGAGATCCTTCCAATTGTAAGATCTAGGTTTGCAGGCGTGCAAGACCAGGTTGATCTACAAGTGTGCAAGATCAGGGGAGATCTACATGGTAATTAAGATTAGTTTATTTTTAGGTTGTTGCAAGATCAGGGAGATCTACTTGGAGTACTTTGAGTACTTCATACTGGCAGTATTGTTACTAACTGGTGGAGGGTACAACTCTGTGTTTGAGTTGTGGTTGTAATTGGTTGAGTGAGAGAACTCTTGAGGGAGAATTACTGGTACACCCAAGAGGTGTGGGAAGAGTGTAATTTCTTCATTGTATTTCCTTCTGGAAGAGTGTTAATACAAGTTTGTATTGTCTTTCATATTTTGTGTTGTTTCTGAATTCTAGTTACATTTTACTTCTGGCTTAATTCTGTGTTTAGTTGCTTATACAAGGTAATCAGTTGTGCTCCTAATCTTGACAAGTGGTATCAGAGCCTGGTTCGGAGTAGGTTAGTGTTTGTTGATTACAGGTCACTCTCAGGGGTTTCTGATTGAGTGGGAGTATAGCAATGGTAGAAGAAAGTAAGCTAAGAATAGATAAATTCAATGGCAAGAATTATCAATTATGGAGGATGCAAATAGAAGATTATATGTATCAAAAAGATCTATACTTACCGTTGGGTGGGGTTGCATCCAAGCCCACAGATATGAAAGATGAAGAATGGAATGTTCTTGATCGAAAGGCTCTGGGATCTATAAGGTTGAGCCTGGCATCATCTGTGATTTCCAACTTATCACAGGCTAAGACAACGGTAGAGTTAATGGAATCTTTGGCAAATTTATATGAAAAACCCTCAGCTTTGAATAAGGTATTTCTTATGAAGTAATTATTTAATTTGCAAATGCTAGAAGGTGGATCTGTACATAGTCATCTTAGTGATTTCCATGGTTTGGTAAACTAGTTAATTTCAGTCAATATAGATTTTGATGATGAAATTAAGGCTCTTTTAATCATATGCTCTTTACCTAAAAGTTGGGATAGTTTGGTAATGGCGGTTAGTAATACTACGTCTACTTCAAAAATCTTGAAAGTTGATGATGTTTTTAGTGTAATCTTGAATGAATAAATTCGTAGGAAAAGCACAAGGGAATCATCAGGGAATGCTAAAGTGTTGAAATTAGGGGAAAGCAAAGAGAGAAGGTTCAGCAAGGGAAATCAAGGTCAAAGATAGGTAGGAGATCCAGATCTAGGTATGGTAGTAAAATTTGCTTGAATTATGGAAAGAAAGGGCATGTAAAGAAAGATTGTTTGTCGAAAGAAGATCAGCATGAAGGAAATGAAGAAGCAGATGTTGCATGTATTGTTGCATAGGATGCTATTGTATGTTCCTTGGATAAAGTGAAATCTTGGGTTTTAGATTATGGTGCCTCTTTCCATGCAACCCCAAATAGAGAATTTTTTCATGAATATGTCCAAGGAGACTTTGGAAAGATTTATTTAAGGGATGGTAAGCCTTGTCAAATGGTTGGCAAAGTGAAAGTGCAGCTGAAATTACAGATGGGAAACACATGGGTGTTGAAGGAGGTCATGCATGTCCCATGCCTAAAGCAAAATTTGATTTTTGTTGG
Organism: Torreya grandis; assembly: GCA_037957365.1. Lineage (NCBI taxonomy): Eukaryota > Viridiplantae > Streptophyta > Pinopsida > Cupressales > Taxaceae > Torreya > Torreya grandis. The sequence continues at coordinate 42,113 of JARHVA010005169.1, read as the reverse complement.
AAAGTTGGGTGATGAGGGATGCACAGTAACTCTCACAGTAGAATCTTGGAAAGTTTCCAAGGGTGCACTTGTTTTAGCAAGAGGTAAGAAAGTAGGTACTCTTTATCTATCTACTTGTATTACTGATTCTCCTTCTGGTTTATCTACTTTAGATGTAGATGCAAAGATGTGGCTCTGTAGGCTTGGTCACATGAGTAAGAAGGGAATGCATGTTCTTGAGTCAAAAGGTAAGAGTTTAGATTCAGAAAGCATAGATCAAGATTTCTGTAAGCAACAGAAGAAAGTGAGGTTTCTTGAAACTGGGTCAACAAAGAAGGGAGCTTCTATTAGAGGATCACAGTGGTATGCTACAAGAAAAGATCAGGTTTATTGCAGGAAGAGGAAATTTGATGTTTTTGACATGAACAAGAAAGCCTTGGTTTTCAAGGAGAAGATGATGGACAGAGATCAGCTCAAGGGGCTGAATAATTCTGAGCAGGGTAGTTTGGACAAGGTTATGATTCAAAGTGAGCTCATAGGTAAAAATTCATCACTCACAAGAAAACACAGTTACTGACGTCGATCAGGTGGAACTGACGTCGAATAGGCAAGTACTGACATCAGTCATGTCTAGACCAGAGTTGGTGGTGTCAAGCAAGTGGACATCAACGTCGATCAGGGAACCAACATCGGCGATTAGGAGGAATCGACATCAGTCAGGTATAGACCGAGGTCGGCCAGAGGTGACTGACATCAGTCACTATTAAAATAGATTTTGGGTGGATAGCAAGTTGTCAAGGAGTCTCAAACACCCATGTGGAGGACTGAAAGGGTAAGTAAGCCTCAAATTCATTATTCCCCTTCTTTATACTACTTGTTGCTCACTGATGGTCAAGTACCAAGAAGTTTTAAAGAGGCAGAGCAGGTAGAATCTAGGAAACAGTGGGAACATGGCATCAATGAGGAAATTGATTCCTTGGGAAAGAACTAAATGGAAGATTTGGTAGAGTTGCCAGCTGAAAAGAAAGCACTGAAAGACAAATGGATTCCTAGGTTAAAGAAAGGAGAGAATGGATAGGTGAGATAGAAGGCCAGTTTATATGGTCTTGAGCAGGCTGCAAGACAATGGTGTTTAAGGTTTGATAGGTGTATGAAAAAGCATGGCTTTATTCAATGTCAGTGTGACCATTGTGTTTGCTTTATCGGGTTGGATAATATTAGCTACATTATCATGTTACTGTATGTAGTGTATATGCTTGTTGCAGGGTCACACATGCAGGAGATTGCTGAGCTAAAGGTAAAGTTAGTTCAGAGGTATGCCATGAAGGATTTGGAAGCAGCGAAATTCTTTGACATGAGTATTTCTAGAGATAGGGAAGATCACAGGTTGATGTTGTCTCAGGATGATTATGTGAATAAGGTAGTGGAGAGGTTTAATATGTAGAATGCAGAACCGGTTAGCACACCTATGGATGGACAGTTCATAGAACAATGTCCCAAATCACATGATGAGGTTGAGTACATGTGTAATAGACCTGATATTACCCATGTAGTGGGAGTTGTCAGCAAGTTTGTGGCCAATTCAAGAAAGAAGCACTAGAAAGCAGTTCAGTGGATTCTTAGGTATCTGAGAGGGACCAACAACAGGTTAACATGTTATGCAGGGTCAAGCACTTCTCTACATGGGTATGTAGATTCAGATATGGTAGGTTACTTGGATGACAGGAGAAGCACCATAGGATGTGTGGTGGTTGGTCTTCAATATTGAACTTGAAGAGGGATACAAACCAAGAAACAAAATTAGATGATGTACAGGTACAGGTACAGGTGCAGCTATTTATCTCCAAGTGGGAGATTGTTAAGTTGTGGAGTTAAAAGCTTCACTGATGCAAATGGAGGTGGTTGTTGAGTTACAGCATAATCGATGTCGGTCTGATAACCCGATGTTAGTCATATTTAGTGTACGCAGTAACTGACATCGGTTATGGATCGGCCGACATCGGTCAGACAGGAACTGATGTCAGCAACCTGTGTGTGTGTGTGTGCATTTGCATGCACTTCTAGAACTGGTCTAATTTTAGACAGACAGTTAGTTTGCATGTAAAATACTAATTTTAGTCTTGAGTGTGTGTTTCTAATTATTGTAATTAGGAAGTCTAATTATTTTTTGTATGGGATCTATTTACGAGACCCATGGGGCTGTATTGTAATCAAGGACAAGGAAGAGATCCTTCCAATTGTAAGATCTAGGTTTGCAGGTGTGCAAGACCAGGTTGATCTATAGATGTGCAAGATCAGGGGAGATCTACATGGTAAGTAAGATCAATTGATTTGTAGGTTGTTGCAAGATCAGGGAGATCTACTTAGAGTACTTTGCGTACTTGGTACTGGCAGTATTGTTACTGACAGGTGGAGGTTACAACTCTATGTTTGAGTTATGGTTGTAATTAGTTGAGTGAGAGAACTCTTGAGGGAGAATTACTGGTATGCCCAAGAGGTGTGGGAAGAGTGTGATTTCTTCATTGTATTTCCTTTTGAAAGAGTGTTAATACAAGATTGTATTGTCTCTCATATTATGTGTTGTTTCTAAATTCTAGTTACATTTTACTTCTAGTTTAATTCAGTGTTTAGTTGCTTATACAAGGTAATCAATTGTGTTCCTAATCCTGACAACACCAAGATTCAATAACTTTGTAGTTTAAGTATTTTATTAGTATATTTTAGAGATTGTTCACACCACATACACATAAAGACATATAAACATATTTTTAAGGTACATTATATTTTTAAATTTTTTTCTAGGAACCTAAATTAAAATATTATTTTATATTTACATGCACTCCTTGCTATGGGATGAAGGGACAATTGTTTTGTCTCTTCAAAGACTTGTACAACTATCTTTAGATATTGATGGTTTTGAGAATCAAATATGGTTGACCATTTTTTTGAGCCATGTTTAATTTTTTCCAGCATTTAACTAAATACTTTTCTTACACAATGTTCTATACTAGAAGAATTATTCCTTTTATTTCTTCTTTAAGATTGAATAAGAAACAACCTTTTGGAAGACCTCAGATCTTGTCATATATTTTATTGAATATATGTTTTTAATGTTTTTAGACTTGTTGAATTCACTCTTACATTGTTTAATTACTTATTAGTCCTTGTCAAGGTAGGACATAAGGAATCTATTTTTAATTAGTGTAATTTTGGATTAACCAATGCAAAAAGTTAAAAGTATATTATTTTAAACATTTTAAAGGTTCTCATAAAGTTTCACATAAAGGAAGCACAAAACATCAGATAATAAAATAGAAGGCTAAAAGGACCACACATAGAAAGGGGACTAGGATTATAGTGGTACAATACTAGTCAAAAAATATCATACTACTATGGCCATGGTTAAAGCTATAAAAAATATAATAAAGATAAAACAAAGGGAAGAAAAATAAAATTAAGGTGTACATTGAAAAAAAGATGAATGGGAAGCAAACATGACCCAAATTATAGGAAACATGTGCCAATAAGAGCCTAATATGAACATATAGTTGAAAAACACAAAGTTACCCTAGAACAGTGTAAACTGACATCTGAAACTAATCTTGAACTAAAATTACATGTCTAATTAGATATGCTATCTACAAATCCTTATTCTATCCAAATTGATCATGATCCTCTTTCTTTAGGGTTTCTACATCATATAGGTTGTAATAAGATTTAATAACTATGTATTTTGATGGCTTTATTGGGATATTTTAGTGCTTATTCACACCACCTCCACATAAAGACATATCAACATATTTTTGAGGTGCATCATATTTGCCAATTTTTTTCTAGGGGCCTAAAATCAAACATTATTTTGCATTTAAATGCACTCCTTACTATGAGATCAGGGGATGATTATTTTATCTCTTCAAAGAATTGTATGATTGTCTTTAGATATTCATGGTTTATGAGAATCTAAGATGGTTAACCATTGTTCTAAGACATGTTTAATTGTTTCAAACATTTAAGTAAATACTTTTCTTCCATAATGTTTTATACTAGAATAATTATTCCTTTTATTTTTTCTTGAAGATTAAATAAGAAACATCCTTTTGGATGACCTCAAATATTTTCATATATTTTCTTGAATAATTTTTTTTTTAATTATTGAATTTACTCTTACACTCTTCAATTACTTATTAGTCCTTTTCAACGAAGGTCTTAAGGAATCTGTTTTCAATTAGTGTAATTTTGGATTAACCAATGCAAAAGTTAAAACTATATTATTTTAAACATTGTAAAGGTTCGCATAAATTTCCACATAAAATAAGCCCAAAACTTTAGAGAAAAAAATTTAAGGGTGAATGGATAACACATAAAAAGGGGACTACGATTGTAGTGGTATAATACTAATCAAACAAGATCATACTACTATGGCCTTGGTCAAAGCTATAGAAAATAGAAGAAAGAGAAAACAAAGGGAATAAAAATAACATTAGGGTGGACATTGAAAACAAGATGAATTTTAGGAAAACATGACCCAAAATATAGAAAACATGTGCCAATAAGAGCCTAATATGACCTTATAATTAAAAAACACAAAATTACCCTAAAACAATGTAAACTAACATCTAAAACTAACCTTGAAGTAAGAATAAATGAATAAATAAAAATTGTTTCTAAAAAACACAACATTCAATAAAAATGTATTGGGAACCTCTTTCCTTAGAATTTATACATTATTATATTCATATATTTACTTTGAATATATGTGCATCCAGCGTCTAGGATATACTAGCATTTAATAACTATGTAGTTTGAGGGTGTTATTGGCATATTTTAGAGATTATTCACACCACCTCCACATAAAAAAAATACCAACATATTTATAAGGTACATTGTATTTATAAAATTTATTCTACCAACCTAAAATCAAATATTATTCTAGATTTAGATGTACTTCTTAGGATGAGATGAAGTGATGATTATTTTATGTCTTTAAAGACTTGTATAACTATCTTTAGATATTCATGGTTTATGATAATAAAAGATGGTTAACCCCTATTTTGAGCCATGTTTATATTTTTCTAATGCTTAACTAAATAATGTATTTCCACAATGCTCTATACCAGAATAATTATTCATTTTATTTCTTCTTGAAGATTGAATAAGAAACGACCTTTTAGAGGACCTCAGATCTTTTCATATATTTTTTTGAATATATGTCATTTTATGTTTTTGATCTTGTTGAATTTACTCTTATACTCTTTAATTCCTTATTAGTCATTTCCAAGGCAAGACATAAGGAATTTGTTTTAAATTAGTGTAATTTTAGATGAACCATTGCAAAAAAGTTAAAACTATATTATTTTAAAAATTGTAAAGGTTCACATAATGTTTCACATAAAATAAGCACAAAACATCAGAGAACAAAAGAAAAGGGTGAAATTACCAAACATAAAAAGGGGACTAGAATTGTAGTGGTACAATACTAGTCAAACAAGATCATACTACTATGACCCTGGTCAAACCAATAAAAAATATAAGAGAAAACAAATGGAAGAAAAAGAAAATCAGGGAGGACATTGAAAAAAAAGAGGAATGGAAGGCAAACATGAACCAGAAAATAGAAAACATGTGCTAATAAGATCCTAATATGAACAAATAATTGAAAAAAACAAACTTACCCTAGAACAATGTAAATCGACGTCTAAAACTAACCTTGAACTAAAACAACAAGTCTACATAGATGTGAGATTTAAAAATACCACATTGAGGCCAAACTAATATGGAACCTCTTTCCTTAGATTTTTTACATTTTTATAGTTCATATCTTTACATTGAGTATGGGTATGCCTGACATCTAGCTTACATTAGGATTCAATAACTGTGTAGTTTGAGGATTTTATTGGTAGATTTTATATATTGTTCACACCACATCCACATAAAGACATATCAATAGATTTTTAAGGTACATTATATTTGTTAAATCTTTTCTAGGTACCTAAAATAAAATATTATTTTGTATTTAGATGCACTTCTTACTATGAGATGAAGGGACAATTGTTTTGTCTCTTCAAAGACTTAAACAACTATCTTTAGATATTCATGGTTTATTTGAATCAAAGATCGTTGACAATTTTTTTGATCCATGTTTAATTTATACCAACATTTAACTAAATATTTTTATACCACAATGTTTTATACTAGAATAATTATTCCTTTTATTTCTTCATTAAGATTTAATAAGAAATAACCTTTTAGAGGACCTGAGATCTTTTCATATATTTTATTGGATATATGTTGTTTAAAGTATTTGGAATTTTTAAATTTACTCTTACACTCTTTAATTTCTTATTAGTCCTTGCCAAGGTAAGACTTAAGGATTCTATTTTCAGTTTGTGTAATTTTGGATGAACCAATGTAAAAAGTTAAAATTATATTATTTTAAACATTTTAAAGATTTGCATACAATTTGACATAAAAGAATCAAAAAAATTCAAATAAAAAAATATAAGGGTGAAAGGACCACATATAAAAAGGAGAGTAGGATTGTAGTGGTACAATACTAGTCAAAACTCATACTACTACGACCCTAGTCAAAGCTATAAAAAATAGAAGAAAGAGAAAATAAAGGGAAGAAAAATAAAATCAAGGAGGACATTGAAAACAAGAGGAATGGGAGGAAAACATGACCCAAATATATCTAAAACACGTGACAATAAGATCCTAATATGAACATATAATTGAAAAACACAAAATTATCTTAGAGCAATGTAAACTAACATCTAAAACTAACCTTGAACTAAAGTTACATGTCAAAATAGATATGTTATATGCAAATCCTTCATTCAGTCAAATTGGTTTGTGAACCTCTTTCCTTAGAGATTACAAATTATTATAGTACATATCTTTTCTTTGAGGATGGGTGCCTCCATCATTTAGGTTGCACTAAGATTCAATATATGTGCAGTTTGATGGTTTTATTCAGACATTTTAGAGATTATTCACACCACCTCCACCTAAAGATATATCAACATATTTCTGAGGTACATTATGTTTCTCAAATTTTTTCTAGGATCCTAAAATCAAATATTATTTTACATTTAAATGCACTATGTATTATGAGATCAAGGGACGATTGTTTTGTCTCTTCAAAGATTTGTATAACTATCTTTAGATCTTCATGGTTTATGAGAATCAAATATGCTTGACCTTTTTTTAATTTTTTTGTGTGGAGGAGAATAAGATTGTCTTATTACATGTATGGAGGTGATAAAATATGCACAAAACTTTAGGAAACAAAAGAGAAGGGTGAAAGGACCCACACATAAGAAAAGGACTAGGATTGTAGTGGTACAATACTAGTCAAAAAATGTCATAGTGTTATGGTCTTCCTTGATATGATTTTAAGGAAAATTTGTTTTGTCTCTTGAAAGACCTGTATAACTATCTTTAGATCTTCATGGTTTATGAGAATAAAATATGGTTGACCATTTTTTCAAGCCATGTTTAATTTTTTCCAATGTTTAACTATAGTGTTTTCTTCCACAATGCTCTATACTAGAAGAAATATTCATTTTATTTCTTCTTGAAGATTGTATCAAAAACAACCTTTCAGAAGATCTCATATATTTTCATATATTTTCTTGAATATGTCATTTAATGTTCTTAGACTTTTTAAATTTACTCTTACACTCTTTAATTTATTATTAGTCATTTCCAAGGTAAGACTTAAGGAATTAGATTTCAATTAATGTAATTTTGGATGAACCAATGCAAAAAATTAAAATAATATTATTATAAAAATTGTAAAGGTTCATTCATCTAGCTAGTTGTACTATCAGAAACATCATCCTGGAGGCTATTAGCATATGTGGGGCCTTTTCAAATTACAATATATGTCACACCTATAGAGAAGGTAACCATGTGGTGGAATATTTTGCTAATATGGGGGTGATTAATAAACAACCTCAATTTTGGTTTGCTCATGACCAAATCCCACAAAATACTAAGGATATCATTATTAATGAAGCGGCAATTGGTTATGCTTAGCTATGGTACGTGTGATTTGATCACTCATTTGAAGGATAGTCACTATTTGGATTTCACACACCTTCTTTGGGATTATTCCTTGTTCTTTGTTTTGCTAACTTGTTGTTACTTTGGTACTGCTTTGATGCTGTGAAGTTGCTATTGATATGCTATTTTGGTGTTTTTATCTGGTAGGATACTCACTGTTGTTGCCATCTCTTATTTATTTTAGTTTTAGACCTTTTTTGTAGCTGGGGGTGGGCCCCACTCATCAAAAACCCATTACTATACTCATGTATTATCTGGCTTTTGAGCCTTTTTTGGTTATGGGTTTCCTTATTTTATTTGGCTTTTGAGCCTTATTTTGTATTGGGTATGGTCCTTTTCAAAACCATTTACCAATAATTAAAAAAATAATGTAAAGGTTCGCATAAAGTTTCACATAAAAATATTAGAATGTTACATGAGTGTTATTTACTAATATTCTTTTTAAAACATCTCTCACTGAATTTATTGGCTAGAAAATAGTAATGTGATTTTGGATCTGTGGTAGTTTGGAATGGATCTATTTCATAGATAATAATGATTAATTAATTAATACTAAGGAAGCTAGGTAATAGGGAGGAAGGATTGCAAGAGTTTTAATTATTAATCATTAGGTGTGTTTTTTTGGCCTAGCTGACAGTAGTGCAGAGTGGAGCCATTTTATAGATAACTAGATTCCTTGAAACTTTTTTACCATATATATAAACTTTAAAAACAAATCCTCGTGATTAAATTGTACTTTTAATATTGACAAGATAATCTTGATAAAGGTTTGAAGAATGGTTTTTTAAATATGGACATGTGGTAGTTACTAGCACAATTTTTGTCATGCACATTTACACAACTTGCATTAGTTACTAGTAAATAGGAATTTATTTATTTCTCTAGCTAAAAAATCAGAATCTATTTTCAGTTGATCGTTGTCATGTAAAACTTTGGCAAACCAAAAAATTACCTTATAACAATGTAAAATGACATCTAAAACTAACCTTCAACTAAAATTACGTGTATACATAGATATGCAATGTACAAATCTGAACTTCAGTCTAAATGGATTGCAAAAATCTTTCCTTAGAGCTTATACGTTGTTATAATACATATATTTAGTTTGAGTATGGATGCATCCAACATCTAGGAAGCAATAGGATTCAATAACTATGTATTTTGATGGTTCTATTGGGACATTTTAGAGATTATTCACACCACCTCCACATAAATATATATCAACATATTTATAACATACATTATATTTGTCAAATTTTTATAGAAACTTAAAATCAAATATTATTTTGTATCTAGATGCACTCCTTGCTATGAGATCAAGGAATGATTATTTTGTCTCTTCAGAGACATGAATAATTGTCTTTAGATCTTCATGGTATATGAGTATCAAATATGGTAGACCATTTTCTATTTTATTTTATGTTTGGAGGATAATAATCTTATCTTAATATGTGTGTGGAGGTTTTAAAAGAAGCACAACACTTAAAATAACAAAAGATAAGTGTAAAATGACCCACACATAAAAACGGGAATAAGATTGTAGTGGTAAAATACTAGTCAAACAAGATCATTCTACTATAGAGTTCCTTGATATGAGATAAAGGGATGCTTATTTTATCACTTAAAAGGCTTGTATAATTATCTTTATATCTTAATGGTTTATGAGAATCAAAGATGGTTTACCAGTATTTCAAGCCATTTAAGTTTTTGTTGATGTTTAACTAAATAGTTTTCTTCCATGATTCTTTATACTAAAATAATTATTCATTTTATTTATTCTTGAAGATTGAACTAGAATGAACCTTTCATAGGACCTCAAATATTTTCATATATTTTATTGAGTATATGTTGTTTAAAGTATTTAGACTTGTTAAATTTACTCTTACACTCTTTAATTCCTTATTAATCCATGTCCAATTTCATAATTGTAAAGAACATGTTTAAATCATATCAGAATAACTGTAACTACAATTTAATATTTATAAAATACTAGAATCATATAAAATTACTTCTTAGCAAAATAAAACGTTAAGGACACTGACATTTAGGAAGAGCACAAAAATTTATTACAGTTGTGGGTGTCTCTCAAATTGTCAATTCAATATTATGGGTGTCATTTCAAGATTGTGAATTATGATTGTTTCTTTCAATTTTTTCTTTTATTTGAATGTTTTTGGAGTCTCATCTATGTCCCTTGGCTACTATCAAATTCTAATTTGGAGTAATTGTAAGGTGGTTTTTAGTTATGATTTTTATTCACTTTTTAAAAATTGGTTCTAATTTTTGAGTTAGTGGTTGTAAGGTGTCTATTGAAGATTTTAAGTTCCATTTATATAGTTTATTTAATATCAAATTCAATTACATTTCTTCTCTTGTAGGTGGGGGATGGGTTAAACTCTATTTGATTCATGGAATGCTATTGAGACTCTGACTAGGCAAGCCCATTTAGGGCTTATATCGAGGCCAAATAAAATTAGCTAAAATTGGTCAAGACTTTGCAAATTGAACTCGTCAAAACTTAATCAACATTGAAGCCAAGAATGACAATAATCGTCAAGAAATAATAGATTAAGGAATGGAGCGGGACTCAACAAATCCTCTAGAGAATTGTCGAGTCTCTTAATTATAATTCTATAATGTTTTTATATATAGTAAAAGAATTATTTAAAATTTTTATTTTATCTATATTATAAAGTTATCAAATTGTTTGGATATATTTAACATTTATTTTTTATTTTTTAATATTTATTTATTCAATAGAAATAAATTCCTTTATTCTTGAACTCAAGAACAATTTATGATATAATGGGAATCATAGACATTAAAAACATCATCCAATATACAAATTATAGAGTCTCACTCATCTATTCAATATTACCTTCCAAATATTAATATATTTCACAATAAAACATTCCCAAAAAAATTTATTGCCTTTTCTAAATTAAATTAATATTATATATGTACAATTTCATAATTGTAAAAAATATTTATAAATCATATTAGAATAACTATAACTATAATTTAATATTTATAAAATACTAGAATCGTGTAAAATTACTTGTTAACGGATAAATCAACTGTAACCTTTTATGAACATTCATATCATCATCTTCTTATAAGGATATCTTACCATCTCTGTGAAGGAGGGAAGAGGAAGAAAGCACTGAAGAAAATGTTAATGACGCTGACATGTAGGAAGAGCGTGGGAGTGGTACAAATCCTACCTTATATGACATCGAAAACGTTAACATTACCTCATATCAGCTTATGATTGAAAAACACAAAATTACCCTAAAACAATGTAAAATGACATCTAAAACTAACCTTCAACTAAAATTACATGTATACATAGATATGCAATGTACAAATCTGACCTTCAGTCCAAACAAATTGCAAACATCTTTCCTAAAAGCTTATACATTGTTATAATACATATAGTCTAAAAATGGGTGCATCCAACATCTAAGATGCAATAGAACAAAAGAGAAGGGTAAAATGACCCACACATAAAAAGGGGAATAAGATTGCTTCTTAACAGAGAAAAAACGTTAAGGAAGCTAACATGTATCTATGTACAATGTCAAAATTATACAAAACATGTTTAAAGCATATTAGAATAAATATAACTACAATTCAATATTTCTAAAATACTAGAATCGTATAAAATTACTTCTCAGCGGAAAAAAACGTTAAAGAAGCTGACATATATCTATGTACAATGTCAAAATTATACAAAACACGTTTAAATCATATTAGAATAAATAGAACTACAATTTAATATTTCTAAAATACTAGAATCGTATAAAATTACTTCTCAGCGGAAGAAAACGTTAAGGAAGCTGACATGTAGGAAGAGCGTTTGACGTGCTACCCATTCACAAAATCAAAATCTGTGTGTATTGCTTTTAATGCGAAACACAGGCAATTGGAGCGCCAAAGTATGCAAAGGATTTGCTTTGAGGTTGTTGACTGGGTAGATTTAGACATGTAACACCCTCGATCTGGCCACGTGTTAACTACTCCGCCTTCTACGGAGGCCTATGGATCCTATATATTGGCCGCATATCATCACATCTCCGACGACAAAAATGGCTCCCCAATATACTGCGAGGTTTCTGGGCTTCATTTCCATTCATGTGATGCTGCTGCTGTCTCTATGTGGGCGTGAGGGGAAAGCAGAGCAGAGTGGAGGATACCGTCCGGGAAAAGTGCTTCCTCCAGATATAGATTTGCTTGAATTTCCTCTAAACTTAGAATACTTGGAGGCGGAGTTCTTTCTGTTTGGGGCTTTTGGGTATGGCCTGGATCGCGCTGCGCCCGAGCTGGTCGATGGCGGGCCTCCTCCCACGGGAGGCAAGAAAGCTCAACTCGACCCGGTCGTGCAAGATATCATTGAGCAATTCGGTTACCAGGAAGTTGGTCACCTCAGGTACCTTTTATATAAATATATATATATAACTTCACCTAAAAGTAAAAGTTGATGTAGATTTACACTTGTCTAACCTTATGCAATTGCAGGGCTATAAAGAAAACAGTGAAGGGATTTCCCAGACCCCAACTGGATCTGAGCGCACAACAATTTGCCAAAGTTTTTGACACTGCATTCCATACCAAGTTGAATCCTCCCTTTGATCCTTATGCCAATACTCTCAATTATCTGCTTGCAAATTACCTTATTCCCTACGTTGGACTCACAGGCTATGTTGGCACCAATGCTAATCTCCAATCTAAAACTGGAAAGCGAGTAAGTACCGCTACGAACACTAGCACTAGTTTTTTATTATTATTTATGTCGTAACATTCAATACCATGCAGCTTTTGGCGGGACTTCTTGGAGTGGAATCGGGGCAGGATGCAGTGATCCGTAGCTTGTTGTACGAGAGGAAGTTTGAGAGGGTTGCGCCATATCCATACACAGTGGCTGAATTTACCAATACACTTTCTACGCTGAGAAACAATCTTGGGCACACTGGAGTGGTGGACGAAGGTCTGATTGTCAAACAAGCACAGGGCGCTGAAGGAAAGGTGAAGGGCAACATTCTTGCAGGTGATGACTACTCTCTGGCCTATGCAAGAACTCCTGCTCAGATTCTCAGAATAGTCTATTCAACTGGCAACGAGTCAATGCCTGGAGGATTCTTCCCTCTTGGTGCTGGTGGAAGGATTGCTCTCGGCTATCTTCAACACTGATCTCTCATCTACTTTCTACTTTCAAATAAACGTATTGTAAATTCCTTATCAGATAAGGATCCTTGTAATTTGCCATTCCATATTGCATATTTACTATAATTTAAGGTGAGTTTTTTTCTGCTTATAATTTTTTATTGAACGAGGTGAAACATCGGAAGAGGACTCTGTATTTTGTTGGGGGAACTATTCGATTAACTCTAATTAATCCTAATTACTTCACCTCGAATTTTCTTTTAAAAAAATTACACTCGTTTTTTTTCTTAATCTCCTTACTTTTATGGAATTTGAACACCATTTTGTCTATCCTTAATTAATTGGACAAGTGGACCTTTTATTTATTTAATTGGACAATTGGACCATCTCCTTATGACATGGTCTAGGCTTGCCAATGCATCTTGAATGTAGGTGGCAAGAGTTACATTACCATTTATAATTATCTATTTTTAATTGAAGATTTTATGTAATTAAAATATTTGGAAAGGTTTTTAAATTTGTTTGACATATTACATGCTATTTTTTTTATTGGTATGATTTGAATTCGAATCAATTAAATTATAAAAATATTATAATCTAATCATATTTAATTAATTAAATATGTAAATCTTTTATTTAGGTGGTAAGAGTTACATTACCATTTATTTCAGAAAAAAATTATCCATTTTTGATTTGAAGATTTTATGCTTTATGGATTATGAAAAAATAACTTAAAACATTTAAAGAGGTTTTTAGGCTTGTTTTGTATATAACATGTTATTTTTTTATTGATGTGATTTGAATTCGATTAATTAAATTATAAAATCCGGATATTATATTTTCAAAATTTAAAAATCAAATTATATTTAATTAATTAGATATGTAATATTCTTATTTATAAAGTAAGTTGTGATTAATAATATTATTTAAACTAGCATATATATCTTAGATATGTCGAACAATATCATTTTCAAGGCACCTATATTATATTGAATTTATGACACAAATAGAATAGATGTCTTGAAAATAATATCTTTGGCATTTAAACTCAGATTAATTATCATATAAATGTAAGTCCACACCAAAAATAAAGTTTTTGATATCTGAACAAGCCGTTTGCCCTTTTTCCAGATCTGAACTCATATAAATAAGAACTCGGTAAAACACATAGAATTATTTTCATTTATTGCATCTCCTCTCAAACAAAAGGTTTTAAATTTATTTGACATAAAACTTACCATTTTCTCATTTTTGGGATTTAAATTTGGATTAGATTAAATTTAATAAGACAACCATATTTTTTTTAAATTTATTGTAGCCTCTCAACGAAAAGTCTTTAAGCTTGATAGGCATAGAACACAACATTTCCACTTGATATATAACATAACATTTCTAAAACCTTATAGTCATACCATTTTCCTAATTTTAGGATTCAAACTTTAATCAATTATAATTTGGTAAGGCACATTTAAATTTTTACTTTTATGTATTGTAGCTTCTCCCAATCAAAGGGTTTAAAGCTCATTTGACTTAAAACATAAAACATTCCCATTTTTGGTATTCAAATTTTTTAGATCAATTAAAATTTGGTAATATATTAAGTTTTTTGTTGTGTTTTTTTGCTCTTTTTTTTTGCTTTTATTTTTAATAAATTTATTGTAGCCTTTTAATTAAATGTTTTTAAAATTTCTTGAAATAAAACTTAATATTTTCATTTGATTTGAATTTGAATCAATTAAATTATAAAAATATTATGATTTAATTATATTTAATTAATTAAATATGTAAATCTTTTATTTATAAAGTATGTTATGATTACTAATTCAATTTAAATTGGTGTATATATTTTAGATTAGTCTATGTAAAATATGTTCAATGATATCATTTTCAAAGAACTCATATTATATTAAATTTTTGACATAAATAGAATAGACACTTCAAAAATAATATCTGTGTAATATTTTACATAGATTTAACTAATATATGTATGCTAGTAGAACTTATCACCACATAAAATAAAAGTAAATATTTGTTATTCATGAAAACAAATTTGATATATTTTAATATTCATTTTTATTTCATTTAATATAATTAAAAAAATTGAAACTAAAAAGAGACATAATATAATTAATTTATTGTAGTCTCTCTCGAATAAGATTTTCAAGCTTGCTCAACATAGAACATACCATTTACCCATTTTTTGTCTAAAAAATTATTTGATTTATTGTAGCCTTTCTCAAATGGAGGTTTCTAAGCTTGACTAGCATAGAGAATGGAATATTAAGAGAGGTTTAAGATTAATATAGATAGAAAATATCATATTAAAAGGGTTTTAAGCTTGATTGACATATAATATTTTATTTTACTATTTGTGGGATTTGAATTTGGATCAATTAGCTTATAAATATAAGCCCACACCAAAATATTAGTGCATTTGTGGTATTTGAACTCAACCCAATTATTTTGAAAGTGTAAGTTCACAAAATACACCAAACCAAGGTGCTTTATAAGAGTATGAGAATAACAATTATAATAAAATCATTATATATATATATATATATATATATATATATATCTAAGAGAGAGAGAGAGGGGGGGGGGAGGGAGGTATGGGTAAAATTATAGATTTTGAAAGGAATTATAGCCTTGTACAATGGAGAAAGAGATATACCAATAAAGCTCACAATAAATCCCTCTTCCAAAGAAAAATAAGAGTCAAAAAAAAAAAAAAACTTGCAAACCATCAAACTGGCCTTCAACCTTCCTTCTACTAACAATCCAAGATTAGTCAGTGAACATGTAGAAAACCAACCATCAAAAATTTTCAAAAAATAGCCTGCAGCCCATCCTTCAACCTTTAGAAACCCATCCAAAAGAGATCATCAAAATTTTCAAAACTATATTCCTCCACCATTACCTCTTTTTTGAGAGTGTAGGATCATATTAATTGCTGTATAGGCCTTTTTGAGTCTTCCTTTTTTTTTCCATACAATAGTGCAATCCTCCTTATCTTTACGACCTAATTTAAGGAAAATGGGGATAAACACTATAATAAAAATCAAATTCCTTGAATCTATCAACAAAAGATTATTTCCTCTTGATAATAAATATATTGGTTTCACTATAGTTTTTTCCTTAACATGGTTCATCCCATTAGTTTTTTCAAACCTTATAGCTAAAGGATCCTTGCTTGTTTTAAAGATAATTTCTTCTAGGACTAAAATGTAGGAACATGGTTCTAAAACATGATTCTTGAGAGTTGTATCTCCATCCACTTTAATTAGTTGGGAAATTGAATATTTCCACCATAAAGTCTCCCCATTTATTTTTTCATTTATATAGGTTGAATCTAAGTGACATGACTCAAAACATCTATGGCAGCAAAAGGGTAACCCCTCATAATCTAAGGATTATTTTTAAGATCAATCTCCAAACTTTAGATCAATTATTGTTGTAATATTTTTGTATATATCAATGTTAATTAGGATTATAGCAAAGGTTATGCGATAAAAATTCAAATTAGATGAACCTGTTAGTAAATGTTGTTCTAGAGTATCCCATGTGACTTTAAGGCAAGAATATACACAATGGTGAAAAGGAAGATGTGGTAGTTTAACCCAAATAGGCTTGGCGTTGAAGGAATCAATAAGGGTGTTGAAAGACAAGAACTAGGGATTTTAGAGATGGAGGTCCTACCCCCTAAGCTTAACACCCATCTATAACCACTTTCCTATCCTCAATAAGATTAAAAAAACTATAATAAAAAATCCCATTACATAGGGGTAGATTTATAGTTTACCTTAAAAAATGGGCTACCATACTTCTATTAACCAAGCATTCATATCTATGAGACATGGCCAACATCTATTTAACTTATATATCACTATGTTGTTTATGAGTCAACCATCTATTTGGAGTACCATATCAAGTGCTTCCCCATTGAAAGTAACTAAAAGGGGATCTTTTCATCCTCCAAGGGTTAAAACCCCTATCTAGTGGTTGACCTAGGATGAGAAAGAACATCCAAAAAGTATTTGGAAATAACATTATCCTCCCAACAATTCTGGGTCATAGTTCTTGAATTTGCTTGACTTCCTTTGCTCACTACCATACAAACTATTTTCTTGGTGAGGTTTGAGTCCTCCAACACACCATTCAAAGTTGTATTCCTAATTGCAGCTTCCCCTAGCTACCCTAAATTCATGTCCTAACCATCTCTGATCCACTTAACCTTCCCCTGAGCATCATCCATTATCGTTGCCTTTTGATCACCTTGTAATGTCATCACCTACCAGTCGCCTTTCAACACTGCCACTTGACCTGATAGGGAATGAAAACCTTGTAGCCAGATAACCAATCATAGATTTTCAAATATAATCTAAAGTTTTGAAATAAAAATAATAATTAAATTAAATGGTAAAATATGAATAACAAAAAATGTTTGTACCAAATACCAAAATAAATCAGCAATTGTATATAAATTACATAGAACATACCATTTCCCCATTTTTGGGATTCAAAATTAGGTCAATCAGAATTTTTTAAGGATCTAAAAAAAATTGATTTAATTTATTGTAGCCTTTCTCAAATGAAGGTTTTTAAAATTGATTGACATAGAACATGCCAAATATTTCATGCATTCACAGTCCATACAAAATAAATATTACAACCTTTTGGAATAATTATGTTCGTCTATTTTGTACTGACATTTCAAATTACTATTTGTGATCCCTCATCAAAAGAATAGGATCTATGATTTAAAAATAATATATCACTTATATATTTTAGAGAAAAATGGTCACATGATGTAATGAATGGCAAGATAATTTTTGCCAATGCTCCCCACTATGTGGTTTTACCTACATGATATAATTAAGTTGCTTAGGTGTCACTTAGGTGTTTAATAAAGTTCATTTCAAAAGATAATCCCACATTAATGAGGATCTGAGGACATGTCTACCTTTCACTTATATATGTACTTTTCCTAAGCTTATTTGACTAATTAACCTAGAATTGTATTGCATTAAACAGTTTTATGCATTGTGAAGTTTTTTCGTCTCATATGTTCATGATTTCACTACTCCATATAGTATCAGTTTATTGTATTCAATCTTATCCAACTATCAATCCTCATGTGTGGCCCACTCCAACATGGTACCATAGATTTTATGGTAGTGAATTTCATAACCTCTATTGTGAGATCTAGCATTGTAGCCCATTCAATGTTTTTCATTGATTTCAATTTTTAAAGATTTGGTAGGGTTTCATGTAAATCCATAAAAAAAATAATACCAAAGTATCTAGATGAAAAATAGATATATATGCCAAATCTATAAGGTGCCAAAACCTTAGGAATAACTTTAAACATTACCTAGTTTTCTGGCAGTCAATTTTTTACTATTTTAGAGGCTTTAAAGGTCATTTTTTGAACTATACAAAATCATTACAACCTATTAATTTAAATTAAAAATTATTTATAATTTTTTATAGCCTTTTTAAAATACTTTATGGGTCTCTACTATTTTATGTGGAAGACATACAAATTTTTCATGATCTATGGTTTTCTTTGAATTTTTATCGGCATTTGTAACATTCTACAGATTCTAGTCAGTCGATAGACTCAAACACCCTAACAGATATCCTAAGGTGGATAATAAACTTATAAGATATTTACACCCTTTCCAACACCTTTGACAAGCTTCAGTGGATTTTGACCCCTCAATGAACATTTAAGGTTTGATGGACATTTATCCCTGCTCATGCACCAATCATGTTCCATGACCCCTTTATGCATAATAGGTGCACTTTTATCCAATTAAATGCACACACAATAGGTTTTGAAACAAATTATTACACACACAATGGGCTCTAAAACCCCTAATTTCACACATGTCAAGATTTAAACTAATTATTTGCATCGATGACAGACTCTAGCCTTATTACTTATGCTGATGATAGAATTTAGTCCTCGTACTTTCACCAATGGTAGACTATAACCTTATTACTTACACTAATTATGTACTTTAACCCTCCTAAATTCATCAACGATAAAATTAGACACCCTTGCACACACCAATTGTATATTCTTCCCCCTTTAAATACACACTGTAGGCTCTATGCACCCTGTTTGCAGCTAAACAACATCCAAGAAGCTATCAAATTTAATCAAGTGAAAAGTGAAAATATTAATCTAAAACATATTTTTAAGTGACATAATCAAATGGAAATAACTCATACTTTCCCTTATCCCCTAGTTACATGGGATTTTAACCCTTGTTCACAACTAATCCAAGGGGGTTTAACTTTTCCTTTAAAAATTGAGTCAAATCTTTTGCATGCCCAAAATATTCATTTTGTAAGGTGAAGATTTTTTTAATAGTTTCAAACTCACATAATTTTAAGCTTATAAGTCATGTTAAAGCACCATTTTTCTAAAAGTGTGCATTTCTTCAAGCTCTACATATTTTTGATATTTTTGGACCTTGTAAAATTGAACCTTTATCATTTTAGGGGGATTGCATTTATTTTTATCTTTTACACACTTGCCTTACTTATATATACGTGTTTATTTTATATGAATTTAAATGTGTTGATTTTATATGTACTAAATATAAAGTGCTAACCTATTCAATAACAGGGGAATTTGTTGATTATTGCATAGATTGTTCATTTGGACACATTTTTAGCTATGTTTGATGTCCATCACATTGAGTGTGCATGGTTACTTATGGTTATGTCGACTCACCTATATCCAATTAGGAGGTATCGGATGAGAATAGCTGATTCTAATATATTGGTTCTTCTTAGAAATACTAATTAATATTTATGGTGGATATACATGGAATTCTTTCTCTAAGAACAAAACTTTATTACATTTATCTATAGATATATTTGTACCCCCACTAACCCTTGTCAATACAATTATTGGGCCAATTATTATGACTATGTTTATGGTCACTTTTTAATTCTCATTTCGTGAGATATACACCACCATTTGAAACACACAGAGTGTCCCTTTACTATTTGGAGCACTCTTCAAATTTTTTTAGAAATCTTGTTGAGATTTATATCACTCCTCCTCCTCCTCTTTTTATTTTCTATTCAAAGATTGTTGTAACCTTTCCTTCTACTTTTATTTCTTGTGATGACAAATTTCTAATTTAAAATGCTCTTCCTTCTATCAATCCACCATTACAGGGCAATATTCTGCTAGACCTTAGTTATCCAATTATAGATTCTATGTTTTTTCCAAGATAAGATGTTACTCTTCCAGATCCATCACAAATTTTCTCTTTAGAGGAATATTGTTTTTAGTGATTGTACACTTATTTACAGCCTCAGTGACTCATATGTTCTTATGGATATTCATTCTATTGTTTTACATGCTTCATTTATAGTCTAGTATTCAATTTTAAGGGTTAGTGAGACATGCTTTCCTCTTTACATGGTATTTATTTTAGCGAATGTTTCATGTCCTTATTATAATAGGTCTACCTCAATGTAGGTACATTTAGTTCTTATGGATGACATTTTCAAACCTATGTCACACTTTAGTTTTAGACAATACTTAGAGATCTATCTACTTTTGCCTTCATCTTCTAATGTGGAATTGGTATACATTCAATACACTCATCATGTTATTCCTCTTTAAAAGGAAAGAAACATTGTTCAATGATGATGGAGCTTATTCATTTTTAGGAAAAGGATCAGATCATTGACCTTGGTCATTTTGTGAGTTATACTATACAAAGCATCGACGTCTTCTATAGGGACTTATTAGTTCTCTATTTGTTATGTACTTGGGTACCTTATTAGGCCTTGTTTTTTAGACTTAATTCTTCTACCCACCTAAGATATTCTTAAGGTGGTCATTGGTGTAGGGTTTTCACCACTATCTAGTTTTAACCTACATGGTCTAGTTAGCTTGCTTAGGTGTCACTTAGGTGTTTAATAAAGGTCATTGGGAAATATAATCTCACATTCATGAGGATGTGAGGACACATATATCTTTTGCCTATATATGTACCTTTCCTAAAGCTATTTGACTAATTAACTTGGAATATTATTGCATTGAATGATTTTGCACATTATGAAGTTTTTTTCTCTCACATGTTCATAATTTCACTAATACATATAGTTTCAACTTTGTGCATTCGATCATATCCAGCTATCAACCCTCAAATGTGGCCTACTTTGACAATCAAAGTTTTAAAATTGTGTCCACCTCCCTATTCAATATTCTTAGCTTGTACCCCAATTTGAAATCAAATATAAAATCCCAAATTTTTTAAATAAATTTAAATTTTGAGCCCCTCAATAGGGAAAATTAACCTAGTTTTTTCATGTATGGATAGTTGATTAAAGAAATTAATTATAAATTAATAATATAGAACATCGGAAGAGGACTCTCTAATTATATTTTAAAAAAAACACTCAATTTTGTTGATTCACGTTTTTGCTTAATCTCATTACTCTTATAGATTTTGAACACAATTTGTCTATTCTTAATTAATTAGACTTGTGGACCTTTTATTTAATTGGACATGATGACATAGACTACACTTGCTAATGGATTTGAATGTAGGTGCAAAGAGTTATATTATGATTTATTTAAAACCTTTTCATCAATTTTTTTTTTTTTTTTGAAGATTTTATGCTTCATATTCCATAAAAATTAAATTAAAAACCTTGGAAGAGGTTTTTAAGCTTGTTTGGCATATAACATTCTTTTTTTTCATTTATGTTATTTGAATACAAATAAAAAATTATAAAATCAAGACATGGTATTTCCAAATTATTTAAGATCTCATTGTTTTTAATTTAATTAGATATGTAAACCTTTTTTTTATAAAGTATGCTATGATTACCGATACAAATTAAACTAACATATATGTCTTAATTTACAAAAGCTTTAAGATCTAATTATATCTAATTTAATTAGATATGTAAACCTTTTATTTATAAGGTAGGCTATAATTACCAATATAATTTAAACTTTCATACATATCTTAGATTAATCTATGTAAAATATGCCAAATGATATCATTCTTGAGGTACTTGTATTATATTGAATTTATGACACAAGTGGAATAGGTGTCTCAAGAATGATATTTAGGGTTATATTTTACATAGATTTGTTTAATATATGTATTCCAATAGCACTTGTTACCACATAAGGTAAAATTAAATATTTATTGTTCTTGAAAAAAATTAATGTATTTTTATATTCATTTTCATTTCCTTTAATGTAATCAATAAAATTAAAAATAGAATGTAACACTATTAGTAAAACACACACACACACATGCACGCAAACACACACATTTTCATTATAGAAAAAAGTTTATTATATTCAAAATTTATAAATTTGATCCTCAAATGATTGAATTCTTTGTTCTTCATATTTTCTATTGTTAGATGGGCGTAACTTAGATTGGCTAGAAGTTGTTAAAAGGATTGTTATTCTTTAATTTGACCTTTTTGTCTAAAAATCTTATCTAGTATTAAAAAAATTCTTTTTTTTTTTCCATAAATTTGCTTGTGTTGTTCTTTCATAGGAAAGATTGTCCATAACTAGAGGAAACCATCCCAAATATCTAACAAAAATCATACATCTTCCACTAAAGCACATATCAACATTTTATAAATGTCTGACAAAGTCAAGAATCAATATTTTGAAGCATCTTTTAACATATGAATCTCATATCTATAAATAAAATATAACTATCATGTTAGATTTATTCCTTATATTTGTAAGATTTTTTGGCACACAATATTTCATTTACCTATTTGTAGGATTTTAACTAAGATAAATTATCTTGTAAATCTAAGTCCAAACTGAAAATAGGGTGTTTGATAGATATGAATATGCCATTCATCATTTTTGGGATCTGAAATCAGATAAATTATAACTTCATAAGCCACTTAGATTTATTTTCATTTATTGTATCTCCTTTAAAATAGAGGGTTTCAAGCTTACTTGACATAGAACATGCCATTTTCCCATTTTTGGAATTCAAATTTAGATTAAATAGATTTTGTTAACGTACCCATTTTTTTTTTAAATTTATTGTAGCCTCTCAAGTATAGGGTTTTAATCTTGCTTGATATAGAACATAATATTTCGACTTGATATATAACATACCATTTCCAAAACCCCACTGGCATAAGGCATACCATTTCCCCATTTTTGGGATTTGGATTTTGATCAATTAGAATTTGGTAAGACACTTTCAATTTTTCTTTAATTGTAGTGTCTCTCAAACAAAGGGTGTTAAGCTTGTTTGACATAGAACATACCATTTGCCGATTTTTGCTATTCAAACATAGATCAATTAGAATTTGGGAATGCATTCAAATTTTTTTTATTAAATTTATTGCAGCCATCCAAATTGGTTTCTTGGAAAGTTTTGCATCCTCTAATGCATAATTTAAAATTTTAGTCCTGATAGAAGCTTCACTTGGTTCCCCTACCTTCATGTCCTAACAATATTCTATCCACATAACATTATCATGTGGATATTCCATCACTAATTCCTTATGATCTCCTTCTAACTTCATCAATTATTGGTATGTATCCAATGCCACCACATGACTGATGATCGACATGAAACCCTAGCATCCAAAGAACACATGGGAGATTCTCAAATATAAAGTAAATTTTATAAATAAAAATAATAATATAAGTCAAATGAACAAATTAATCAATTAATTAAATGAAAAAAAAAGGAAAATAAAAAAAAGGGTTGGAGACCAAAATAAATCCATAATTATATATAAAATACATAGAATACATCATTTCCCCCTTTTTTTAGATTTAAACTTGAATCACAACTTTTTAAGGATATTAGATTTTTTTTTTTTTTTTTTTTAATTATATCCTATCTCAAACAAATGTTTTTAAACTTGTTTAACATAGAACATGTTATATATTTTATGTTTTCACAGTTCATACAAAATGAATATTATAAATTTTTAGAATTATTATGTTCCTCTATTTTTTATCGACATTTCAAATCACCATCAATGATTTTTCATCAAAATAATAAGATTTATTATTGAATAACAAATCCTCACCACTTAAATAGAGTACAGAGCAATGGTCACATGAGGTATTAGATGGGAGGGTAGTTGTTGTAGAAGTTTTGAAATTGTGTCTACCTCCCCATTAAATATTAAAAGCACATACCCCAAGTGACATTAAATACGATACCCCAAAATTGTTAAATAAAATTAAAAAATTTAACCCATCCATAAGGAAAATTAAAATTAAAATTGTATTTATGGATAATTGATTAAATAAATTAATGGTAAAATAATAATTTAGCTAGTAATTAACTTACTATTATTTTAATTTTAATTACTATCATGATTACAATTTTATGTCAAGATTAAATAATTTATGGGATATAAAATTAAAATTAAAATTTAAAATCTATATGATAACCTATCTTAAATATTGTTGATAATAGGTCTCTAGCCATGACCTATCCCTAGGTCCTCATCTCTATTAAGATTAAAGGAGTGTTTACTGATTTTAATGGCTTTCCTTAATTTTTATTTATAATTCTTTTTTCCATGGACATGACTTTAGCATCTTCAATGCCTATAGTATATTTGGTTTTTCACGAGTACTCAACAAGATCTGACTTCTCTTTCTGTTCAAGTCAAGTATCAACCATATTATCTTTGCTTCTTATGCAAATAGACCTTCATTTTTCCCTAATGTAAGGGATTCAATAAGAGAATTCAACTATGTAGACTTTATTATGTAATCTAGGTTTCATAGGATATTTCATAGACCCTACAACTATACACAAAATTTTAATAGGAAGGAAGGTGGTCTGGATATTTTGGAATTTGAGAATTTAAGTTATTTTTTTAGAAATACCTTCAAAATAAGAATGTTATCATATCAACATATAAAAAATTTATTTTATCTTATTATATAAATATTGAGATTGTTTTATATCCCTAATAACTATTTTCTTCATGTAATTAAAATCAAAATCAAAATTGTAATAAGTTAATTGCAACTAATTTATTACTTTACATTTAATTTCTTTAAGCAATTATCCATAAATAATATTTTATTTAATTTTCTACTAGAAAAATTAATTTAATTTATAAAAAATAGGTTTTGTATTTCATGTCACATTAGGGTACATGCTTACAGTATGTTAAATGTGAGGTAGACACGTTATTGAACTTATTCTTTCCCCAATTTCCTCAGTAATAACACCTACAAGCATATTCTCTTTGTCATGTTGCACACCTTCAAGTTGACGAATTGTGAATCGTGTGTATGGCGGAATGCATTCCTAAAACTAGTGTTGGAACACCACGTCCATGCTTCCCCATCAGTAAGCCCATCCTTGCTAGCCAGCAAATCCAATGATAGATCTCGGGTTCAACTCCCCAACACAAAGACATAGAGACTGTGCAGATAGATTTGGATGGGTGTTTCCCCATGACTTAATGAGCCACTGGTTGGGAGCAAAGAGGCAATTTTATTCTTTATGGTTTACAAGAACAACAGGTATGCAAATTATTTTATCAAGTGTAAGTGTAAGAATCACGGGACTGTAAATTTTATTTAATGCAGAGCTCCCTAAGGATGTTAAAAATTATGAGGGCTATGTCAATTTGATGGCTTAATCAAATTAGCATAGGTCTGAAAAGACTAGTTTGGAGGCACTGTATATTGACACATCTGCCGGGATTCTCCAAAGTCACATGATTTTAATATCTTAAAAATATATATTTCAAATAGATTACAATGTTTTACGAATATTTTATTTATTTATGTGAGTAGTAAAGACTGAACACATTCACATCATTACAGTTTTTCAATGTACCTGAAATGTCATTATAGGAATATCTATCAACATAATATAGGCATGAAGTTTTAAATAATCTCATTTAGGATTGGATTACCATTCATCTAAATGTTTTGGAATAAATTCTTACCCACTATTTATTTACCTTTTTTTAATTATAAAAATGGGCCTATTTAATTGCACAAGTGCACATTCTATTTTTGAGGTGGCTCGTTATTCCCAATGCAATTTGAATGTAGTAAAAAAATTGAAGCACTCTAATTAAAGAATGGGATACGATTCTTAGAAATATTTTTACACATTATTTTTATTACTTATTGGGCTACTAACTCATCTAGACCTTCTTACACATAATTACATTGAGAGAGTAACTTATAGTGACATCAAGGTGGAAAATAATTTGATGTCAATCCTGTTAAAGTAAAAATTGAAGTCGACATTGTTTTATTAATTTTTATTTTTAAAACAAAAGAAGGAGACTTAATCTTCCCATATAGAATGCCCAATTAATTTTTAAAATACCACTTATATATTATGTTTCGTTGTATAAAATGATTTTTAACTTTATGTTATCTGTAACTTTTGTCAATGTCACAATAAATTTTTTGTATCACCAACAAAAATACTGTGGGTGATAATAATGATAATCTTAATTCTAAATATGATAAAAATGAAGAGATATGTATGTTCATAAGACATTTCCATATTACTCAAACAAAAAGTGATCTTATGATTTAAGTTGACATTACTTTATTACCCACTACAAAAAAATCTCTAGTAATTTTTACAATATCATTTATATATTATACTTTAATATAAAAACTAATTTTTTATTTTATCATTGTTTTAAAAAAAAATCCATTCACAACAATTTTTGGGTGTCACCGACATTTCTAATGCAAGTGACAAAAATAATAGTAGTATTTCTATTTTTGAGAATAGAAAGGATAAATATGATCATAAAACATTATTATATTACTCAAATCAAAATGGAATATTTTTATTTTTTTTTAATTTTAATTGAACATAAACCCTTTTTATTAATTTTTACAATACCACCTATATATTATATCTCAATAATTTACCATTGTCAGCACTTTTTTGTTTTCATAACAAATTTTGGGCATTATTAACATGGTTAGTGTGGAAGACAAGAATGATAATATTAATTCTAAGTCTGAGAATAGCAAAGATGAATATGCTCATAAGACACAATTATATTACCCAAAGCAAAATGGGATCTTTTAATTTATCTGGTTTGAATTGAACCCAAAACCTTTATATTAACTTTTACAATACCAATTATATATTATATTTCACTTTTAAGTTTAATTTTTTTTTTTGTATTTGTTGTCTTTTCATAACAATTTTAAGGTGTCACTAACATGGTTGATGTAGGCGACAAGAATAGTATTAGTGAATCTAAGTACGAGAATAGCAAAGATGAATATGCTCATATGACATTAATATATTACTCAAAACAAAATGTAATCATTTGATTTCTTTTATTTGAATTTAACAGAACACTTTTATATTATTTTTTATAATATCACTTATATATTATATTTTAATATACAAAATATCTTTTAACTTTACTATTCTATGTGCTTTTTGTCTTTTTGCAACATTTTTTTGGGTTTCACTGACACGGCTAGTGCATGAAAAAATATTAATAATAACAATTATAAGTGTGAGAATAACAAAAATGGATATGCTCATAAATCATTGTTATATTACTCAAACCGAAATGGGATCTTTTGATTTATTGGATTTGAATTGAACATAAAACTTTTCTTTATGATATTATGATGCACTTTGAGAAGCACAAATTTAACATTTAGGTTAGCTTCCTCAAGTAAAGATAACGTTGAAATGACATTATCCTCACAATTGGGAAGAGAGATAAGTAGTTGTGCACCGTAACTTTATGGGTGTGTAGAACCATGTAAGTGCCTTATTGGTACATACACATTTCTCAATTACATAACATGTGACCCTACCACATCACCATTTTGATTTGTTGTGTTTAACGAGAGGGAAACTCCAATTTTGAATTGACTTATTAAAAAAGTAGAGGGATTAATGACCAATAATTAAACTTCTTATGTAGCATGTTGTGATTGGAGCTAACAAATTATTATTAGATACAAGATATATTACAATGTGATGCTTCTATAATAATTATTAATCTCTTTTTATTTTAAAATTAATCGTTTCAATTATATAATATTATAATTAGTAAACCCTATCTAATAATTAGTCTCTCACTTCTAACTGCTCAAATCGTATTTTCACAAATATATAAAAATCCATTTTGAATCCCAAAAATCAATATTCTCTATCCAAACCCAACTCCTTTTAAAATTTGCTTCCTTCTTTCTTCATAGCTACAATTTGTAAACGTATATTGAGAGTTGCAACGCCTATAATTTTCCACATCTTAACTATAAATTATTTTTATTTATGTTTGTGTTTGTGGTGATAACGTTTTGAGTTGGATTCTCATATTTTTCCGGTCGTCTCACGCGCTTCATGAGACATAAGCTTTTGAAACATGTCGCTCTTGCTGCAGAAAGATGACTTTATATAGGAAATGATAATTCATTTACGAAAATATAAATCAGTTAGGAAAATATAATTCATACTTAAAGCCGTCGACGTCTGTATATTCTAACGTCTATCTTTGAATTTGGTTTACATTTCCTTGAGTTCCACGCCGTGTAATTATGCAGCAGCTAAGGAGTGAATGCGTGGGATGATAAGACGTAACGCATTTTTCAATTCTTGGAGTCACCGATTTTCTAAAATATTTACTTCTAGTGTTTGATATAACGTGCAAGTTACGCTTAACGTGCAAGTTACCATGTCACCATGTCTGTCTCTCACACACACACACACTTGTGATAGTTGTTTTATAGAAATTAGCTAGAGCATATAATTAAATATACACCTGTGATAATTTTTTTTTAAGAAATTAGTTATAGTATTATTCTTATTAAAAAAAATGTTTTTCATTTTCATTTTCAATTAATATTTTTGTTTGAAAATAATAATCATCAGACAGTCTTTGCTTGAACAAAGTAGTGTTTCATGACACCAGATTCATTTTCTAGGCAGGCAGATTCAACTAAGTCAAGAAGTAGTCCCACACTGAGCAGAGATCCCATGTTTAGGCAATTTTGTAGGTGCCATTTAGTGGGAAAAAATTGACCATTAATAATAATTGTTATCTTCGTCATGGATGATAGCATTATTTTTATGATGGGTAACTCTAGTGAACATATTATTATGTTTTGATGTATAGTAGGAGAAACATTAAGCTATTTGTAGAAAGAACTTACAATGTGATAGACTATATAATGAATTTAATGGGTTCTAAATAATATTCTGATGTAATTGTCATTAAACCATTAGTCATCTAAGAGATTCAACTACCTTCCTATGAACTATATAGAGCATGAAAATGGTGAAATATTTAAAGGTGAACTAAGTAGTGTTGTATTCGATGGTGTGCAGTAGTAGCTAAGGAATGAAGGCATGGGATGTTGAAGAGATGTATGAGGCATAACACATTTTTCAATTGTTTAAATCAATGCTAATAAATTTTACTTTTTTATTAAATATTTGTCTATTAACATTAATCACAACTTGTATTCATCATGGGAGGAAAAGGATTTACTTTTCTATTATTTAATATAACTAACACTTTTCCTTAAGGTGCAACTTACGTCGAAAGGGATGTAATCTTTTCTTTTAGTAAAATAGGGTTTTTTAAGTGAAAGAGTGTAAATCAACATTCCAACTTCACTCGAAATACATGATCTCTAACTCCATCTCACATTTTGTGCACCAAGCTTTAAGAAACAATAATCTAATATTTATGTTGGAGTTGACAATGTAAAATGAGATGGTTTGTTCCTTGAAATGATGTGGAAATGCATTATGCAATAGAAATGTGATGTATAAAATGCATCGACCTGAGTATTATATCTTTCTCTGTGAAGTCAATAATTGCCATACTCAAGACGTCTAATTCTAATATTTATAATCAGATGCATAATGCTGAAACTGTAGTATATTTATTATTATATGATAGAAATGATATTATTTGGTTCTCCAAATGGACAATTTTTTGAAATTTATGCATTTTCCATATGTTAGACCCCAAATTTTTGGAGGAATTATTGGAATCCAGAGAAGAAGAAATGGAATTGTTGCTTCTCCCCATCTTCAAACAACAAATTAAAGGTAAAACTCTCAATGTGAGAGATTTTCTTAACATATTTTCCTTTAATGTAATTGGATAAATGATGTTGAATATGATAATATTTGATCAAAACAATGCATAAAATACTATTAATGGTTTAAAGTACCGATGTTTAACAATGACACCATAAAATCTAATAACTATATATATTATTTACACATTGTAAACATCCAAGGCACATGTAGAATGTTAAACTCAACATAGATTGTTTAGAGACAAATTTTAAAAAAAAAAAAAAAACTTTATAAATTGATTAGATTATCAATTAAATGAAAAATGGAGATACGTTTTCAGTGAAAAATGCTTATGCATTTTCTAGGAGCACATAATAGATATCTTATTGTAATTCACATTTATATTTTTATATAGTTTTTCTTTTTCCAATATACACATAAAAAGGTATAATATGTTTGAAAATAAATCTTTATAGTGCATTCAATCTCACATTAATATTTTATTGATTATAGTTATATGAATGCCTTGGGAAACATTAGAATGCTTGGGGAGTGGAATGATTTTTCCCATTATACTATTACTTTATCATAATCACATGCCATGAAATATACATGCTTGTTTTGATTCAGAGAATTGGCATTCTATACAAATGGAAGAGAAAACAAATGTGAGGCTTGTTACATAATTTGTAAAAAAAATGTTATCAAAGAAGGTTATATCTTGTGAAGGTTATACACATTAGATTTTATATTTTTTATGGTGTTGTAAATAAAAATAAGATATATTTAAATGGGTTTCAATGTAGTTCAAATCTAAACAATCAATGATTACAATGTCCATTTTAACATTCTAGAAGGGGTTACTATCTTATTTGCATACTAGTAAAACCATATTATTTTCAAGGTGTTTTTTTTAGCCACCATGATCAAAGGTAAACATCAATATTTTGAATTGAAATAATCATAGGTGACAAGATTTAATGGTTTGTCATCCTCTAAAAATATACTTTGAATCCTTGTAGGATAATTTTACATATATAATTGAAATTAATTGAAATAATAGCCTAAAAAATAATAATTAGAATGTGTGTGTGTGTGTGTGTGTGTGTGTGTAGATGTAAGCTAATGGAGGATAAAAGGGGGCTTAAAGTGACATTTTTTTATGAAAATAATAATAGTTGAACTTGAAGATAAATCTAGAGACACTTGGAAAATGAATTTGACAATGATGCAAGAATATAAATTGTGGAATTTTGAATGTATATTCTATTCTTTTTCAATAGCGAGATGATAAAAGTGTGAAAATGGATACATTTATGAAAATGGTTTGACACTTATTTTTGAAAAGATAAGGAGATTGCATGTGTACACACACTTTTTTTGAGTAAATAAATTAATTTTTGTATGAAATTCCATATATGGATAGATGAAATGTCCAATATTATTAAGGGTTATATGTATATGTATATTTATATGTATACATATACATATAATTTTACAAGTCAAGACAACTATAAAATTGAAACTGCAAGTGTACGAACATAACTTTTTGACATTAACTTCATGAATTATTTTTAAAGCATAGATGACGATGTGTTAATTCTTGAGATATAAGTTTTATAAGTTTTTGATTAATGGTAAAAATTTTATAAAGGCATTTTAATGATAAATTCAAATATTTAAATTTTTTGAAAGGAAAGGGTGTACACAATATAAAATGTAATATAAATTAAAGTAAACTTTTACAAACACTTAAAAAACACTAACATAAGAAAATAGTAAAAAACAAAAAAACATCTTACCAAAGGGAACACACCCTTTGTACTACATAGGGTGTATACCCTTTCCTTTAAAATTTTTTAAATATTTGAATTTACCTATAAAAAATTGTCTTTCAAAGGTTTTAAACCCTTTGAAAGACATGGTTTATAGGGAAAAGTTTGTATGCCCTTTTAACATTTCAATATTTGACATTTTGAATTTCCTTACAAAAGTGCTTAGATTTTAGGCTAGGTTTAGACCTCCCCAAGCCTAAACCTACAGTACTTTTGTAAGGAAACCAAAAAAGTCAAAGATTGAAATGTTAAAGGGCATACAACCTTTTCCCTATAAACCAAGTCTTTCAAAGGGTTTAAAACCTTTGAAAGACACTTTTTTATAGGTAAAGTCAAATATTTAAAAATTTTGAAAGGAAAGGGTGTACACCCTATGTAGTACAAAGGGTGTGTGCCCTTTGGTAAGATGTTTTTTTTTTTTTTTTTTTTTTAACTATTTTCTTTTGTTAGTGTTTGTTAAGTATTTGTAAAAAGTTTACTTTAATTTATATTACATTTTATATTATTATACTTTAAATTTATTTTATTAAATAAGAAAATCAAGGCCACTCTACATATTTTGAAATATATTGAAAAGTTGTAAAATTTACCATTTAGAAGTTAGTTTTTTAAAATCCATTTTGTTTAATACTTAGTTTGAAAAATTTTAGGATAAGAAGATAAAATTAATGAAATTTTGAATCATGTTATGTATGTAATAGATCTATACCATTAAGTACTTTACCTAATTGAGTATGCCCTACTTGATTGAATACCTTATCCATATCATTATATTGAGTATGCCCTACCTAAATACCCAAGCCATATCTTGATCTTGACTATACCCTACCTACCTTTTTATAATTGAGTATGCCCTACCTACCTATCTTTATTGACCTACCTACTTGAGTATTCCATAATAACTTGAGTTATTTAAATGAATATGCCATACCTAATTTAGTATGTCATACCCAATTGAATACTCAATCGATATCTTAATATCAAGTACTTGTATCTAATCCTATCCATATCAGTCTTACCTATACCATATATTGAAAAGAGATGGGTCATTATCATGGTTAAAAACTAGTAGATGGGGCTCATCAGATCAAGGGATAAATCATAGGGGACATTATCAAGTGATGCTTGAAAAATAGGAGAAGGGGCATTATCACTATATATAGATAAAGGAGAGGGGTCATTGATTGAGCCATATCTTGAAAGGATAGGAACATTATCAAGTATATAGAAAAATAAGTGACTGGGGATGATTGAGAAAGAGTATTGAAGGTAGATTCCTTAATAATTTGTGATCTTTTCAATCAATGGGTCTATCAATATGAATTTTAAATTAATTCCTTGTAGTATGCAACCTATAGCATACATGTAGTCATGATATAGTCTCATACTTGACATCTACCACCTACATGCATGTATGTAGTCACTCATATATGACATCTAACTGTAGTCATGATATGATAACTTACACCAGACATGAATGTACTAGGTCACCCTAGTACATTCCATTTAAAATAGAATGAATCAAAACATCATTCTAAATTAATTATAAAAAGATACCATTCACTCTGAAATAAATGTCAAATAGATGGGTCAATCCATACATGTTTCAATTACAATCCCATGATTTATTCCAAATTCACATAGAATTAAGTCATCTTCTAGCATTTGAAATTCACATAAGATGCTACCACTACCAAAACCTCTACCATTATTATTTGGTGTGCAAGGGAGTGATTTTTAAGCCTATTTGATCAAGCTCATATCAAAATCACTAATGTCAATATACCCTCTCCCCAAACCATATGAAGAGAGGGGGATCAAGTGCATAAATATTCATTTTTCATCATAATCACTCTCTTATCATTTGTCAATATCCTTAATCCCTATCTCATTAACATGTATCATCCCTTGTTATCCCTAATAACACTATCATTAGTTTTCATTATCACTAATCATCCTTGGTCACTCTCTCATCATCGCTTATTTTTTATCACCATCCCCAATCACTCCCTCATTGTCCCTCATCATCCCTCATCATCCTTAATCACTCCCTCATGGACCCTCATCATCCTTCATCATCCCAAGTCATTTTGACATCATCCCCCATTGACCCTAATCACTCCTTCAAAGGCCCTAATTATTCCCTCATAATACCTAATCACCCCTAATTATTCCCTCATCATGCCATCCTTCTCCTCACCATCCCTAATAACCTATAATCACTCCCTCATCATCCTTAATCACTCCCTCATCAACTCTAATCATATCTCATCATTAATATTCACTCTATCATCAACCCTCATCATCCCTTATCATCCTTAGTCACTCCCTCATTTTTCCTCATTATCCCTCATCATCCCTAATCACTCCCTCATTGGTTGTCATCATCCCCCATTAACATTAATTACTCCCTCATCAAACCTCATCATCACTAATCATTCCCTAGCACTCCCTCATTATCATACATTTTCTCTAATCATCTCTAATCACTCCCTCATCATCCATGATCAGAGTTAATCAATTTTTCATCATCAATCATCATCCATAATCACTCCCTCCTCATACCTAATCACTCTATCATCAAACCTCTTCATTTTTTGTCATCCTTAGTCATTCCATCATCCTTCATTTTCCCTCATCATCCCTAACCACTCCATCATCAACCCTCATAATCCTTCATCATCAATAAGCATTACCTCCCCATCCATCCTCATCCCTCATTGTCCTTGATCATTACCTTATTATACCTCATCATCCCTAATCAATCCCTCATCATCCCTAGTCACACCCTCATCTGGTGGAGTGTGTTCTAATCTAGTAGCTGGTATAAATTTGATTTAGAGTGAATGATTTATTTCTCAAATGAATATTTAATGGTGTTTCAATTTTTTTTTTTATGATTGGAGTTTAATAGGGTTATTACCCTCATTCATGTCATGTAAATTAGGTAAGGCCATGATGGATCAATCTAGGGAGATTGTCGTATGATTTCCATGGTGAAAATAATATAATATCTTATTTGTGCTTGCATGGTGTAAATTATTTTTAAATGATTAGGTACAATAATAGATGATGATAAATCAAAAATTTCTTCTTTACACTCACTTTATATACTTCAATTTGGAAAATGATTTATAACAAAGTCAACTATGTTTCCTCCTCAATGCAAGAAAATGATGTTGGTATGCTCTTTTGATGGGGGGATGTACATGTGGCTTATAAAATTAATTAATTTGATGAAAAATATATTCCTCATCAATTTCAAATGGATACAATGTTGGTAAGTGAAAATGGGTTGCATTATGAACCCAAGTTGATTTTGATCCTATGTTACCTTGCCAGCTTAAGTTACATTGGTAGACTGAGTTACATTGCAAGTTATATTTTCATTGGTATCTAAATTTGTATTCTCATTAGGATATCAAGTTTCATTAGAAGCCTAAGTTGTATTAGGATCCTAAGTTTTATTGGAAGCCTGATTTACATTGGGATCGCAAGTTACATTGTTAATGATGCATTTTAAAAAATTAGCATGATTACCATTATATCCTTATGAGATTAATGACATGTATTTTAATGTATAACTACTATTAGAGTATGATTTTATTTGAGTGCCTATGTGGAAAAATAAGTTAAGACAAATAAAACTTTGTAACTTCCCCTTGATCCAAAATCCATGTTGGAATGATCTATATAATTGTGTATGGAAATAAATATTAAATGTATGAGGGAAACTATGTTTATTATTCAATGTGATATTGAATGTTTGATTGGACTTTATTTTTGCCTCTAATTTTCATATTATGGTTTGTTAATTTAGACCTCTTATTACTCTATGAAGAGTGGCATGTTGATGTTTAGGTCTTTTGAGTCAATTTGAGCTTTTGCCTCAATCCACTATAAGGAATTTTGATACCCTATTCCTAACTCACCCACATAATAACATACTTGATGACATTTTACTTGTATTTTCATTATGGTTCACATATTTGAACTTTAAAACTATTGGATCTCATCCCCATATCACCTTTGCTTTGCACATGTTGGTGAGTGTAGTGCTTGTGTTATTTCCTCATTAGTATTAATATTTTTATGAGGAGGAGGTGAAATCTTGATTATGGAAATAATGCCTATGGATAGGTTATTTTCTTTATATTTGGGTTAATAATGTTGAGTGAAAAGGATGGAGTGTTTTGTCTCTTCTAATGTTTCTATGTTATTCTCAAAGAATGTTTTTGTCTATGAGTATAAATTATTATCTTTTGTGCCACTAAATTTTTATAAAATTTTTGATCATTGCATTAAAATATTTGTGATTATGTGGTAATTATGATGGAAGGTGGGATTTTTTCCCCTTCCACTATAATGATTTACTTTGGATGTTTTCTCTAAAACATAGTTACCCATCCATCTAGGTTGAGTGTGAATGTTTTAGATATTGTCTTATTGAATGACACATCTCTTAGTGGCTTTCAAGTATATGTAGTATCAATGTGCACATGAAAATAATGAATCAAAATGACATATTGGTTTAGGGTTTAGGATTTAGTGTTTACTAATTAGGGATGATGATAAAGTGACTAGGTATGATGATAAATGATGAGCTAATGATTAGCGATGATGAGGGACAATGATAGATGATGATGATGATATAGTGACTAGATACAATGATAAATGATGTGGGAATGATTAGGGATGATGAGGGATGATATGGGCCAATTAAGGAATGATTAGGGATGATGATAGATGATGAGGTTTGATGAGGGAGTGATTAGGGATGATGAAGGACAGTGAGGGATGATTAGAGAGTGATTAGAGATGATGAGATTTGATGAGGGTGTAAGTAGGCATAATGAGGGCCATTGGGGGAGTGATTATGGATGATTAAAGATGATGAGGGATGATGATGGAGGGACTATGGATGATAAGGAATAATGAGGTATAATGAGGGAGTGATTAAGGATGATGAGGGTCTATAAGGGAGTGACTAGGGATTAAAAGTGGTAATGAGGGATGAAAAGGGAGTGATAGGGAAGATTAGGAATGATGAGGGTCAATGAGGGTATGATTAGGGAAAATGAGGTCCATTGGTGGAGTGATTGGGTATGACAAGGGAGTTATTAGGAATGATGAAAGAGTGCCTTGGGATGATTAGTAAGTGATTAGGGATGATGAGGGATGATGAGGGTTGATGATGGATTGATTATGGATGATGAGGGAAAATGAGGGATGCGAGTGATAAGGGATGATTAAGGATGATGAGGTTAAATGAGGGTGTGATTAGGGAAAATGAAGGTCATTGGGGGAGTGATTAAGGATGATTATGGATGATGAGGGAGTGATTATGGATCATGATATAGTGACTAAGGATGATTAAGAAGTGATTATGGATTATTCAGGATGATGAGGGTTGATGAGGGAGTGATTAGACATGATTAGGCATGATGAGGGTTAATTAAGGTGGTATTAGTGATAATTAAGGTCTCTAAGGGGGAAATTAAGGATGATTAGGGATGATGAGGGATGATGAATAAGTGATTAGGGATGATGATGGTTGATTAATTAGTGATTAGGGATGATGAGAGGTAATGAGGGATAATGATGGAGTTATTAGGGATGATTAGGGTTAATGAGGTAGTGATTAGGGATGGTGAAAGGTAGTGAAAGATGATGAGGGAGTGATGAGGAATGATGAGGGTCAATGAGGGTGTGATTAGACATAATGAGGGCCATTTATGGAGTGATTAGGATTGATTAGATATAATGAGGGCTAGTAAGGGAATGATTAGGGATGATGAGGGACTAAATAAGGATAATTAGGGATGATGAAGTCAATGAGGGATTGATTAGGGATGATAATGGATGATGAGGGATGAGGTGGGAGTGATTAGGGATTATTAGGTATTTTAAGGGTTGAAGATATGGGGATGAAGGATGATGAAAAATTATGATGGATTTATTGTGAGGATGAATGATGATTCATGTACTTGACCCCCATTTCTCCATATGGTTTGGGGAGAGGGAGATTGTGATATCAATTATTTTAATATTATCCTTAGAAAATAATGTTTGAAAGTACTCACCTACACCCTAAATATTAGTGGTAGTTTCATATGTGAGATTGAAATTCTATAATATGACAATATTATATGTGATTTTGTATTAAATTATTCAGGGCATTCATTCATGAGATTAGAATTGAAGAATGCATAGATTGAACCATATGTCTAACAATTTTCAGAGTGAATGATATCTTTTTAGGTTGACTCTTGAATGGTGTTTTTATTCCTTATATTCTCAATGGAGTGTACTATGGTGATTATCTACATTCATGTTTGATATGAGTGATCGTATCATGACTACAGGTAAATGTCATGTATGGGTGACTACATACATACATGTACTACTATGTATATACTATATATCATGTATTAGTAAACATATAATGACTATAAGTATGTTATAATTAATTTTATATAGGAAAATAATTTATGCATATCAATATGCCTAATGATAAAAAAATCCCATAAATTATTTAGGAATTCAGTTTGAATTTGCCTTCAAGAATTTTTCTCGATCATCTCTAGTCATGTCTTTCTCTATATAACTGAGAATACCCCATTTAATTTCAAGATAAATATTGGTCAATTCCCCCTCTCCTTTTTATATATGTGATAATACCACCTCTCTTTATTTTCAATCATCCCTTGATAATATTCCCTCTCTTTTATCCCTTGATTTGGTAATTCCACCATTCCTTTAAAGATATGGCTTGAGTATTCAATAAAGTATCAAGAATTCAAGATATGGCTTGGGTAAGATGTAATACCTAAACCATATATTGATCTTAAATACCCATATATAATCATCATTATATTTATCTTCCCTAAGCCATATCTTGAAAGGTGAGGGGAATTATCATGTTTTAAAATAAGTATAGGGGGCATTATCAGATCAATGGATAAAAGAGAGGGGTCATTCTCAATGGACGATTGAAAAGTATAACATGGGTAATTAGCATCTATATAGATAAAGGAGAGGGGGAGTTATCACATATATTCCTATAGTCATGATATAATCACTTATACCAAACATGAATATAGCTAATCACCTTAGTACAAGGAATTGAAATGCTATTCAATAGTCATCCTAAATATATAATTACATATAATTAATATTTACAACTATTAATGTATATATATTCTAATGTCTATCTACATTAATAACTTTGAATTTGGTTTAAATGTCCTTGTATTTGATGTTGTGTACTTATGCAATAGATAAGGATTGCATGTGTGGGTTGTTGAGGATATGTATAAGGCATAACACATTTTTAAATTATTGGAATCAACACCAATACATTTTATTGATTTTTCCTAAAATATTTTTTTGTTAACATTCATCATGCATTGTAGTCATCATGGAATGAAAAGGATTTACTTCTCTAGTGTTTGATATGACTAACACTTGCCCTTAAGGTATAAGTTATGCCCAAAGTATGTAATCTTATCTTTTAGTAAACAATATTTTTTTAAGTGAAAGAATCTAAATTGACATTCTTATTTCACTCATAACCCATGAACTCTAACTCTATATTATATTTTATGTACAAAGTGTTGATCAACAATAATTTGATATTTATGTTGGAGTTGATAGTGTAAAATGAGGTGTTTTTTTGCTTAAAATGATGTGTAAATATTTTTTATAATGGTAATATGATGTATATCAAATTAGGCACCACCCTGACTATTATAGCCTTCTCTATGAAGTCTAAAACTACCGATCCAAAATGGAGTTTTTCTTTGTGACCATATTCAAATAAAAAGGTAAAATTAAAACTCTTAATGCTAGAGATTTTATTAATGTATTTGCCTTAAATGTTATCAAATATATTACATTGAAAATGAGAATATTATATAAAAAATATGCATATAACACTATTAATATTTTTAAGTAACAATGTCTAATAAAAACCTCATAAAATCTAATGACTGTATATCTTTTTTACACTTTACAAACATCTAAGGAACATGCATAATGTCAAACTTAACATAAGGTTTTTTAGAAATGAATGCAAATATATGTATATATATAGTTGTTCTTTTTAGAATATGCACATAAATAAGGTGTAATATGTTTGAAAATAAATATTTCTAAGGTGTTCAATCTTAGATTAATATTTTAAGTAGCATACTTATATTAATTCCTTGTGAGAAATTAGAATGCTTGGGGAGTGTAATTATTTCTATCTTATGTTATTACCCTATCATAATCATATGCCATGAAATATCCATGCTTGTTTTGATTTAAATGACTGACATTCTATATGAATAAAAGAGTAAACAAATATAAGTCTTGTTACACAATTTGGAACACAAATGTAATTAAAGAAGATTATATCTTGTGAATACTATATGTACTATATTTTATATTTTCTATAGTTTTGGAAAGAAATAAATATATATGTAAAGGGATTTCAATGTAGTTCAAACATATATAATCAATGATGACAATGTCAATTTCAACATTATTTAATGGGTTACTATGTGATTTTCATACTAATGACACCATATTATTTTCAAGTTTTTTATTGTGGCCACCATGGTTGAATCTAAGCATCGATATTTATATTGTAAAAAATCATAAGTGATAAGATGTAATGGTTTTTCATACTCTAAATATAGGTCTTGAGTCCTCACAAGGTAATTTTAAATATATAATTGAAAATAATAGCGTAAAAATTGTTTCTGTGTGTGTGTGTGTGTGTGTGTGTGTGTGTGTGTGTGTGTGTGGTGTGTGCACGTGCACGTGTGTGTGAAATGACACCTTTATCATTTAAACAATCATTACAATCACTAGTCGACATTCATTGATAACAAATTATAAAAACATTATTCATCTTCCTATTCAATGGTAGGGTAATTAATTTAACAACTAACATAGTAGAATATATATTAACTAGTTTAATGAGGCATAATGAATGTTGTTTATAAGGTTTAAATATATAACTTAACAATGACTCTCTTATAAATATTCACTAGAGGGTAAATTTGATAGTTACCTTATCCATTATATTATTTTATGATAACCATTTCTTAACACATCCATTTAAAATATAGGATAATTCATCTTTAAATAAGGAAACATTGAAAGACTAAATATATATTTAATATAAACTAAACATATATGTTAGACCAACAAGAAGTCACATATTGAATGATTCACTTGGTATCATACCCATCACATGATTCTTCATAATTTTGATTATCAAAAGTGTTTTCACATAGAAATAAGAAGCAACACACCATAAAATTCCTTCTTATTTTTTGATACTATGCATGATATATTACTCTGTTAAACTCTAGATTTCCATTTATTCATCTTAGATTTATTTTCTATTTTTTATATTATTGGGTGTGCCATTACACTCTCCTTTTCATATTTGCATTATATATTGTGTAGTCTCATGGACCAATCTTGACCTATTATAGACATTAATATACAGATATGATTTAATATACACCTATGATAAATGTTTTATGGAAATTATCTAGAGTATTCTTCTTGTTAATAAAAAAATTTAGTTCTCACTTTTAATTAATATTTTTGTTTAAAAAAATAATCATTAGACACTCCTTTCTTGAACAAAGTAGTGCTTCATGGCACCAGATTCCTTTTTTAGGTGGGAAAATTCAACTAGATCATGGAGAAATCCCACATTGAGTAGAGATCAAATGTTTAGAAAAAAATTTAGGTGCCACCTATTGGAAAAAATTGACCATTAATAATAACTATCATCTTCTTCACAACTCATAGGATTATTTCTATGACGAGTAAATATGGGAGCACATTAGCATGTTCTATTGTATAATAGGAGAAACATGTGCCTATGTTAACACTGTCTGTAGAACAAACTTAGGATGTGATAGAATACATAATGGATTTAGTGTATTTTTAATAATACTCTAATGTAATTGGTATTGAAGCACTAGTCATATAAGAGATTCAA